>JAXCLR010000050.1:64237198-64261529 GCA_035584095.1 Annona squamosa | reverse complement strand
AAAAATTAAAAAAAATAGGTGTAGTACACCCGGGTGCGTTGAGACTGCACGCACCCGGGTGTACACGATCGGGTTCCGGCATGTACACCGTCAACGCAGTCGATGACCCAAGAACCTTGAACAAGATCCTCTATATACGGCCACCTGCGAATATCTACTCCTGCAATTGATGCTCTTGAACCGATGAAGTCAGCATGTCATATTCATGATGTTGTAAATATATAATTATTTTTAATTAGTTGTATACTAGTGAAATTATATACTCACAACTCCTGAGTCTATACATTAGACTCTAATCATTACAATAAAACGAGAACAAAAAATCAATAAAAAATTTCAAAAAATTCTTTTATTAAGCACAAATACAACATATTAAATTAAAAATCAACTTTATTAATTGACCTAAAATGTGTAATAAGCTCTTGACTATTGACTTTTGAATTTTAAATCCTTCATATTTGTCTTGGTAAGTTTATGATTTTGCATTTTCCAAACATATATTTTTTTGTTATTAATTTTGTAATATAATATTTGATATTACACATCAAACCCATTCTTATCATTTATCGGAGATATACTGAGCTCTACAAATTCTCTTTGACAAAGCTCTAACAACAACAAGAGAGATAAAACTCCTTAAAGCCGAACCTCCTGTGAGGGAAAATTCTCTTCGACAAAGCTCTAACAACAATAAGAGAGATAAAACTCCTTAAAGCCGAACCTCCTGTGAGGGAAAACAGAATTCACACGGAGGTAAGATAGAACACACAGAGGTGAAATAGAACTCACACAAAACGTAAGCAGTGGTAAGATTCGATACCGTGCCTGGCATATGACAACCACCGTGCGTACCAACTAGGTAGTCATTTTTCCAAATTTATCTAACACAATAAGAACTAAAAAAATACTTGAAGTTGGACAATCGAATTGTTCGTAATAATAATAACAAACTTGCATAACAATAACTCATGTGCTCAACAATCAAAGAATTGCGTACAGCAATACAATGTAGGATATTATATTATAACCATGAAATCGGCATAAATATGACGATTTTGCTTCCTGCAAATGTATACCGAGGTTTCTCTTTTTTCCATAAATGTCCCACCTTAACTATCCATCAAAAAAGGACAATTAAGTCAATTTATTATAAATTATGGAGAATATCTTCGAAACACCACAATCTTGAGAAAAATTAAAAATAAAGATATATAGTGCAAATAAAAATGAGAAATAAAGTATAATTGAAGGTGTACGCGCTAAAATAGATTTTTAAAATTTTTTCTTTCGGGTTTTGAAATAATCCTATGGCTGATTTTTGTATGAATGCAACATTAGAAAGATTAGTAGAAGGCAGAATAAACTTACGCCAAGACGAAAAAGAAAAAAGTCGAAAAATTTTAGGCTATTTTAAGTAGAAGCATAAACGAAGAATAAAGTTACGACTACAAAAGAAACTGTCCTCAATCCACAAAGGGCGTGAATGAAATGCAATATTTTGTCCGTCTAATATAATTTTTCATTTTTTGCCCTCATTACATCACTTATCACATGCACGTTACTTTCTATTCCTTTTTTATATTTCCGGATGTTATTTTTGGGCCAAGCTCTGCTGCCTACAGTAGATGATACTCGGTCTGGCCTAGGTGCCAGTTGAACCTATCTTTTGGGGAAACTATGAGTGTATTTGGGAATGAATAAAACTTTTGATGAAAAGTTATAGAGATAAGAAGTTGTCAAATGATGTGATATTATAGGGGTAATGATGGTAAATAAATAGGATAAAGTTGAAATAAATAGGTTAATTGTATTGGTAGTTGTATAAAAATGATTAAAAAATATAGTAGTTGTATAGAAAAATATGAAGAAATGATTAAAAAATATAGTAGTTGTGGAGAGTGAAAAGTTTTATATTGAAAAGTTTTAACTTGACAACTTTTTGTTGTTACCAAACACACCTTATATTTAAATATATATATATATATATATATATATATTACTTATAGCCATCTAAAAAGAATATTACTTTTGGGCCTAGCCCCATATTAGAATTTGAGAGAAATATATTTAGGAATAGAGGAAAAACACTAAAAAATAAAAAATAGGCTATTACAAATATAGAACGAAAAAATTTATTTCATCATCCCCGTTCCATCCCATCCTAAACTGCTTAACAGTTTCGATGTTAAACTTGAAAAAATTGAAAAAAATTAAAAAATTTTCGATCGTCAGATTGTCAACTCCAAGACCAGAACAATGGCTGACGAGAGCTGGGGGAGCACGAGGAGCGGCATAAGTAGGTGGCGCGAAAAGCGAGCGTGAGACTGTCCAAATCCTCACAAGGCGTGAACTGTTCCTTCTCCCGATTCGCTTCCGTACTTCGCCTGCTGCTATTCCTTTTTTTTTTTTTTCTTGGCCTGGTGCTTTGTTAGAAATGGCGGAGAAAAGCAAGATCCTGATCATCGGCAGCACTGGGTACATTTGAAAATTCTTGGCGGAAGCAAGCGCAAAAGCTGGGCATCCCACGTACGCCCTGGTGAGAGCGAGCAACAGCAGTAGTGGTACCACCTCTAATCCTCACCAATCAAACATCATCCAACACTTCAACAATCTTAGCGTTCTTCTCGTCAACTAACCTCTGCTTGTAAACCTATCCGCAAGACTGCAATTACGCATATCTTTACAAGAATTTCCCTTCAATTCTTAGATTAAGCTGGACAACTTCCAAAAGCTGTCGAGGAGGATCCTTACGCAAAGAATTAATCAATTTCCCAATTTCAGCGAGATTATCTTTGTTAGGAGCGTTTATTTGTTTATTACTTGTATTTGTAGGGAGATGTTTATGATCACAATAGTCTGGTGAAGGCCATAGAAGGCGTGGATGTTGTGATTTCCGCGGTGGGGTTCGCACAACTTGCTGATCAAAACAAGATAATTGCAGCCGTTAAACAAGCCGGAAATGTGAAGCTAACCGGTAACCCCACAAGATTTTTTTTTAAAAATTGATTCGTTTCATGATTACAATCTTTATTCCTAGGGATGTGTGTGAGTTTGTTGCGAGGAATGTTTCAATGCACGTGTTGTATTGAAATTTCGATGCCTCTGGGTGCAAAATTTTATTTGTTTAATATATATTTTTAATTTTTTTTATAAGATTATTAATCTAGTTGTATTTAATCTATAAGTCAAATGTTACCAGTTTTAAATATGCGTATATGTTTTTTTAATTTTCTAAAAATAAGTCTATTTTAGCCATTTTTAAGTGACTAAAATACCCTTATTTTCAAAAAATTAAAAATATATTTATGTATATTCAAAAATAGTAAAACTTAATACTAAGTTAAATACATAGTTTGACAATCTTATAAAACAATTTTAAAAAATATATTAAAAAATAGAATTTTGTGCCTTGGTGCATTGAAACATTTCTTGTTTGTGACCGGGGTAGATCGATGTAATGGATATAAATGATATTAGCATGAGTGATCTTGATGTTAATTAAGCGAGAGTATATTTAATTTTGATATGGCATAATTCTTGGGAGTTTGCATAATTTACTTTGACTTGCTACGAGTACAGGGATTCTTGCGAACCGAATCTGGGAATGATTCGGATCGAGTTCATTTGCCATAAAGGCTCATATCCGGCTGGCTGTTGAGGCCGAAGGAAATCTATACCCATTTGTCACTACCAATTGTTTCTCTGGCTATTTCCTCCCAACGGTTGGACAAGATGTAATGACATCCCCTCCTAGAGACAAGGTTGTCTTATTCGGAGATGGCAGCACAAAGGGTAAAAGCAACACAGCCTACTCAAAACCCGTTCATTTAATCTTTACATGTTGATTTAGGCTTTTTTTAATGCTTTTGGAGCGTTAAAATTACACGAAAGTGCTAATTCCACCCAAACCAGATTTGAAAACCATGTTTACTAATTGCCGCAGTTTTCCCAATTTTCAGCTATTTTTGTGAGAGCAGAAGACATTGGTATGTACACCATCAAAGTAGTGGACGATCCCAGAACCTTGAACAAGAGACCACCTAATGATATCTACTCAATGAATGATCTCGTTTCACTGTGGGAGAAAAAGATTGGAAAGACCTTACAAAAGATTTACATTCTTCCTGACCAGCAACTTGTCAAGTACATCAAGGTGTTTTATGTACTCAACTTGTCGAGTTAAAGTATAAATTATTGGGCTGTGGTTGCCCCATCGGTTTGAAATACTATTTTTAAAATATTTTTTTGAAAATTCTTAAAGTAAGATTGTTAATTTAAATGTATATTATCTATCAACTAAGTTTTTCTATTTTTGAATGCGTGTATATTTTATTTTGTATTTTTAAACATAGGAGTAGTGCAGTCATTTTCATAGGCACCCTTATGAAAACATATAAAATAAAATACTCTTTTATTTAAAATATAAAATAAATATATACGCATCTCCACAATTTAATAAAACTTAGGCGATGTATAATATATAGTTAGATTAATAATTTCATTAAAAATTTTTTAAAAATAAAAAAATAGATTTTATGACAGGTCATAGATGACAGTCATTTATATAGATTAATAAATGATCACCAGGCAAAATTATTAATGATTTGTGAAATTAAATACAAATTTTATATTAATTTATATGATAAATTAAGACTTAACAAAGAGAAGACTATATTTGAGTTAACTAAATTAAAAGAAAATAAGATAAAGACTCAGCCGATGTTTAGATATATTAAAAGTGAAAATAAAAAAATTTCGTAAAAGATAATGAAATTAGTGAAAAAGAGAAAACCTCTTTCTGTGATTTCTTAAATGGGGATATATCCGAACATTTAAGATTATATAATAATTTATAGAAGTGTTTTCATATAACATTTTATATTTTTAATATCTTGATGCTTGAAGGGAATCTAATTCATCTATTATAATTAAAATCATTTATTTAGCTAAGAAATCAAGTTTTATCTACATCAAATGTGTGTATTCATCCTTTGAAACCTACCCAAACTAAATCAAATAACTTTAATGCATTGAAAATGAAAATATCATCTACTTTTTGAAAGATTTGAGTCTCTAAAGTAAAGAAGACTAAGAAAAATGACAATAAAAAAAGTATTAAGTTTACGTAATGTATTAATTGAAGTGATCCATGGGATACGTATAAATTAGTTAACAAATAATTTCAATAAATAAGAGCCAAAGTGAATACCAAATGAATAAAAATACTATAACTCTATTTTATAAAAATAAGAAAATTATTCAAAATTATACAAATTATTATAGAATAGAACTCAAAATTTTTTAATAATTATAAGAATAAAGTTTATGCTAAAGAAATGAAAAAGTACTATAATACAAATTTATAAAAATTAAAATTATTTAAATTATAAAAATTATCGTTGAATAGAACTATTGAGTCACATGAAAAGGTTATGAAAAAGAATGGTTCAACAAATACTAAGACGAGAATCAAATATCTTTGAAAATTAATTTGATTTATTATTAAGGAGATCAATTGTTGAAATTATTTTTTATTTAGATAATCATTTTGAGAAATCTATAACAAATTGAAATGTATTTTAATTGATTTAGAAAAAAAACATATGAGAGTATTCTAATGAAATTAACATATAAAATGCTAGAAAAGAAAAGAATTATCCAAAACATAGTGTTACTATTAGAAATATGTAGAAAAAACTATAATAAAATAGATTCACTTCAAGATTTCGCTTTTAAGGATGTGTTTGGTTGAGCATAAAATTTTTCAACCAAAACATTTCAAGTAAAATTTTTCACTCTTTATAACTACAATATTTTTTAATTATTTATTTACACTTTTCTATACAGACTACCGAACGTTTCAATCATTTTTACATAACTGTCCATATAATCAACTTATCTATTTTAACTTTATTATCTTTATACATCATTATTATCCCTATTATATTGCATCATTTTTTTTTATCAATTTAACAACTTTTACATAAAATTTTTCTTCAAAAATTTTATTCTTTCCCAAATACACTCTAAGTCTTTATCCTTTTAACTTTAGTTGTATATATAAAATTAACAGAAGATAATAAGAGACTGAGAAAAAAAATTAAAAACTTGGATAGAAGTAATGAAAAAATTATGAAGATATTCCTGGCCGTGGATTTTCCTACTAGTTTTTACTAATGAGTAATTAATGTTTCGCTTTTCCCTAATTTTTCACCAAAATTTGTTTTCCATGGGCCAGACTTTCCCAAAAAAGGAAGTATACAGAGTTAGAAGATTTAAAATATTGAAAGGAATAATTTTTATATACTTATAATATTTCATAAATTTTTTTGTGCCGGTAACAATTCACTTTAAATTTCTATTGTATACATGCCATGATTAGAATGACTATTTTTATCTATTCAAATTTCCTTAATTTAAAGAATTTAATCTTAATAAAGATCCACCATAATAATTTAATACCACCAAAGCAATTATTTATGATCATCCAAAAGCGTTCATTAGAGTTGTATTGCTTGAATATGAAAATTTTGAACAGAAAAAGTTATCGTTACATGAATGACTTAGTATAATAATAATTGAAGGTGAAATGTTGAAGAAAATTTGTGAAATATAATGGGTACATAAGGAATTAAGGTCAACTGGAATAATTTTTCATATTTTATTAATGTTTAATTTTTCCGTAATTAAAATAATGCACTTATGTATTTTATTATTTATTTCACTGACACCATCTCACGTCGGTCGCAAGAAGCGGGCCACGTGGCTGGCATCGCATGGAAATCGATGCCGCATGTCTGCTAAGAAATTTGCGTGCTACGGCGGATCGTCGGCCAGGTCATTGCAGTGTGCTATGCGCATGTTCATGGACGGTCGGATTTCACCATCTATGGAGGATTTCAGGTATAACCCAACGACTTCTGCATTGCGGTAGTCGCAGCTGCCTGCAGGCTTCGGCCAGTTACAGGGTGCACAGCCCCTAGCCGTTCTCTCCCATGGCGCGCGATAACACCAGCATCGACGTCGACCACAGAAGCGGTTACTGCAGCTCCACTTCCACCTTCTTCAGCAAGCGCCACCCTCTCTCGCTCCCCTCTGCCGAATTCCTCGACGTCGCCACCTTCATCGCCTCCCGCCCTCACTCCCTTGCCAACCCCGCCTTCATCGACGCCACCACCGGCCGCCGCCTCACCTTCTACCACCTCTGGCGCGCCGTCCACTCCGTCGCCGCCTGCCTCATCTCCCGCATCGGCCTTCTCAAAGGCGACGTCGTCCTCATCCTCTCCGCCAACTCCATCTACTTCCCCGTCGCCGTCCTCTCCGCCCTCAAAATCGGCGCCATCGTCACTACCGCCAACGTCCTCAACAAGCCCCGAGAAATAGCCCGCCAAATCGCCGACGCGAAACCGAAGCTAGCATTCGCGGCACTACCGTTCACCTCGAAACTCGCCTACACGAATCTCCCCATCGTGCTCCTCCCCGGCGGAGAAACCGAAGCTTCGGCTACGATCGAACCGCTCAAAGTCGTCGCCAGTATGGAGGAGATGATGGCGGCGGAGCCGAGCGGCGGCCTGCTAGATCGTGGAATTCGCCAAAGCGACCCGGCCACGATTCTCTACTCCTCCGGCACCACCGGCTCCAGCAAAGGCGTCGTGGCGATTCACCAGAACCTTATTGCCGCGACGCAGGTCTCCGTTAGGAGGTTTCAACTACAAGGCGGCGAGCACACCTTCCTCGCAATTTTACCCATGTTCCACGTTTACGGACTGACACTGGCGATCCTTTCCGCGCCTGCGTCGGGACTGACGACCGTAGTTCTGCCGAGGTTCGAGATAGACGCAATGGCTTCGGCCATCGCGACGCACCGGGTGACTTACGTGCCGCTTGTGCCGCCGATATTAGTGGTGATGACGCGAGAGGCGGGCCGGCTGCGGGCAGCTTACGATCTCGGGTCACTGCGTGCGGTGCTGACGGGTGGGGCGGCGTTGGGCAGGGAGACGATGGAGGAGTTTGGGAGGGAGTATCCAAAGGTGGTGATTCTGCAGGGGTACGCGATGACGGAGACGTACGGCTGTGGGACGTGCATGGAGACTGAGGAGGAGAGCAGGAGGTGCGGTTCGGCGGGGCTGCTGACGGCTTGGATGGAGGCCAAGATCGTTGATCCCGAGAGCGGGAAGGCATTGGGTGTCGAGAGCGCAGGCGAACTTTGGCTACGTGGACCGTCAGTCATGAAAGGTACGAGAATAATACAATATAATATAATATTTTTATGAGGGCCCGCATGTAGTCAGTAGTGACGTGGTAAAGAACTGCGGGAAAAAAAAATCAATAGCACCTGGCATAAGGGCCCCTGGTCATATGCACGATCCGCCGTTGCACGCACCTATTTTTTAAATTAATTTTTTTTTGGAACTGTTAACATAATATATTTAAAATGTATAACAATTATTACTATTTTTAGAGGCTTTTTTGATATTTTTTGAAAATTTTAAAAATTAGTAACATTTTTAGTAATTTAAAATTACTAAAATGCTACTGGTTTTTAAAAATTCAAAAAAATTTAAATTTTTTCAAAAAATAGTAAAAGTTAGATATACATGTTGAATAAACTTTGATTAAAAATTATATTAAAAAATTTCTAAAAATAAAAAAATAAGTGTATGCACTCGGGAGGATACCACGGGCGGTTGACACAAGCCGGTTCAACAGAAACATTTTATATTCGGAACCATGATACCGGCATGACATATAGATGATGCAATAATAATTAAAATTAAATTAAATTTATTAATCTCGATCGATTACTTATAACATCTATAATAAAGTCTGAACATCACCTACAAGCCTAAATGCAAATCAATGTAAATAATTAATAATACAAAAATTAAATTGAAAAATTGAAAAGGTAAATATTAGACCATGTTAACAATATAAGAAGGGGGGGGGGGTTTTGTAAAAAAACAAAGAAGAAGAAGAAGAAGTGGGGGTGGTCACTCGACTCTGTTTTCTTATTTATGAAGAGTTTAAATTGGACTGGAACAGGATTTAGTCACGGATTGACCTCAGCTTGACTACACCCCATGTGTATTAATTGATGAGAATTGGTAGTGTCTACAAGAAATCAAATTAATCTATTTAGTGTAAGAAAGATTTGAAATTATTATAGTACAAATTAACTTTGCAAATTCTCGCCGTGATAATAGAGACTAAAATTGTTGACATAAATATATGCAAAATGTTTCAAAATTTATTGAACGGATGTAATTAGTTTGAAATCATTAGTATGAATATAAATATAAATATTTTACTTTGGAGCCAACATACATGTAAATAATCCGATTTTAAAATCTTCTACCGTTAGAAATAAAATAATTAGAAAGAGTTGACTCAATATTAACAATTGGTGAAAAGGCAAGATACTAAGGACCGATAAATGCCAAGGTTAGGTAGTGAAAGGAGATGCCTTAAGCATTTCGTAGATTAAATCTTGCCATAATGCGTACATTGGAAGGAGAGGAAAAAAGTTGAAATTGGGTTATCAAATTATAAAAACTGTGTTCATTAATTAATTAGTTGTATTATGATCACGCTGACCTAAATTGAGCGCCATTTTAAACCATGTTACATTTTTTAAAACAAAATTTGATCTTAAGAATTAAAAAAAAAAAAAAAACCGAATCCCTTACGTGGCCTTTTTCTTAATTTAGAACTAGATCCTTATGTGGTCGTTGTATCTGGATCGGTATTAGGCTATTTTGGCAATCCTGAAGCAACTCGATCCGCGTTGGGCTCTGATGGATGGCTGAGAACAGGCGACCTTTGCTGCTTTGACAAAGATGGATACATGGTGGTGGTGGATAGGTTGAAGGAACTCATCAAGTACAAGGGTTATCAGGTAGACCCGATGATCTTGATGCTATTTTGTTCAATTTCTGTATGGATTAGGATCCAATGCACAAGGGTTTAATCTAAGCATATTTGTCATATATATCAAGTTATCATTTTTAAAGATTTATGAATATTTTTTAGATTTGTTACGTTAGTGGTTTTGCATAAAACATGTAAAATAGATTTAGATTAATTGGTATATAAAAAATTTTAAAAAATAAAAAATAATTTAAAGATACCTGGGTGCACTAAGGCTAAGTGAACCTAGATATATTTAAAAATCTTAATTTCTTCTTTGCTTTCCTAAGAAGAAATAATCATATTTTCTAATCATTTAAATATTGGTGTTGCCCTCTTATTGGGCATATCATAATATGATGATTTAATTAGATCCAATTTATTCACAATATGTATGTGTATACATTTAGCTAATAAATTTAAAAATCCAATTTAAATGATTTTATGTAGTTTTTATTTTTTATACTTAATTTAACAGCCTTAAATAATTGTATTAAGGAAAATTTTTAATTGAAATTATTTTCAGTACATATTTGCTAAATAAATGTTGTAGAATAAAGATAACGATATGAATTTTGCTGAAACATTCTAAAAATGCAAAAATTATAAGGGCAGTACTCGTGTTTCGGTATCATTATCCTTTTAATAAAAATGAAGTGGATGTAAACATCACGAATGTAACAGTTCTTTTGTTTTTCTTAATTAATTTCTTCATCTACTGGGAATTTCATGTCTTACAGGTTGCACCTGCAGAACTTGAGTCATTGTTGCTTGCTCATGATGAGATCATGGATGCAGCTGTTATCCCGTAAGTTATTTTTTGCATATGTATGAATCCATGAACATTATGAATTTATATAACCGTATATAGACGTTATCAAGCTAGGATGCAAAAGAAGTTAAATTAAACATTCCAAACACCAGTGTATATAAATATCAGAAATGGCTGGCTGTTCCGTATAACCTTGGGGGGTGATTTTTTTAGGCCCGGTGCATGGACCATCCCCCGACCCGAGCTAGATGTATTTAATTTATAAACCAAGTTTTACCCTTTTTGAATACTTTTAGGCCTTTTTAAATTTTTAAACACAGCAACATTTTCATAATTTTCTAAATCAGAAATTATGAAAAATGTCACTATTTAAAAATAAAAAATATTTTAAAACATCTAAACATGGTAAAACTTGGTTTATGGGTTAAATACATCTAGCTTTACATGATTATAAAAAAAATAAAAATAAAAAAAAAAATTTTAGCCAGACGCATGACCGACCCCATGTGCCTGATCACAATCGAATGCCCTCGATAACCTCAATCATTTTAGTATGTCGATAGTTAATGCAAAATTTAATTCATTCATTATGTTTAACATAATTTGTTTTGCTAATAATAAATCAATTATGTGCATGGGTCGTAATTGTTTAAAAATAGATATATTCATATGTAAATTAGAAAAATATTTAAATCATTCACATATGTATTAGAATTTAAAAATATTTTATAGAACTATTTATGCATATAGTAGTAATATTCTAGATGGTTTAGATATATTCATTTGTAAATTAAAAAATACTTAGATTCATTTACACATATATTAAAATGTAAGAATATTTTATAAAATCATTTATTCACATATTACTGATATTCTAGATGATTTACATGCTAAAAATACTATTTTAAAATTGAGATTTAGCATTAAATTATTTTATTATATTGATTTTACATATTTGTCGATGAAGGTCATGCGGATCAATATACAAGACAAATGAAAAGTTTTATGATAGTATAAATAATGATAAATATAATAAATGGAGTAAATTTTAAATCATTTATTAAGATATTAAAAAATAAATGAGATTATATAAAAAAAGAGTTTATAGAATCAAATCCCTATAAAAATATGACAATGAATAGGCAAGAATGGTCGAAACCTCATTTATAAAAGATGAATGATTTTGTTAACTTGGGCTAAGCAAATGTCTTACTTAGGTCACCTCAAAAAATTTATTTAGAATATTTTTTTACTTTTTTTTTTCATACACTTATTTGTCTACGTGTATTTAATATATAAACTAAGTTTTACTATTTTTGAATACATGTATTTATTTTTTAAAGATTATTAAACATACGAGTATTGTAAACACATCTATACGCAGATATTTAAAACTCTAAAAAATATAACATATCCAAAAATTATAAAACTTGGTTTATATATTAAATATATTTAAATAAATAAGTATATAAAGAAAAAAAGAAAAAAAGTGTTTTTAAATGATTTTTTTGAGATGGGCTAAGTGGGACATCTGCTTAGCCTAGGCTAATATAATCACTTCTCTTTAAAATAAGAGTGTTTCAATTAAAAGATCTCAAAATTTTGAATGGGATGTATATGGTATGAGATTTTTCATTCCAAGAACAGTTCTTTCAATTTTCAAAATTTGTTAAAAAAATTTTCCAATATACATTATTTTATTCTCGTCCCATTTCTCAATAGCATTCAAGTCCCTATATTAAAAAATGCTAGGAACCAGATTCCTAATCTTGACTCTAATATGAATTTCTTATTGATAAGATGAAGTTCTTACACAACACACAGACAGTTCAACAATCTTAGTCTTGTAACCTGACTTCATAAGCATTTCACTTGCAGCAGACAACTCCGCGCCCATGATCAACTGTAAAACCCGCACAGTTATTCTTGATTAGTTTTAGCACGTTAATGCAATAACTAGTGAATCCATGTGTTCGACCACGTTACGATCATGGCGCCATAGGTCCTAACAGAAAATCTTATGCGAATTGAAAAAAAAGTAACCATTTGCACGGTACAAATGTTTGTTTTTAATCATTCCTTTTTTCAGCGGAAGTATTTATTCAGTTGATGTAAGGGTCCAGATAATTTTTTAGGTATTTGAATGGCTTTGAAGGCAACGGAATCCTAAGTTCATAACAGCATCTCTGTTTTGGATCAATTAGATATTATATACGGGTATTGTAAGTCCAAAATTCATGGATCAGGTACCCAAACAAGGAAGCGGGGCAATTGCCAATGGCATATGTGGTCAGGAAAACAGGCAGCAATCTGTCAGACAGCATGGTTATGTCATATGTATTGAAACAGGTACCTCTTCAAAGTTCAAACCATATGATATGATATTCGCCTGCCGTTGGTTAATTTGCTGAAAATGTTTCCCCTTTCTTAAATACTTGCTGGAATACATTGTTGCTCAGTAAATAATCTAAATCGTTCAGTGCCTGCAGTACATTTATGAATTTACTAATTCACAGCTAGTCTATGATAATTTTCTCCCAATTAAGGTGGCTCCATACAAGAGAATCCGTCGAGTGGAGTTTGTAGATGCCATCCCCAGAAATGCATCCGGAAAAATATTGAGGAAGGATCTTGTCAAGCTTGCAACTTCAAGACTTTGATGAATGATCGTAGCTATTTTTCTTAGTTCTTCGGAAATTGGGTCGTTAGAAATCGTAAGGTGCGTTCAAATGCATATGGAAATTTTCATGAGCATTAATTACTTCTGTCATTAATATCTTATAATTCAGGGTATGTCTAGCAGCAGAGAATTGAATCACTTTTTCTTTTTTCTTTTCACTGTAATTTAGTTAAAGAGAAATTCAATAATAATCCTTTTTCATCAATATTATTCATATTTAATATCGTATTTAACACTTTTCATTTTAGAAGTGCTCATGGCAGTAAAAAGTGGCAGACACATCCCTCAGAGATTTAAAATGTATCTAAGTTATATTTGAGCGAAAAGGTATGATAAATTAGCCTGGTCGTTTTATGTTGAAGCCAACCATTTAGCATAACATTAATCAAAGCAAATGCATCCAATTCTTATCTTAAATTTTCATTATTTTAAAAATTTCCATTCCTGACTCTTGTGCCTTTAATTGTTTTATCTTTTTCTGCCTAGCCCTGAAAGGCAATGTAATCCTGGAAAAGAAGTCGTTTATCATCCACAGGGAACCCACAATAAAGACTGCTGCACTAAAATCAGTTTCACACCCAACTCCAATAAATCATTCAAAACAAAAAGAAAGAAAGAAAAAAAGGATCCTGTCAAAGGCAACAATGGAGCTTTTCCTTTCACCATCAAAGGCAAGAATAGGAGTGCATCCAATCAGAGTGACTTATGAGACAGCATTTCTCTCAAGATTCTGTATGGTTAAAGAAAACCGCTTACGAAAATTGTTCTGGGGCTCTTCAATTATAAGATAACTGGTGTTCCTTGAGCGTCTTGTATTTTTTATACTCGTATTGTAAGGTTTGTTGGGCCTGTGAGTAGGTTGTGGGTTTCGAAGCCCAGCGTTATATAATACCATGCATTTTATGCAGGAGAGTTTTTATTTATGGCATCCTGTTTTTGTTTAGTGGACAGACTGCAAAACCCACCACATAAGAATTCATGTAATCTTTGTATGGTTGTGTTCATTTGCTTTCATTGTCAACTCTAAGAGGTGGTACCAGAACTTCCACAATAGAACTGAAATGTAAAATTCTGCATTTCATCAGATTTGTTTGTTGTATACAGTGTAAAATTCAACAAACACATGTTTGAAACACTTCTTTCAGTAACCGTGAACAACCATCAACGGATCGATAGTGCATGGATAGTGTAGGCTAGGTGCGCGAGGAGCATCGAGTGGCACTTTAATGAGAAAAGCAGTGCTCTCTCCAAGTCTTCAATAGCAGCTCCTTGGAGCAACGAAAGTTACGAAACGATGTAATCCACGAAAACTGCATTAAGAGGCACGGTGATGGGCCCATTGATCGGAAATTCGTAATCGTCCTCTCTTATGTTCATCAGTCCCTGAAAGATGGGGGCGTTGTGATACACCAATGGAACTGCAAAGCGTCTTCATCTGTATTGTAAATAAGGAAATGTCCCTTGCTGGGTGCTGATTTCTTGCATTCTTCAGCTTCTGCCCTCGGCATGGAGATTCTCTTACTCCGAAGGGCAGCTAGGTACTGCCACTTTCTTGCCATGGCGCCAAGCCGCTTAGGTTTGACCATCTCTGATCACTCTTTGGCCTAGAAATTAGGACTGTCCGAAGACTTGATGTAGGAATTTAGATATTAGATCCCACAGTGAGTGGGCAAAACTGGGAGATTGATAGCTTTATATAAAGTTGCATAGGCTAGAGAATGCACTTGAGTGCAGCTTTCTTAGCGCTGGGCTATCAAGGACACATTCCCACCTGTGATAATTGGATATGTGCCTAAATTTGGAAGTTTCTTGAATTAGATGTAAAGGTGTGATCCTGGTGGGCCATGTTAAGTAAGAGCAATGATCTTATTAGCCCGAGCTAAATAAATGCTTCACTTAGCTCACGTCAAAAAATCCATTTATAATTTTTTTTGCTTTTTTTTATACACTTATTTATTTGTGTATTTAACATATAAACTAAGTTTTATCGTTTTTGAATATGTGTACATATATTTTAAATTTTTAAAGATAAAGGTATTTTAAATGCATATATACACGTAGAAGTTTAAAAATCTTAAAAAATATATAAACATATCGAAAAATGATAAAATTTGGTTTATACGTTAAATACACTTAAATAAACAAGTGTATGAAAAAAGTAAAAAAATTATTATAAATGAGTTTCCTAAAGTGGGCTAAGTGGAGCAATTAACTAGCAACGAGTTATCCTGTTAGCCTGAGCTAAGCAAATGCTGCACTTAGCCAATCTCAGAAAACTCATTTATAGCAATTTTTTTTTTACTTTTTCTCTATTCACTTATTTATAGTGTATTTAACATACATACCAAGTTTTATCATTTTTGGATATGGTTATATATATATTTTAAGATTTTTAAATATTTATGTATATATATATGCATTTAAATACCTTTATTTTTAAAAATCTAACAAATATATATACATATATTCAAAAATGATAAAACTTGGCTTATATGTTAAATATACATAGATAAATAAGTGCATGCAAAAAACAAAAAAATCGTTGTAAATGAATTTTTTGTTTTTGACTAAGTGGAACATTTACTTAGTCCGGGTCAACAAAATCATTCCTCACAAATAAAATAGCGTTACCAGTAGTATCAAAAAAGGCCACACCAAGGGTAGCTGAATAATACTGTGAGGTGGATGCTACACAAATGATATTGTTAAATTTTTAATCCATACGAGAATCTCGGTAATAATCAAGAATTAAATATCCTCTCAAGAAAATCTAATAGAATATTGCTCATGGCTGTGTTTGACTGGGCATGGATTACTGAATAGGAAGGAGGTATAATGACCACTCCTCCATATGTCATTACACTTTAATACTCTCCTAAAAATCTTAGTAACCTAAGCTTTTCTCATTATTACTCATTCTTAAGAAATATTTGAACAAGGAATCTGCAATTTCAAGATCGAATTCGGTTTAAGTTGGTGGTCAGACTACTTATAAACTGGTAGCATCACATGAACAGGTCGTTTAAAATGGATTTACCCGTTCATTGCCAACATTCAACGCTGCATATAGCCATGAGTCGTCTTCTTATCCAACTACAGACAGGTGCATGTGAAGCAGAGAACTGACTCAATTTAGGTAGAAAAATCTACAGGACCACCCTTCATTTATTCAACTGTTTGGCACATAGACTTGCATCCTCCACTTTCGATGCTTTAGAAATGCAACTGGAACAAACACTATACTAATAGTGATATGATTACAATTGATGTGACGATTCACTAACTGCTAGGATGAGTAATGTGGAATGACGGATCTTAGCGAACTTATGTAGATCTTCAAGAAGACAGATAGGTTTTTGGTTATCCAATCAATTGAAGTACGAGATAATTTTGAGGAAAGCGACAACAAGGGAAAGACTAATAATCCTGATAAATAACTTGAGTCCTGTTTTAATGCATCGTGATACATTGAAAGTTAATGCATCTATGTGCAAAACTCATTTTTTTTATTTTTTAGAATTTTTTTACGCAACTTTTAATTTAGGTATATTTAATTATGAATTAAGTTTTACTATTTTTACAGATGTGTTTATATGTTTGATTCTTAAAACTATGAATATTTTAGTCATTTTAAAAATAATTTTTTTTTTCAAAAAGTTTTAAAACGAGTTTTGTACCCAGGTATAGTGGAACGATACATGAATAGGTTTTGGGCTTTTCAAGGATTAAATGCCAGAACTGGTGTAGAATCAATTTTGCATTTCATAAAATTTTGGTGCTCATATGTATAATATAAAAATGGAACCAATGTACATAAATGGAACTAACAAATGATTTTTGTGGCCTATTTTATTAGCCATGAACATACATTGACTGATTATTATGTGGGTGCTGTAGGCTAGATGATGCTGAGCATCTACTAGCGCCTGCCAATGAGAAGAGCAGAGCACTCTGTAAATCGTCAGGCACAGCTCTTTGAAGAAATGAAATAATGTGATCCATGATGACTGCATCAAAAGGCATGGTGATGGGCCCATTTGTTGGCAATCCAAGCTCATCCTCAAATATTCTAAGCTGCTTTTGAAAGATGGGGTTCTTCTGATAAGCCGATCGAATTGCAATAGTGTTTTCCATCTGTGGAGTAGATAATGAAATTTCCCTTACTGGGTGCTGATTTCTTGCAGGCGTCGGCATTTGCATTTTCTGTTAGAATGGAGATTCTCTTCCTTCCCATGGCTGCTAATTTCTGCCACTTTTCTGCCAATGCAACAAGCCTCTTGGGATTGATCATGACTGATTTCTCTTTTCCCTAGAAATTAAGAGTCTCTAAAGGCCTGATAAAGGTCTTTAAAGATTCAAGAGAATGTTGTTGGTTTGATAAGGATGGTGAGGAATGGGAGACATGAACCTTTATATACAAGAAGTTGCATGGTGTAAAGAATGCGTTTGCAGTGGTGTTGGGTTAACAAGGATACATTGCCCCATGGGCCAATTGGAATAGACCTAAATTTCAGTACATTTCGCATTGGATGCATGTGTATTGCCGTCAATGAGGTAGGTCTCAGTTAATTAATGCTTGTTAGGTTGGTTCGGTTTCTTACATTAAACACCCATGTGATAAGTGGTCCGATCTGTAAAGCATGCAGTTGGAAAGGAATGTGTCATGGGGTTGGACTGGATGAGCACTCACGTGATATAAATGGAGAAAAGGTTATGGGGGTCAGAGTTCACGCAGAACCAATGATGGACAGAAGATGTTTGGTTGAGTGTAAAAGAAGAGTAGGTGTAATTTATTTTATATATACAGGAGCTGTATAGCCCTACATTTGATCAAAAGTGGACTCCACACATATTAAAATATAATGAAACATTATACAATTACTTATTCACATATAAATTTTATAATAAATGGTTTATATGTTGAAAAAATCACTTTAAAATCGTTATTTACATCAAACTATTTTATTACATTGAATTTATATCATTTTCAGATGGATCCCATATACATATCTGATTGGGATGAAAATTGGTATGAATATATTATTCTAAATACAGTGGGTGAAGTAGATTATGATTTAATGATCATGTGGAACCCATTTCAGCAATGCTTTTGGCGCAGCATGCTGCACCTGAATATTTTTGTGTATATTCCCCATAACCCTTTTAGAGATTACACCAACTTCTTATTACACATACTCTTTTTATTACATACATATGTGAGAAATATTCAGGGCAGCTACACTGATCACAATTACGGTGTAGTTATATCAAAATGGACCTCATATGATCATTAAATTATAATTTACTCCACTAATTATATTTAGAATTATGTATTATATTACTATATCAATTATCATCTCAATTGGATGTGTGTATGAACATCATCTAAAAATAATACAAATTTAACGTAATAAAATAATTTTATGTAAATAATAGTTTTAAAGTTATTTTTTCAACATGTAAACCATTTGTTATGAAATTTATACATAGATAAATGATTGTATAAAGTATCAATATATTTAAATATATGTGCGGCTTATTTTGAGTCAAATGCATTTGCCTTGTGTGTTTGCGTGTACTATAATTAATGATGCATTTGGTCTAAAATAGGCCCCGCATGTACTTAAATGTATTAATACTTTATACAATCATTTATTTATATATAAATTTTATAGCAAATAATTTACATGTTGAAAAATAACTTTAAAGTTGTTATTTACATAAACTATTTTATTACTTTAAATTTGTACTATTTTCAGATAGGGTTCATACACATATCCAATTGGAATGAAAATTGATATAATAGTATAATACATAATTTAAAATATAATGAGCGGAGTAGATTATAATCTAATGATCATGTGGAGTCCATTTTGAGATAACTACACTGCAATTTTAGTATAATGAAGTTGCACATAAATATTTCTCTTTCTATATATGCATATTGCAAAATAAGCTTTTTGTTTCAAAAAACAAAAGGAAATTATTGAACTTATGTTCAACAAGAAAAAGATTTTTTGTGAAGACAGTAGGAGTAGTTAAACTGTTAAAACTTAGCTTAACTCCCAATATGTCTAAAGGGGAAGTTATTATCCTCCTCCCTTTCATTATAAGAAAATCTAGAATACATGAATGTGATTGAATGCATCTGGGTAGCCTAGTGCACTCAAGTATATTTGACATGTATATCAAGTTTTACCATTTTTGAAGATTTATAGATTTTTTAAATTAGTGGTATTTTTCATAATTTAAAATTACTAAAATGCCTGATTTTTGAAAATTCCAAAATATTTATAAATCTTCAAAAATGATGAAATTTGATACACATGTTAAATATACTTGGATTAATAATTTTATAAAAAATTTTAAAAATAAATTAAAAAGTGATTTTTTTGCACCTAGGTGCACTAAAGTTGGGTGCACCGGGGTGCATAAAATGAGACCATAGAACATGTGGTAAGCTTTTTGCTAGTAAAGTTTTAATTTTACTAGTTTAATCAAATATAGTTAAATCTTGTGTCAATTGTAGCTAAATTGTAATGTACTTTTGGATGCTTTTGATGTAAAAAATGGCTACATTTAATCAAATAATATCACTCAAAGCAACTAATTATTTGTAGCTAAATAATAGATTGTAGCCAAAATATATCTACTGCAATCAAATAGATCATTCATTTATTTATTTTATTTTTACTTTTATTTTATTTTTCTTCATAAATATGTTTTATTTTTTATTAAAAAAATCCGTTTTGGGGGCATTAAGTCATTTTCCACTCATTAAAAAACTTGACTTCTAAATTTTCAAAAAAGCCCTGGAGTAAGATGCTGCAGCAGAAACGAAAAACCCAAAAATCTACATATCCCGATTCGTCGTTCACCATCTTCGTCTCATGGATGCGCCGACGTGCTCATTATCTTTGTGCCAACATCGCCCCCATCAACATTGCCCTTGTTGACGCCCGCCTCAATGACAAATCTGCCTTCATTAGCAAGCTCAGCAATGAAGAGTTTGGCCACATGCTGGCTGGTATCCTCAAGGAGAATGACATCTTCACCTACAACATCCTTTTTGACACTAGCGCTCGTACTGCCCTTTCTCCTTTCTCCTCCTCTTTCTTGCTTCCCTTTCTACTCTTCCTTCTCTCTCCTTTCTCACCCTCCTCGTTCGATTTGGGTGACTTTGGCTATCTTGTTTCAACTTTTTTCAATTCCAACACGAGCTAAGGAGGACGATGAATAAGAGGAAAATAAGTTGGGAAGGAAGCATTCGAATGGCGTTCAATTTGGGTTTTTGTCTTTTTTTGTCGAAAATGTTGGAGTTGGGAATTATTAGTTTTTGGCGGGTAAAGAAATGGTTATCCAAAAAGTGTTTTATTTTTTTAATTTCCCCCTCTGGGTACGAAAATGGCACTTGTTGATTTTTGCTTCAAATGTTACACGAGACATTTTAAGTTAATGAAGTCTACTTTTGGGGTGAAAAAGAGTATTATGTTAAGAAATAAATAATGTTTCTGGCCGGTTTTTATGTTGTTGATTGAGACAAAGCTAAGCATTTCTTATGCCCCTTTCACAAGTTTTATGTATTAGCTTCTGTTGGCAACACCGGAATTGCTTCTTTCTTGGTAGTGGTAACCGCTCCACATGCATTTGCGAATTTCAATAGCTCACTTAGCCTCGTCTCATCCAGCAAATCAAACATCATGAGCTTCAGCTCTGATGTCATGGAGACAAGGGGACCTCGTTGGTGAGATTTTGTTCCCTGGTCAAAATTTCAAGCTCATTATCATTGACCTTGATGATGTCCTAGTTCTCCCATATGCTCATGATCTGCTCGTGAGCTAATCTATCAGTGGCCAAAGTAGCAACCTTAGGTTGGGATTGTATGATGCAATCCACCAGCATCCCTGCCCACATTGATGGCATGCAGATGGGCAGATCTGCAAGGCTCCATGATCAAGTTGATCGACCAATAATGGAAAATCTTTAGAAAAATCCAGAATCAGATGATATTTTGAAACTCACTTACTCATTGGATCTGCTCAAGATTGAGTTTAGAGTCCTTGAAGCGCATGCTTGCGCTAGGGAGGCGTCGGAGATGTTGAACGACAAACAAGGATTTAGGGGATTTCGGGTTTTTTATTTCTGCCATAGCATCCTTCCGCAGTAGGGGTGCAACTTGAGCTCATGAAACTCGAGTTCACATCAATCCTAACCGTAACCCTATTTATAAAACTTCGATTCTATCCTAATCCTAACTCTTTTTTTTTTAAATTCGGGATCGGGTTGAGTTTCGGATTAACATTCTCCTATTAATATGTCTTTGTTACTCATCCTATATATATGTGTGTATATAGTTTTTATCACAAATCTATTGTATAAAAAAGTTTTTTAAAAAATTATTATAAGTGTGTTTGGTAATGAATAAAACTTTTGATAAAAAGTTTTAAAGAGTAAAAGTTATTAAATGATATGATATGATAGGGGTAATGATGAGTAGTAAAGAGAATAAAGTTAAAATAGATAGGTTCGTTGTGTGGATAATTGTGTAGAAGTGATTGAAAAGTAGGTTCGTTGTATAAGAAAATATGAAAAATAATTAAAAAATATGATAGTTGTAGAGAATAAGAAGTTTTAGATTTAAAAGTTTTAACTTGACATTTTCTACTAATTGCCAAACACACCCTATACGAAAGCAAGAAAAATTCAAATACTGCTTAAGAGTAGGAAGAAGGAGATCTGTTTTGAGCCTTCTCTTTGCATCGAATACAATAATAGCTTTATTTTTTAGAACGCAGAAGTACAACCGTTTTTCATTCTGCAATTTAACACCAATATCACAACTATATACGTCAATATTATTATCCAATTGTAAGATAAACCTTATCATATCAATTGCAATAAAATAAAATCATTCAAAAACCACAAAATATCAAATAAAATATCATTACCATTTATACACTACTAAAGTATATGTTTCTAAATTACCATTTATACAGTTTGAAATTTGAATGATTCTGCATGCTGAGTAAAAATAAATATTTCTGAATATTAGTCCATTTTGTTTCTATTTATTTTATTTATAACGATTAATTTTTAAATAATTAATGTTGTTTTCATTTGTTTATTTCTAAAAATTCATTCTACCTGTATATAATCACATTACATACATTTTTTCCCTTTTCTTTTGCTCTCATTTTCAAATAGGATTTCATTGAACCAGCTTTCAATAATTAATTATGGTATTGTTAATTTGTATTAAATAATAACTAATAAGTAAGGATTTTTTCTAAAAATATATCAAGGACAGAACTGTTACCAGGGATGCAGGGGGCTGAATATGCCTCTGCTATTGAATATGGCACTGCAAATAGCAGAGGCCTTGGCCTACTTGTAAGTGATAACCTCGTGTTACCAGGAAACCATTTGCATCGTGGCCGATCCCACTGTGACTTAAGTGGTGAAGAATGGTGCACTTTTTACAGATGAACAAGCACTTTCGCTTAACATATGATTGTACTATAATTTCACTGTCATGCCAAACAAGCCCTGAACCAAACACAACCCAATAGAGGCTAAGCATAGCCCCCTTAAAATGAAATTTTTTTTACTGACAATATCCAAATTACTTAAAACTTGTTGGACCCATCAAGCGCACCACCCTCTTGTTGTGTGATCGGAGTTCGCTTCCCAGGGATGCTACTGGAGCTGCTGACATCACAACGAGAGGGAAGAAGGACTCAACTTCTAGTGGAAAAAGGGAGTCCCAATCTGATTGATATAGTAACTGGAAGTGGAAGGAAGGGTATGATCCTTGATCGATTTCTAGAGGGATCACAGCGGGCGATCGATTTTCAAAGCTGCTGATGTCTCAACGAGTGATCGATTTCTCCCCGGCTAGTCGGTAGGGACGGACTAGACGGCGAGATGCAGCGACCTAGACAGAAGTCGGTAGGGAAGCACAGCGGGAGGGAGCAGTCGGTAGAGGCACCGGAGAAGAAAGGTTGGCTAGGGTTCGGTTGGGATTTCGTGAGCGGGAAGAAAGGGAAAGGGCCGAAAGTCGAGAGGCCGTCTGAAATTTGAATCTCTGACATCGATATATTATAATAAAAAAATATATTTTGTAAATAGAATTTAGGGTTCAGGCTTGCCGAAACTAAGATTTGTTTGAATTTGGTTCAGGTTCGGGCTGAAAAATTGCATTTTGGCCGAAGAAGGCTGAGTTTCAACTAGTGTTCCCGGTCCAGTTTTCGGTTCAATTAGGTGCAGTTCGGTCCATATATGAAAAACCGTCCGAACCGGCGAACCAGCTGTAGAACCGGAAGGGTCGGTCCAACTAGATTCGACCAGTCGGACGAATCGCCTCGCCTCCTACAACCCCTCGTCCTCAGTGCAGCACGTGCCCGCCGCCCACGAGCCTGCCCACGCTTCGTCCTCAGTGCCAGCACGCACTGCCGCGCCCGCACCCACGCCGCTCGAAGAAGGAAAATGAGTCCGTTCGTCTGAAAATCCTGCAAACGCCAACTTGATTTACCATGCACGACTTTCGAGAGTTAAAATTGTGCTCCATCCGAATTCCAAAGTCATCTGCAGAGATCCCGGACGCTGAAGAATTTGGTTAAAAAAAAAACCGTTCCCATGCATGTTTGATCCCTATACAAAAAAAATGTAATTTGATTAGTGACAAATTATAAGTGGGGAAATTTAACCCATTTTAGTCTAAAGAAAAAAAAACTGGAAACAAATATGAAACTTTTTATTAATGAAATTCAGTGTTCTTTATATTATTTAGTTTACCTTTTGTAAGAAATCCTCTTTTCGTGAGACACGTACATAATCATTAGTACATAATTTTTTCTGCCTAATTTTTTACGTGTGTCTCTTATAATATTATCAATAATTCAATTATGGTATAAAACAATCCTATAATATTAATTATGTTATTAAACAATCCTAAAATCTTACATAATTATAAA
>JAXCLR010000050.1:64211734-64225346 GCA_035584095.1 Annona squamosa | reverse complement strand
CATCACCGGCGATAGCAGATGTGTCCCCCCTGCCATCAGCTCATCGCACGGCTTCTCCTTCTCGGGGTCTTCCTCTCCTACTGTTCGTCCACCTCTCCCGGCGTGCATCCTTCGGGGAAGCTTATCCGTTATCATCGAGTCTTTGACACCAGTATTCGTGGTCAGCGGCCAATTCCCCATTTTCCCATCTTATTTGATTTTCCCTTTCTTGCTTCCCTATCTTCGCCATTCCCTCATCTTTGACTTCTCCTTGTTGTCTCTTCCATCTTATTCGATTTTTCCTTTCTTCCTTTCCATTTCCCATTTTCTATTGGATTTTGAGGGTGGGTTTGGCAATTAATAGAAAATGTCAAGTTAAAACTTTTCGTTTTAAAATTTTTCATTTTTCATGATTATTATATTTTTTAGTTTTTTTTCACATTTTCCTATATAACTACTTTATTTTTCAATCATTTCTATGCAACTATCCACACAAGTAACTTATCTATTTTAACTTTATTATCTTTATCATTATTTCTATCATATCATATCATATCATATCATATCATGTCACTTGACAACTATTATCCTCCGAAACTTTTAATCAAAAGTTTTATTCATTACCAAACACACCTTAAATCTCTATTTTGATTTCTAGCTGGAACTATTTCCAGTGGCATATATTTTCAGCAGCATCCATTCCGGTAGCCTCTAAGCCTGTAATAATTTAAATTATATAATGATAATTTAAATAATGAATGTGTTTGGAAATGGATAAAACTTTTGATGAAAAGTTGTATAAAGTAGAAGTTGTCAAATGATGTGATATAATAGGAGTTGTGTAGAGTAGAAGTTGTCAAATGATGTGATATAATAGGAGTTGTATAGAGTAGAAGTTGTCAAATGATGTGATATAATAGGAGTAATGAAGAGGAATAAATAGGATAAAGTTGAAATAGATATGTTAGTCGTGTTGGTAGTTGTGTGAAAATGATTGAAAAGTAGGGTAGTTGTCTAGAAAAATGTGAAGAAATGATTAAAAATTATGGTAGTTGTGGAAAGTGAAAAGTTTTAGATTGAAAAGTTTTAACTTGACAACTTTTACATATTAACAAACATACCCTCTGTAATGTGTGATTTATTATTGTATGATATTAAGCTATGAATGATTTATTACTGCATATGAAACTATGAATAACTAGCCGTAGATGATTTTTGCTGTAAAAATCCATTGTGTTTAAATTTTGATTACTTGTTATTGAAACTATTTTCAGGAATTGCATTGGATATGTTAGTGCTTCTTCAAGTTGTGAATGTAATTCTTAATGAGATATGTTTTATTGACTTATTCTAATATTTCTTTTTATTTAAGTAATGATAGTGTACTTTGACTAATTAGTAATAAGACAAAGTATGCAATATTTAAATTTAGAATAGATATGCCTTTACACTAGATAAGTTCATAATTTTTTAAAACCATCTTACTTGACCAGCATGTTTTACCTAACCTGTTGTCCCGAGACCAATATGAAGTTTCTTCCGATACCTACCGAAAAAGAGTAAAAGAGTAAAAATTAAAGAGCACCGATCTTTTCAGACTGGTCGGAAATCCGGTCCGGTTAAAAAATATATATTTTTTATTTTTTAAAAAAATAATTTTATAAACTTGTTAATCTAGTTGTATTTAATTTATAAACCAAATTTTATCATTTTTGGATATGTCTATATATTTATTTTGGATTCTTAAATACCCCTGTATTTAAAAATCCAAAATAAATATATAGACATATCCAAAAATGATAAAACTTGGTTTATAAATTAAATATAACTAGATTAACAAGTTTATAAAATTATTTTCAAAAAAATAAAAAAAATATCTTTTTTGACAGGTCGGAAATCACCTGTCTGAAAAGATCAGTGCTCTTTACAAATAATATTTAAACTAGAGTTTAAATTTTATAAATAAAATTATATTCGGGTTAGGACCAACTGGAGTTCCATGGGACATGGGACGCAGATCAATACAGTTTGCAAATTGTCTGAAGCGAGAGTCGCATCTGTTGATTAGCAAACTATTTACATGAGGCGAAATTCACCCGTGATTGCCACTTGGCTGGCCACTTGAGTCGACAGCTGGGGCCCGCGCTAGGTGGCGGGCCTAAGACACTAGCATTCATAGGCCCTTAATTTGGGCCGAAAATGTTTAGCCCAATCCAGCAATCCGCCGCCAACGATTTTCATCCAGAACGCCAATTGATGATTCAAAACCATCCCATATTGGAAGATCAATCACAGTACGACACATGAGGGGTGCAGGGCCGGTGGTGTTCCAGCAGGTTGACCTATATGACAACGGAACTGAAGTGTAGAAATACTCATTTCATTAAGCTCTGTGCTATATACATGTACAATACAAAATTCCACAAATAAATGGTTCATCTGGCTTTTCTTTTAGTAGCCATGAACAAATATAGATGAATCGGTACGTAATTGATGCAAGCCAGATGACGTTGAGCATCGACTGGTTGTTGGTAAGGAGAAAAGAAGTGCCCTCTCCAAATCTGCAGGAACAGCTCTTTGGAGCAGTGAAACAATGTAATCCATGAAGACTGCATCAAAAGGCATGGTAATAGGACCATCCCCTGGCAATCCGAACTCATCCTCGGACATTCTGAACAGTTGTTGAAAGATGGGGGTGTTGTGATACGCCAATGGCACCGCAAAGCGTCTTCCATCTGTGGTGTAAATGATGAAATGTCCCTTGCTTGACGCCGAGTTCTTGCATGCTTCGCCAATTGCTCTAGCTCTTGGTCTTGTCATGGAGATTCTTTTCCTCCCCATGGCAGCCAATTTCTGCCACTTTCTTGCCATGGCAATAAGCTTCTTGGGATTGACCATATTGGGTGACTTGTTGGCCTAGAAATCAAGATTCTCAAAAGGACTGACGGAGGAAGGAATTTAGATCTTAAATTGTAGAGGATGGTGTTGGGTTGATTGGAAAACTGTGACCAATGTTAGCTCTATATAACAAGTTCAAATTAAATCCAAAGACATTGTCACATGTTCAGACTTCAATTGAATTAATGCCGCTGCTTCTTTGTGGGTTTGTTGAGGTGCAATGCACGAACGCCCACTCAATGAGTGGACCAAAGGTTTTGTGGTTAGCATGCTGTTAGATTGATAAGCACCGTACGTCCACGTGATAGGTGGGGAGGAGGTTCTGAGGACAATGTTATCATAGGTTGTCCTTGGCCTAGAGATACATGGGCATGTGAGATTGGTTTTATGTAGGCCATGTCATGGTGGAAGGCATGAACAGATGAACTACCAATTTAATGATTTCAGCTACTCAGCGCATGTCTCTGGCTAATAACCAACAACAGCCAGCTTGTGATGCTGATGTTGCTGAGGCTTGGCGCGGGCACCCCATGTGTGCATGTCTTTTGATGATCCATCTACCGCTATGGATAACAGCAGGCAATGTCAATGTGCACAATTTATAAAAGAAACATATATATCCTGAAAAATTCGTAGAAATGGGCAACAGTACTCTCAGCATAGCTCCAGTCTCTGCGTTTGGCACACGAAATAGCCTCTCATTTTTTCTAATAGGACGCAAACATGGTGACGATGGATAGCTGCCATATGGGGTATGTTCCTCCTTGTAGGCTTTTTTTGGAGTTGGAAATAAATTCTCCATTTCACAAAATTAATGTGCTATATACCTTACGAGAACCAAACTAACAAATGATTTCTAAGGCCTCTTTGGTCTAGAAATTAAGACTGTCTGAATGGCCTGAATTTAGATAGTAGATTGATGATAGCGTTATGTTATGTGAATGGAAATTATCGCTTCAGCTTAGACTTAAAACCAGTACTTACAAACATACCGATGTCAAATCACTTGACTATGCTTTAGATGAGATATATATGTTAAATCTACTTACATAAAATATTTTTATCTTTAAAAATCTCAAAAAATATATATTGTTAGTCCTACCTTAAAAAACTATTTATAACATTTTTTTGTTTTTTTTTCCTACACTTATTTATTTAAGTGTATTTAATATACAAACCAAGTTTCAACATTTTTGGACATATGTGTATATTTTTTTGAAAATTTTAAAGATGATGGTATTTTAAATACATAGATACACATGGATGTTTAAAAATCTCAAAAAAATATACTCATATCCAAAAATGTTAAAACTTTTTTTGTACGTTAAATATACTTATATAAATAAGCGTATAAAGAAAAAATTTTAAAAATATATTGTAAATGAGTTTTTTTAAGTAAGTTAAATGTGACGTTTACTTAGCCCGGGCTAACAATAAGATCATTCATCTCCATAAATATTAGTAGCACTCCTTACCCGGGCCTATGTGTGTGTATGTGTGTGTATATATATATATATATATATTAGGGACGTTCACGCCATTTTCAATCTCCTGAGAAAATTGTTGATTTTTTAAATTTAAAAATGTAAACAAATATTCAAAATTTATTAATGTTAGTATATGAGTTAATTAAAGGAAGTTTTGCAAATACGATTATAAAAATTGACCAAATTGCATTCGAATCTCTAAATTTGCCAAACTTCCAAATATACCCGTAAGCTTTGAATAAATTTATAAAAGTCTCTTCCATTAGGATGCCTTTAGATTTTTATAAAATAACGAAAAAATGTCCTTTAAACCAAGTAATACACTTGCAATGTTTTTAATTATTATAGATATATTTGCTATTCAATTATTTTATATATTTTTACATATATTATTATTTTAGATTATTTTACAAATATGTTTACAACATTTACAAGTTCGGAAAACTTAGGTACATAGATGCAATATTAGTCAAATTTTATGGGCATATTTGAAAAAATCCTTAAGTTAAATAAATTTCGAAGTCTCTTTGTCAAAAAAAAAATATTTTTTTGAGTCTTGGACAAGATTTTTATTAAAAAAATAAAAATACACTAGTCTTTAGAGTATTTAAGTCATTTCCGCTCAAAAAATTGTTGCTTTTTGAAATTAAATTGGAAAAATATACATCCAAAAATCCCGAGTAACAGAATTTATGTGTTGCCCACACTCGATTCTCTAGTTGTTGTAAATAAAGCTAATGACATGGGATTTCTTCGTCCACTAAAACTATTGAGGCCAAATATACTTGATCCACAAGTCGTCCTAGCAAAAAGGCAGTCGTAGATATAGTAGTGGTACTAATAATGATAATAATAATAATAATAATAATTTTTGCTGACCCTACTTCAAACCATGACCTTAAAGCTATGAACCAAACGAACTTCTTGACTACTTCTATTTATCTTCAAATTTTATTTTTTGGGTCAAATAGTCAACATCAGCGAGAAAAAATATTGTCACTATTGATAAAAGTCCTAGTTTGTGTCTAGGTGGCCGGGATTTCAACCCCACTAGGAGCATTGTGTTTCATCTAAGAAGCGTTGACTTCGTTCCCGGTTGATGCATATTGTTGGTAGTTATTAAGAAAGAAACATGTAAGATGTGATGGCACCTATGGTATCGCGGTATATGGTTTGGCTCCACAAGCTAGGTAACCACAATTTGAAGTGCAATGGCAGCAGTAGCAGCGTCTCCCTGTTCTATCACGGGAGTGCCCACGGATAGATATCGTAGAAAAAATATGAGCAAAAAAATAGGAAAATTATTAGATATTTTGTAGAATGTTCTGTGAAAAATTATAAGAACGTCTCATTAGCCTAATTATAATATAAATTTAGATAATTGAAAAAATACGTACCCATAAAAAAACATGTAAGATAAATTGAATGAATTGGACTTGAATTGTAACAAGATAAAAGTGATTTTGTAAAAATCATTAAAAAAACACCAAAAAGCAGATTGATAAGTACACCATATGCACTTCAACTAATCAACCCCAAAAGAACTATGAGTTATTATATCACTGAATAAGAATCTATCTTTCTTGTAGAAATTAATAAGATAGTCATTGTAATCTGAATAAATCAGTTTAGGAGATGGTTATGAAAGCTCACATAGGCGGTTCAAACCTAAAGAACAGCCCAAATCAATGATTAGAAATCCTGGCTTCATCAAGTGGAAAGCTAGTACAACTAGTCAAAGTGATTTCTGTGATCACGTTCATCAGTTAAAAGGTGTAATAGCTCACGAGAACAACTATGGAAATATATAATTGTTGGATTCTTTAAGTACAAAACACGGGAAACATTGATAAAGTGTATCCTTGAATTTTCATTAAACTCTATGTACGGTACAAAATTCAATAAACAAATTATCCATCTGTCTTCTCTTTTAATAGCCATGAACAAATACAGATGGATTAGTATATGGTTGGTGTAAGCTAGATGTTGTCAAGCATCGATTTGTTGTTGGTAAGGAGAAAAGCAGTGCTCTCTCCAAATCTTCAGGCACAGCTCTTTGGATCAATAGAAAAACGTAATCCATGAAGATTGCATCAAAACGCTTGGTGATAGGCCCAACCTTCGTTGGGTGGGAATCGAGGTAGGCCATATCGGGTTAAGAATTGCCCAATTCTAACCCTATTTTTTAAAAATTAAGTTTGATCATATTTTGATATCGGATTTGGACAAGTTGGTTTAACCTTCACTTCTTTTTAATAGATTCCAAGACAAACTTCAAATTAGTATGGAACTAATTTCAGGATAGTGTATTAGGTAAAAAATACGGATCAAATGAGATAATTTTAAGAATTTATATACCTATCAAACGTAAGTATATATCTATACTAAATTTAAATATTATATGCTTCAGCATTTTACTAATTATTAAGAAACACGTAATAAAAAAATAAAACATTTAAAAATATAATATAAATTTATAAAAATAGGTTAATGTACAATTACACGTAAATGTTATATATGTATAAATTTTTTTTATTGATTCTTATATTACTTTATGACTGAATTGATTTTTTTATTGTTGATTGTTGATTATAAAAAAGTAAGAATTTTGAAAGAAAATACTAAAAATATTTAAACGTAGGCCTATAATTTTTAATAAATTAATATATGTGGGGTGGGTCGGACTCTTCAAGTCGGTACATGGTCGACAAACCTCGACCTTATTTTTGAATTCGGGTTAAAATTACTGATTCATCCCTATACTAGTTTAAAAATATATTGGTTTTAATCGAGGCAAAAATGGGTCGGGTCAAAGCCAGATCACAGGTCGAGTCGCCCAAATTCTCACCCCTAACCCTTCGGCAATCCAAACTCATCCTCTAACTTTTTGAAAATTTCTTGAAATATGGGCCTGTTGTGATACGCCAGTGGAACTGCAAAGCTTAGAGTCTGTAGACAATGAAATGCCCCTTGTTGGATGCTGCGTTCTTGAATTCTTTGTCAACTGCTCCAGTTCTTGGTGTTGGTATGGAGATTCTCTTCCTCCCCATGGTAGCTAATTTCTGCCACTTTCTTGCCATGGCAATAAGCTTCTTAGGATTGACGATGTTGGGTTGACTTGATGGCCTAGAGATGAAGACTCTCTAAAGGCCTGGTGAAGAAGTTTAGATCTTAGACTTCAGAAGATGGTGTGTTCAGTTGATTGGAAAACTATGATCCACGTTAGCTTTATATTTCAAGTTTCAAATTAAAGCTAAAGACATGGTCACATGTTCATGTTCGCTTTATATAGCAAGTTTCAAATTACAGCTAGAGACATTGTCACATGTTGAAACTTCAAATTGAATTTATACTAGTGCTTGTTTGTAGGTTGCTTGAGGTGCAATCCATGAACACCTATGTGATGAGTGGACCCAAGGTTCTATCTACGGTCGTCAGCATGTAGTTAATTAGTTAGATGAGCGCCCACATGATTGATAAGCAGGAGGTTCTGAGGACAGAATGGTGTCATAAGTCACTATCGTTTCATCATTCATGTCTACTAAAAAGACATTCCATGCCACACTAGTAAAACTGAAGTAGAAAATTGTGTTGAATCAAGACTATGAGTATTGGGGTGGGTCTAAGTTATTTTTTTCTTTTTAAGTAATGATTAAATACATTAGCATATTTCAAGTCCCGCATACATATCGTGAACTTGGGATCATGATGTTGCAGCATGGATGAGCATTAAAAAAAACCTATAATATGGTCCACGCTACACTTCCGATCGAATTACTGAAAACAAAGTTTTTACTAGAGTTAACTGCGAACTACAGTGAAATGATAGCAATTGGTTAACAAATCAGTCATAAAACCTCATCTATAGATGCCGAGTCCTTGAGATTAATCTATGGACGAGATTTTCTAACTTCTAACCTATTCTTTCTACTGCTATGACTGAGCAACTCAACATATCTAAAATTCCCCCCATAGTCGGTTATTGGGCATCATTACAAGCCCAAGCCCAGAACTACCGACTTACATTCCTTTGATACGCCATACACTGTCGCTCCCTTCATACTCTGCCCTTCCCACATCCTCCTAATATCAACCCTATCAACCTAATATTGGTGTAGTGGAGGTGTACAAAGGTAATATTAGCCAACCAAAAGAATGCTAACCAATCCAATTCTTTTGTGGTCCACTCATGCTCTACTCTGTTCCACTACGCGACTGAGAAAGATGAAACCATGTGATATTTCTTCCAATGATCAATGCATATTACTTCTTGAAGTCAATTGTATCTTTGGACCCTAAACTAACTCTACTAGGGCCAATACTTCAATTGCCACCATAGAATGTTGCATTAGCGTCCAACTGAAGATTAGTAGGATGTTACATGCGTCTAATGAAGTTAACAGGAAAAATTATGTTTTCCAATGAAACCGATACCGACAAAGAAAATAATTCCAGCACCAAGTTTTATATTTTGTGACTACACCAAAATCTTCTCGTAAACGCTGTATTTTTCTGTAAAGTTCATATATAGATTTTTTTTTTTTTTTCTATTTGGAAGAAGAAAACCCTTTTTCTTGTTTTAATTTTTACTAATCGGGGACAATTTCTGGTTTTGAGTGGTGACTGGGTTGCCGTTGCAGAAGGCATTGAAAGGAACTACAATAACATAACGTCCTAATCAAACTCTTGGAGCTTTTTTTACCTCCGTCTAGAAGATGGATAGGGTCATCCAATTAAATCAAGGTTATGATATAGCTTTGATTGAACTGCTACGGGGAATATCAACAGTTACGGAAGATAAATTTTGGGCTTTTCCATGCATCCACTGGTGTAGAATTTTGCGTTTCACAAAATCTGTGTGCTACATATTCACAGTCCAAAAGTAGAATCCATAAATGAGCAAAAACAATTTGTGTGTCCTGTTTTGTCAACCATGAACAGAAGTAGATGGATTCGTACATGGATGTAGGGTGGATGATATTGAGGATCGACTAGTGCCTTCCAATGAGAAAAGCAGAGCTCTTTCTAAATCTTCTGGCACAGCTCTTAGGAGAAAAGAAACAATGTAATCCATGAAGAGTGCATCAAAAGGCATGGTGATGGGTCCATTGCATGGCAATCCAAACTCATCCTCGGACATTCTGAGCAGCTGTTGAAAGATGGGGCTCTTCTGATAAGCCAACGGAACTGCGAAACGTCTTCTATCTGTGGTGTAGATAATGAAATGTCCCTTACTGGGTGCTGATTTCTTGCAGGCTTCAACATCTGCTCTTGGCATGGAGATTCGCTTCCTCCCCATGGCTGCTAATTGTTGCCACTTTCTCGCCATCGCAATAAGCCTCTTGGGATTGACCATGGCTGATCACTGCTTGGCCTAAAGGCTAGAACAGAACCTGAGAAGACTGGTAAAGGAATTTAGATGTTATATTTCAGAGAATGCTGTTGCCTTGGTGAGTGAAGAGCAACGGGAGATTATGAGCTTTATATAACAAGAAAGTGTACAGGCTAGAGAATGCTTTTAAGTACAGCTTTCTTTGTGTCGGGCTATCAATGGTACATACCCACATGGGGCTGATTGGAAAAAAAACCTGAATTTCAAGTTTTTGTTTTTTTTTTTTTGTATTAGATGCGTCTAACATTGTCATCATTTATGCAGGTTCGGTTTCATGCATTCAACACCCACGTGATAAGTGGACCAACCCACAAAGCATGCAGTTCGTTACAAGGGTATCACATGGATGAGCACCCATGTTTTAGGTGGAACTCAAGGTTCTGCGGTCGGAGTCCACCGAGAACAAGCGATAGACAAAAAATATCTGTATTTGCTTTACAAGGAAAGGAGGGGTACAATAAAAAGCTGGGTTGTTGACGTTGTTTGGAGCACAAAGTAGCAGTTAAAGGGCAGCTTCTCTACCAAAGACATCTAGTGGTGTAATTAATATGCCTCCTTCCTATTCCGCAACCAGATTTTCTTGAGAAAATTTTAATCCAAGTAATAATATTATTTTAGGGATTGAGAATTTGTCAAATAAATATTTGACATTAACAGGCAACAGATACTAGTTTCTTTTTTATGGAAAATGTGTGAGATTCATAACTAAGAAACTGTAAAGTCTTGGTGCAAAATATTTATAAGAAAATTAGGTGGGTTTTCCCACCAAGTTTTGGCTCCATCAGCATGTTTAGTTGCCTGATCAGCAAGGCAATGAACCACACCATTACCAGTTGTAAGGACATGACTGAATATCAAATGAGTGAAACACCTAGCACGCATTTTGATCTCCTAGATAATAGTTTCAGCACCGGATCCCCTTCTTAAAAACTACTTCTCATAGGGCCTGCAACAAAACAGGGGTTAGAAATAATCATTAGGTAGCTGATTTAACAGCGAAAAGTCCAGTTGCTTTCAAATCCCAAAACCAAGAGTCCTTCGATCCATTAGTTGGTATTGGGATATTATTTATTGTCCTCCAGCCCACCCCGCCTACAACAGCAGATACTATTTAGAGCAGGCACAAAAGGTTTTGAGATTTTATAGATAGGAGTATTTAGATATTTACATATATACATAGATGTTTGAAAATTTTTAAAAATATATACATATATTCAAAAATAATAAAATTTAGTTTATATATTAAATGCACTTATATAAACAAATGTACCAAGAAAAAGCAAAAAATAAGTACTATAAATAAGTTTTATTAAGTGGGCTAAGCAAAACATTGCTTAGCCTAAGCTAATCGTTAAAAAATATATGATTCACTCCCCTCAATAAAAAAGTATATGATTCACCGAACTCAATAATGGGGAGGAAATAAGATTAATTTAAAGAAAATAAATGGTATCTAGAATATTCCTTGCTTGTAACATAACAACAAATAAAAAAATAAACGGGCTCTACAATTTTGAAAAAAAAATGAAATATTAAAATGAGAAATGATCATGTTAGCTCAGGCTCAGCAAATGTCTTGTTTAATTTACCTCAAAAAACTTATTTATAAATTTTTTTCTTCGTATACTTTTTTTATCTAAATGTATTTAAAAATAAATCGGTTTTTACCTTTTTGGATATGTGTGTGTATATATATATATATATATTGAGATTTTCAAAAATAAAGGTATTTTAAATACATAGATGTTTAAATTTTTCAAAAAAATATATACACATATCTAAAAATGTTAAAACTTAATTTATATGTGAAATACAATTAGATAAATAAGTATATAAAGAAAAAAACAAAAAAATATTGTAAATGAATTTTTTTAAGGAAACTGCCTGTTTTAAAAAAGTATCATTCGTCTATTAAAACACACCCATGATAATTGCCTCTCTTAAGTGTGTAAAACTTGAGTAATCTGACTCGTCCATCATACTCGTAAGGCCCAGAAACCGAGAAATATTCACACATTTAAATCGAACATTCTAGTAGTAAAATACAATTAAACAATGGACGATCTAGATTGCGCCGTTTGACAACGGGAGAACCCCTTGAGGTGTAACTTGGGCATGATTGGGTCTTACCTCTCCCATAAACTAAAAAATTTTCAAAGTTAAGAGTTTCCTTTTGTTCTATCAAAAAAAAAAAAAAAAGAGTTTCCTTTTGTTGAATCTAAGCATAAAGAATCTGAAACCGAATAACAAAATTGTAAATAAAGTTAGAGTTAAGTTGGAGCAAATCCAAACCCGAGTTCGATTTGCATATATATATTTTTGATTTCATGAATTTATTTATTTAATAGAAGATATATTGACGTATTATTGTTATTGTGTTAGCCTGGGCTAAACACATATTTTATTTTTTTCTGAATTTTTATAAAATTATTAATCAAAATATATTTATTTTATAAACTAGGTTTTACTTTTTTGAAGATATATATTTAAATATTTTTATATTTTTAAATATAATTTTTTTCAACCCACAGCTAACAATTGCATTTGGTAACTTACGCAAACAGGATCATACCACGTATATATGATACACGTATAAAAGTATTTATTAATATTTATGTTTTATATTATTTATATTTCAATATATATTTATTATATTGCAATTGTCTTGTAGATAAATTATATTATTTTTGTTTATATTTATCTTTATCTTTATCTCTATATTATTTTATTTTAAATTTATTAACATTTGAATCTTGTTTTGAAGGTTAAATTTTCTACTAGAAATATATTATTCATTATTATATTTTAAAAAAAATATAAGTCGAGTATGTATTATTATTTTTCTTTTGTAATTTGTTAGTATTATATATTCATATTAAATTTTAAACTAAATAATCTTTTTAAATGGGTATTTATATACACCATGATAACTTATATTACATTAAATTAAATTCAAACCTGAATTCTAATTTGAAATTTAATCAAAACTCGATATTCATAAGTAGAGTTAAATAAAATTATGGTTTGGATTGGGACGGCCCGACGTTACATGATAACAAGGTTTTATAAGTAAGATTTAGAAAGTGTTTGGTAATAAGTAAAATTTTTCATCTAAAAAATTTCAATATAAAACTTTTTACTTTTTATAACTATTTTATTTTTTAATTATTTCTTCACATCTTCTTATACAAACTGCCATACTTTTTAATTATTTCTTTACAATTATCTATGCAACTAACCTATTTATTTTAACTTCATTCTCTTTACTTTATTTCGTCACATTTATCATGTTACATTATTTTCTATTAATTTAACAACTTTATACTAAAAAATTTTATTACTTCACAAGCGTACTCTTAAATTGCCACTCGGCTAGCCACTTGAGTTAACAGCTTGCGCCAGTGGTAGGTGGCGGGCCTAGCCCACTGGCATTCACAAGCCCTTCATCTTGGCCCGGACTTTTACCTCGGTGCAGCAGCACGCCGCCAACGATTTTCATCCATAACACCAATTGATCGTCCAAAACCATACAATATTGGAAGATCAATCATAGTATGACACATGGGGGACGTGCAGGCAGGTGGTCTTCCATCAGGTTGACCTATATGGAAACGGAACTGAAGTGTAGAAATATTCATTTCATTAAGCTCTGTGCTATATCTATGTACAATACAAAATTCCATAAATAAATGACTCATCTGGCTTTTCTTTTATTAGCCATGAACAAATATAGATGGATCGGTACGTAATTGATGCAAGCCAGATGACGTTGAGCATCGACTGGTTGTTGGTAAGGAGAAAAGAAGTGCCCTCTCCAAATCTGCAGGAACAGCTCTTTGGAGCAGTGAAACAATGT
>JAXCLR010000050.1:64198220-64210283 GCA_035584095.1 Annona squamosa | reverse complement strand
TTATAAATTAAATACAATTAGATTAACAATCTTATAAAAAAAATTCAAAAAATATATTAAAAATAGGTTTTACACCCCGGTGTATTGAAACATTCCTAAGCTATTTTTTGATTTGGAAATAGATTCTGCATTTCATAAATTCATGGGCCATATTCAGCACAAAAACCAAACTGAAAAATGATTTCTGAGGTCTAGAAATTAAGACCATCTGAAAGGCCTGAATTTAGATTTTAGATCCTGAGAGATTGATTGCTTTATCCCGTGTAAATGGTGATTATTACTCCAGCTTATACTTGAAACCGTTACTTTACTCACGCTCATATCTTAGATGCATTTACGTAGAATGCAACATTTCTCGATTTTATACATATTAATTAGCTGGGTCTATGTACAGAGAACTTTCCTGTAAAATGAAGTTTTACTATAATTAACGGTGCATTTGTTTTTAAATGTACCCTACATAAACTTAAATTATATTATATAATTATTTATCAATATATAAATTTTATAGCAAATGGTTTACATATTGAAAAAATAATTTTAAAGTTGTTATTTGTATAAAACTATTTTATTACGTTAAATTTATACTATTTTCAGATAAAATCCATACACATATCTAATTAGAATGAAAATTAGCATGGTAATAGAATACATAATTCTAAATATAAAATGTAGAGTATATTATAATTTTATGATCATGCGGAGTCCCTTTTGAGGTAACTGCACCGTAATTGTGGTGCAGTGAAAATGCACTTAAATATTTATCACATATATATAATGCATGTGTGTGTATATTAATTTAAAAACTGAACATTTTTAGGCCATTTTCAACCCCAGGAAAACTGTTGATTTTTAAAATTTAAAAATATAACCTCATATTCAAAATTTACAAATTTTGGTACGTAAGTTAAATATTTTGGAGCCTTGGACAAGATTTTTATTAAAAAAATAAAAATACACTGGTCTTTAGAGTATTTACGTGATTTCCACTCAAAAGATTGTTGCTTCTTGAAATCGAAAAAAATATACATCTAAAATTGAAAATTTCATAAGTTGGCTAATAGAATTTTTATGTTGCTCATAGTGGATTCTCTAGCTGACGTAAATAAAGCTAATGATATGGGATTTCTTAATCCGCTAAAACCAATGAGGCCAAATATGCTTGATCTTTAAGTTGTCCCTGAAAAAAGTAATAATAATAACAATAAAACAAAAGTAGTACTAGTAGTAGTAATAATAATAATAATAAAACAAAATCTTACTAACCCTACGTTGAACCATAATCTTCTGGCTACGACTAGCCAAACTACTTGACCACATGTATTTATTTTCAAATTTTATTTTTAGGGTCAAATAGTCAACAACTTACAAGAAAAAGTGTACCATCATAGTTCTGTTGGTAAAAGTCCTAACTTGTATTCAGAGTCAGGACTAGGAGAAATATGTCTCATTTGAGAAGTGTTGATTTCCTACAATCATGATCTTACTCCTTCGACCAATCAAACTACTTTGACCACTTTTATGTATTTTCAGATTTTATTTTTTGGGTTAAATAGTGAACAATCTAAAAAAAAAAAGTATACCATCAATGTGGCATAGTTCTATTGGTAAAAGTCCTCACTTGTATTTAGATAGTCAGGATTTTGATCCCCACTAGGAGCACTATGTCTTATTCGAGAAGTGTTGATTTCCTGCCCTGCCGACATATATTGTTAGTAGTTATTAATTTAAAAAAATCTGTAAGGTGAATTGAATGAATTAGGCATGAATTATAACAAGATACAAGCGATCTTGTAAAAGAATCATTATAATCCGAATAAATTGCTTTAGGAGATGGTTGTGAAAGCCCACATAGGCGGTGCAAACCTGACGAACAACCGAAATCAAGAGGAAAGCAGTATCAACCAGTCAAAGTGATTTCTATGACCACGTTCATTAGTAAAGGTTGTAATAACTCACAAGAACAGTTACGGAAATATATAGTTGTTGGATTTTTCAAGTTCAGAACCCGGGAAATATCGATAAAGTGTAGACTTAAATTTTCATTAAATTCCATGTACAGTACAAAATTCAAGAAACAAATGATTCATCTGGTTTCTCTTTTAATAGCCATGAACAAACACAGATGGATTGGTACGTAATTGATGCAAGCCAGATGACGACGAGCATTGACTGGTTGTTGGTAAGGAGAAAAGAAGTGCCCTCTCCAAATCTGCAGGCACAGCTCTTTGGAGCAGTGAAACAATGTAATCCATGAAGACTACATCAAAAGGCATGGTAATAGGACCATCTCTTGGCAACCCAAACTCATCCTCCGACATTCTGAACAGTTGTTGAAAGATGGGGGTGTTGTGATACGCCAATGGCACCGCAAAGCGTCTTCCATCTGTGGTGTAAATAATGAAATGTCCCTTACTTGATGCTGAGTTCTTGCATGCTTTGCTATCTGCTCCAGCTCTTGACCTTCGCATGGAGATTCTCTTCCTCCCCATGGCAGCCAATTTCTGCCACTTTCTTGCTATGGCAATAAGCTTCTTGGGATTGACCATATTGGGTGACTCTTTGGCCTAGAAATCAAGATTCTCTGAAAGACTGACGGAGGAAGGAATTTAGAACTTAAATTGCAGAGGATGGTGTTGGGTTGATTGGAAAATTATGATCCATGTTAGCTTTATATAACAAGTTCAAAGTAAAGCCAGAGACATTGTCACATGTTCGGACTTCAGATTGAATTAATACCGCTGCTTCTTTGTGGGCTTGTTGAGGTGCAATCCCCGAACAGTCACTTGATGAGTGGACCAAAGGTTTTGTGGTCAGCAGATTGACGAACTCCGTCCGTACCCACGAGATAGACGGGCGGGAGGTTCTGAGGACACAATGTTATCATAGGTTGTCCTTGGCCTAGAGATACATGGGCATGTGAGATTGGTTTTATGTAGGCCATGTCATGGTGCAAGGCATGAACAGATGAACTGCCTACTTAATGATTTCAGCTACTCAGCGCATGGCTCTGGCTAATAACCAACAACAGCCAGCTTGCGATGCTGATGTTGCCGAGGCTTGGTGCGGACACCCCATGTGTGCATGTCTTTTCATGATCCACCTATAGGTATGGATTACAGCAGGACAATGTCTATATGCACAATTCATAGAAGGAACGTATATATCCTGAAAAATTCCTAGAAATGGGCAAGGGTACTTTCAGCATGTATAGCTCCTGTCTCTGCGTTTGGCACACCAAATAGCTCTCATTTTTCCCAATAAGACACAAACATGTTGACGATGGACAGCTGCCAGTGATTATATGGGATCTTTTCATCCTTGTGGGCTTTTTTCGGGTTGGAAATAAATTCTCAATTTTATAACATTCATGTGCTATATACCGCACAAAAGCCAAACTAACAAATGATTTCTAAGATCCAGAAATTAAGACCATCTGAAGAGCCTGAATTTAGATATTAGTTTCCAGAGAGATTGATTGCTTTATGTTATGTAAATGGTTATTATTTCTTCAGCTTAGACTTGAAACCGGTACTTTACTCAAGGTCATACCTTAGATGCATGTACAAGGAATATTTCTCTATATTAATTATATATTAATAGCTCTTGTTAGGCAGGTCTCTATATATGTGTTTGTATATTAATTTAAAATTTGAACATTTTTAGGCCATTTTTGACCCCTAGAAAACTGTTTATTTTTAAATTTAAAAATATATACTCAAATTCAAAATTTGTAAATTTGGCACATGAGTTAAATATATTTTGGAGTCTTGGACAAGATTTTTATTTAAAAAATAAAAATACACTGGTCTTTAGAGTATTTAAGTGATTTCCACTCAAAAGATTGTTTCTTCTTGAAATCGAAAAAAATATACATCCAAAAATTGAAAATTTCATAAGTTGGCTAATATACTTTTTATATTGCTCATAGTGGATTTTCTAGCTAACGTAAATAAAGCTAATGATATAGGATTTCTTCATCCACTAAAACCAATGAGGCCAAATATGCTTGATCTTTAAGTTGTCCCCGAAAAAAGTAATAATAATAACAATAAAAAAAAGTAGTAGTAATAATAATAATAATAATATAACAAAATCTTACTAACCTTACTTCGAACCATGACCTTATAGTTACGACCAGCCAAACTACTCTGACCAGTTTTATTTATTTTCAAATTTTATTTTTTTGGGTTAAATAGTCAACAACCTACAAGAAAAAGCATACTCTCAAATATGGCATAGCTTGGTTGGTAAAAGTCCTGACCTGTATCTAGACAATCAGGATTTCGATCCCCATTAGGAGCGTTATGTCTTATTTAAGAAATGTTGATTTCCTCCTCCAACTGATATATATCGTTAATAGTTAATCAAAAAAAAATATGTAAGTTGAATTGAATGAATTAGGCTTGAATTGTAACAAGATATAAGTGATCTTGCAAAAGAATCATTACAAAAACACGAAAATGCATACCGGTAATTACACCATATGCAGTTATGCACTTCGACTAATCAACTATTATATCAGTGAGTAAGAATCTACCTCTCTTGCAGAAATTAATAAGATAGTCATTATAATCTGAATAAATTTCTTTAGGAGATGATTGTGAAAGCTCACAGAGGCGGTGCAAACCTGATGAACAGCCCAAATAAAGAGGAAAGCAAGTAACCAGTCAAAGTGATTTCTATGACCACGTTCATTAGTAAAGGTTATAATAACTCACAGGAACAATTATGGAAATATCTAAGTGTTGGATTTTTCAAGTTCAGAACTTGGGAAATATCGATCAAGTGTGACTTAAATTTTCATTAAATTCTATGTACAGTAGAAAATTCAAGAAACAAATGATTCATCTGGTTTCTCTTTTAATAGCCATGAACAAATACAGATGGATTGGTATGTGATTGGTGTAAGCTAGATGTTTCTGAGCATCGACTGGTTGTTGGTAAGGAGAAAAGCAGTGCTCTCTCCAAATCTTCAGGCACAGCTATTTGGATCAGTGAAACAATGTAATCCATGAAGACTGCATCAAAAGGCATGCTAATAGGACCATCTCTTGGCAATCCAAACTCATCCTCAGACATTCTGAACAGTTGTTGAAAGATGGGGGTGTTGTGATACGCCAATGGCACCGCAAAGCGTCTTCCATCTGTGGTGTAAATAATGAAATGTCCCTTACTTGATGCTGAGTTCTTGCATGCTTTGCTATCTGCTCCAGCTCTTGACCTTCGCATGGAGATTCTCTTCCTCCCCATGGCAGCCAATTTCTGCCACTTTCTTGCTATGGCAATAAGCTTCTTGGGATTGACCATATTGGGTGGCTCGTTGGCCCAGAAATCAAGATTCTTTGAAGGCTTGATGAAGGAAGGAATTTAGATCTTTTTTTTTATGAAAGGAATTTAGATCTTAGATAGCAGAGGATGGTGTTGGGTTGATTTGGAAACTATGACCGATGCTAGCTTTATATAACGAGTTGCAAATTGAAGCTAGAGATATTCACATGTTCAGACTTCAGATCGAATTAATATCGGTGCTTATTTGTAGGCTTGTTGAGGTGCAATCCACGAACACCTGAGTGATGAGTGGACCAAAGGTTCTGCGATCAGCATGCTGTTAGATTGACGAGCACCATACCCACGTGATAGATGCCTAGAGATACATTGACATGAGCATGTGAGATTGGTTTTAGGTAGGCCATGCCAAGGCCTGAACAGCTGAACTCCCCACTCAATGATTTCAGCTACTCAGCGCGAGGCTCTGGGTAACCAACAACAGCCAACTTGCTACACAGATGTTGATACGGCTCGGTGCGGTCACCCCATGTGTGCATGTCTTTTGATGATCCATCTCCTGGTATGGATAAACACAGGAAAATGTCTACATGGACAATTTAGATCTTGGATTGCCGACAGTAGTCTTTGGTTGATTGGAAAACTATAAAACTGTGACCCATGTTAGCTTCATAGAACAGGTTGCAAATTAAAGCTAGAGACATTGTCACATGTCCAGACTTAGATTGAATGTTTGTAGGTTTGTTGAGGTGCAACCCTTGAACACCCATGTGATGAGTGGACCAAAGGTTCTCTCTATGTTCATCAGCATGCAGTTAGTTAGATGAGCACCCACGTGATAGATGGGCACAAGGTTCTGAGGACCGAATGCTGTCATAAGTCACCGTCTCCTCATCATTCATTGTCTGCCGAAAAAGACATTCATGCCATACGAGTGAAACTGAAGCAGCAAATCTTGTGGAATCAAGAATCAAGATGATGAGAAATGGGCCGGCCACAAATCAATTTGTTTTTTCTCTTTTAAGCAATGAAGCATGTTTCAAGTCCCACGTACGCATTTGTTTTTTCTCTTCCTCCCCATGCCTGCTAATTGCTGCCACTTTCTTGAGATTGCAATAAGCCTAGTGGGATTTGCCATGGCTGGTCACTCTTTGGCCTAGAAGGCTAGAACAGAACCTGAAAACACTGATAAAGGAATTTAGATATTGGATCTCGGAGACTGTTGTTGGCTTGATTATTGAAGAGCAAGGGAAGATTATGAGCTTTTTATAACAAGAAGGTGCATAGGCTAGAGAATGGATTAAAGCGTTGCTTTACTTGTGTGGGGTTGTCGAGGGTACACACCCACATGGGCTGATTGGATATAAACCTGAATTCCAATGTTTGTAGATTGATGCATGCAACAGTGTCATCATTGAGACTGAAGGTATTAGCTGGTAGTTGTAATGTTGGCTGGGTTCCATGCATTCAACAACCATGTGATAACTGATAAGTGGACCAACCCACAAAGCAAGTAGCGCGTTAGAAGGGCATGACATGGACGAGCACCCATGTGATAGATGGACACAAGGTCCTGAGGTCGGAGTGCACCAGGAACAAGTGATATAGAGAAAGGTTGTGTGTACAATAAAAAGAAAAGATGGCTTGTTGAAATTGTTTGGAGCACATAAGGTAGCAGTTAAATGGCAGCTTCACTCCCAAACGACATGTGCATCCTTCCCATTTCACACCAGCTAAATACAGCCTGATATTATGATAGATTTTCTTGACAAGATAATAATTCAGTAATATATTATTGTAGGGATTAAGAATTTGCCAAGTAACTCTTTGTTTCACATAAAACCTTGATTTACAGACGAAATTTAAAAGATAAAAAAAAACCTTGTTGTCTATGCGTGGCAAATAGATTGACACAAGCAAGAGCTGTATTTTCTTGATCACAGGCCATTCACTGGGGGTGCAGTGGGCTAGCTGCAGAAGGATGATCCAAGTCAACAGTCATCACTCGTGACGCCTCACAACCAAATAGCATCATAGATGCTAATTCTGGGACGAAATGTCATTCTAACAAGATCAATCATAAGTGGAAAATGAATAGAAAATACTTTAATTTATTAGAAATATTTCTGGTCTACAGCTACATTGTTGCAAATCCAAAATACTCACAACCGTTGCAAACAAATACTAACACTAATCTTGCAAACAAATAATAGGTCTGATCGTGTTAGCGCTAGCTAACAGGAGCTTATATTAGCCGAGGTCAAAAGCTGTTTTTTTTAATTTATATAACAAAATTTATAATTTTGGATATATGTATACACTTTTATTTTCAAAAATTCAACAGTTTTGGGGTATTTAGGTCGTTTTCACCCCCAAGAACTGTTGATTTTTGAAGATAAAAATCTATACACGTTTTCAAAATTACAAATTTTGATATATAAATTAAATAGACGTAAGACAATATTTTCATGAAAACATAAAAATTGCATCTTTTGGCCTGAGTTAGTGACAGGATCAGAGCCCGGAAAGTAAAATCAATAAATTGATAAAAAGAATGAAGGATCTTCTTCCCTTATCCACTAAAAATGATACTTTTGAATGTTTATATGTTGAAATACAATTTTAAAATTGGTATTTAATATTAAAATATTTTATTACATTGATTTTACACATTTATAAGTAGATAACATATACAGTAATATTAAATAAATGAAAAGATTCTCATGATAATATAAATGCCGCTAAATATAATAGATGGAGTGGATTTTCCATAGAGTGTCAAGGTATTAAAAATGGATGGGATTATGTAATAGAAGATTTTCATCAAAGCATTTCTGACATATATGTACGGGGGACACTCTAGGATTTTCCTGTAGCACCCCTTCCATTTTTAACATCTAGATGGTTAATAGAAAATTCATTTCATCTATTATATTTATCATCATTTATATTATCATAAAAATTCTTTCATTTGTTTAATATAATTGTGTACGGTCCTTCTTATATATATATGTATGTATGTATTAGGAACACTATGAAATTATTTTTCTATAGAACCCTTTCCATTTTTAACATCTACATGGTTAATAAAAAAAATTGTTTCATCTGTTATATTTAGCATCATTTATATTATCATAGAAATTCTTTCATTTGTTTAATATCATTCTATATGGTCCTTATCTACAAACATGTAAAATAAATGTAATAAAATAAGTTAATGCTAAATATCAATTTTTAAGTAGTATTTTAAAACATGTAAACCATTTAAAATATTACTAATATGTGGATAAATGATTTTATAAAATATTACTAAATTTAATAAATATGTAAATGGATCTACGTATTTTTCTTAATTTACACATGAATAATTATATTTTTGAGCAAATGCGATATATACACATATTAAATTTAGATGAAACTTTTGTCTCCTGGCTAAATAAATGATGTTAAGGGAAACAAACAAAAAAAAAATTCAATAAAACTTTTCAATATGAACAACTACCTTATTTTTTAATTAATTTTTTACATCTTCTCATACAACTATCCCAATTTTCAATCATTTCTACACAACTACTTATACAACTAATATATCTATTTTAACATTATTCTCTTTGCTCTTCATCATTACATTTATCATATCACATCATTTTCTACTAATTCAAAATTTTATATACTAAAAACTTTTCATTAAAAGTTTTACCACTTTACAAACATACTATATAATGAATTGATTAGATTTTGCATCAATCATGGACATTTCAAAAATAAAAAAAGTTTCATGAAATTACCTATACGAAACCTGGGTTCATTGAAAGATTCGCCTATATGTATATATTTATTTATTTGAATAAGACCTTGGAATGGAAAATACATGAAAACAAAATGAACGCTCTAAATTGCCCCATATGACGTCTGGGGAACTTTCCGCCGGCTGCTTGGGAATTGGGATTAGCGCCAGCCAGCTGGGCTAGTTCTGTGGGCTGACAAACTGGACCGTCGGCATTGCTAACCCATTATCAAGGCCGAGCCTCTTGAGCTCAATACCGCCTCTAACGGCCTAGCCATCTGTATTGTCGCTTGCCGATGACCAACTTGAACTTTGGTGCAGTTTAACCGTTGTTAATTTCCCCAACATTTATGGTTATGAAGCGGGTCCGCTATGGGGAGCTATGGTAGAACGCTGCAGAGTTTTTATGTCACACACCGGTGCCTCCTTAGAATCTGAGGATTATAATGGCCTAACCTGGTGCTAACCCACGCTACTCAGGCATTATTCATTGGCTCGGAGTTCAGCCTACCGATGGTTATTAGCTATTGGCGAATGGTGAGAGATGTGGTCATGAGAACCAACAAAACTTTTAGTCTTCGTCTTGTTAAATTTCTGTTCTATGCTTATGTACAGTAAAAAAAAAATACAATAAGCAAATGACTTCATCCGGCTTCCCTTTTAGTAGCCATGAACAAATATAGATGGATTGGATGATTGGTGTAAGCTTGATGACGTCGAGCATCGACTGGTTGTTGGTAAGGATAGAAGCAGTGCTCTCTCCAAATCTTCATGCACAGCTCTTGGGAGCAGTGAAACAATGTAATCCATAAAGACTGCATCAAAAGGCATGGTGATAGGCCCATCACTTGGCAATCCGAACTCATCCTCAGACATTCTGAAAAGTTCTTGAAAGATGGGGCTGTTATGATACGCCAATGGAACTGCAAAGCGTCTTCCATCTGTGGTGTAGATAATGAAATGTCCCTCGTTGGATACCAAGTTCTTGCATGCTTCCCTATCTGCTCCAGCTGTTGGTCTTGGCATGGAGATTCTCTTCCTTCCCATGGCAGCCATTTGCTGCCACTTTCTTGCCACGGCAATAAGCTTCTTGGTATTGACCATGTTGGCTGACTCGATGGCCTAGAAATAAAGACTCTCTGAAGGCCTGATGAAGGACGGAGTTTAGATCTTAGATTGCAGAGGATGTTGTTGGATTGATTGGAAAACTATGACCGATGTTAGCTTTATATAACATGTTGCAAATTAAAGCTGGAGACATCGTCACATGTTCAGGCTTCAGATTGAATTAATACCGCTGCTTCTTTGTAGGCTTGTTGAGGTGCAATCCGCGAAAACCCATGTGATGATTGGACCATGGTTCTATCTGTGGTCAGCATGCATTTTAGATTGATAAGCACCGTACGTACACGCATGATAGATGGGCAGGAGGTTCTGAGGACGCAATGTTGCCATAGGTCGTCCTCGGCCTAGAGAGACATGGGCATGTGAGATTGGTTTTATGTAGGCCATATAATGATGCAAGACACGAACTCAGCGCATCGCTCTGAAAAACCAACAACAGTCAGCTTTCTATGTTGAAGTTGCTGAGGCTTGGTGCAGGCACCCCATTTGTGCATGTCTTTTGATGATCCACCTCCTGGTATGGATCATAACCACAGGAAATGTCTATGTGGACTATTTACACAAGGAGCATACATCTAATTCAAATATCCTTACGGGCTTTTTTCAGAGTTGGAAATAATTTTTGCATTTCACAAAATTCATTTGCTATAAATGTACAAAAATCAAACTAACAAATTATTTACAAGGCCTCTTTGGTCTAGAAATTAAGACTGTCTGAAGGCCTGATAAAGGAATTTAGATGTTAGACTCCCAAGATTGTTTGGTTTGATGAGTGGAAAGCAGGGATAGATTGGTAGATTCTTATATTTTTTGATAGCTTTATATAATATTGATAGCTGCTTGTATCCCGGTTTATTTATATTTTTTTGAATTTCAAAATAAAAACAACATTGTTATGAAAAAAATAAAAAATGCATCTTTAGCCAGGCAAACAGAAACTCCCAAGACAAAAACGAAAAAATGTAGGGTGTTAAAAGTTAGTAGGAGGAGGCACTTAAGTGGACTTATGTAGGCCGTCCTTTCCTTCAATTAATTCAACCTCAGATTTTTTTTTTTTTTAATCTTTTATGTTGCTGATAGTGGATTCTCCAGTTGAGGTCGATAAAGCTAAAGAGGTAGGATTCCTTGATCAACTATGGCCAATGAGGATATGATAAAATAGGCTTTATCCTTAAGTATGCTACACTAATTAATTAATTAAAATAAAATCTTTCTAATCCTTTTATCATAGGATTATGAATTTTTGATTAACTTGAATTCAAATAGGAAAAAAGCAAAATCAAATCTTCTTAACCCGACGGACCATGACCTCACAGCTATAACCAACTACTAAACTACTTTTATAAATTTATTTTAAAATTTTATTATCTTTGGGGTCCAATAGTCAACAGCCAACAAGATAAAGTAGTCACAAGTATACTTTGACTAGTTAACCATAAAATAAAACCATTATTATTATATCACTGAATAAGAATCTATCATCTCTTACAGAAATTAATAAGATAGTGGTCATAATCTAAATAAATTGGTTTAAGATATGGTTGGGACTGCCCACAAAGGCAGTGCAAATTGAGGGACTGTCCAAATCAACAATTAGATCTTCTCCTGGCTTCATCAAAAAGAAAGCTACATCATCCAATCAAAGTGATTTGCATTGATAACAATGTTCATTAGCTGAAGGTGTAACAGCCAGAAGAACAGGTATGGAAATATATAACTGTCAGATTTTCGATCATAAAAGCACTCAAATTGATCGATTGCAGAATTAAATTTTCATGTCGTTAATGTAACACCCCACCCTTGAGGTGTTGGGAATGGGGTCTACTATGTTAAAACTAAAATAAGATCTCCCAAGATGGAAA
>JAXCLR010000050.1:64187790-64198120 GCA_035584095.1 Annona squamosa | reverse complement strand
GGTGCCTAATAAAACAGTTTTCATAACGGTGCCTAATAAAACAAAATAAAAACAACGGCGCCGAATACTGCGCCGAATGACGATGGCTATTACAGTTAAACTCTGTGATATATGTATGTACATTACAAAATTCAATAAACAAATGATTTCATCTGGCTGCCCTTTTAATAGCCATGAACAAATATAGATGGATTGCCATGTAATTGGTGTAAGCTAGACGATGTTGAGCATCGACTGGTTGTTGGTAAGGAGAAAAGCAGTGTTCTCTCCAAATCTTGAGGTGCAGCTCTTTGGAGCAGTGAAACAATGTAATCCATGAAGATTGCATCAAAAGGCATGGTGATAGGCCCATCCCTTGGCAATCCAAACTCGTCCTCAGCCATTCTGAAAAGTTCTTGAAAAAGGGGGCTATTGCGATACGCCAATGGAACTGCAAAGCGTCTTCAATCTGTGGTGTAGATAATGAAATGGACCTTGTTGAATGCCGAGTTCTTGCATGCTTCACTATCTGCTCCAGCTCTTGGTCTGGACATAGAGATTCTCTTCCTCCCCATGGCTGCCAATTTCTGCCACTTTCTTGCCGCTACAATAAACGTTGTGGGATTCACCATGGCTAATCACTCTTAGGCGTAGACAGCTAGAACAGAACCTGGGATGACTGATAAAAGAATTTATATATCAGATTTCGGAGAATATTTGTTGGCTTGATGAGTGAAGAGAAACGGGAGATTGTGATCTTTATATAACAAGAAGGTGCACAGGCTAGAGAATGCATTGAAGTGTAGCTTTCTTTGAGTTAGGCTACCAAGGGTACATATCGACATGGGGCTGATTGGAAATAAACCTGAATTTCTTTTTTCTTTTTTCTTTTTTTGCATTAGATGCATTTAACATTGTCACCATTTACGTTGGTTTGGTTTCTTGCATTCAACAACCCATGTGTTAAGTGGGTCAACCCAGAAAGCATGCAGTTTGTTACAAGGGTACTACATGAATAAACACCCACATGGTAGATGGACACAAGGTTCTGAGATCAAAATGCACTCAGAACAAGTAGTGGACAGAAAATATTTGGATTTAGTAAAAAAGAAATGGGGGGTATATAATAAAATGCTAGGTAGTTGACATCGTTTGGAGCACATAAAGCAGAAGTTAGAGTATAGCTTCTTTAAAATCCCACATCCATTAAGATGATGGAGAGAGCTTAGGATGAAGGAGGAAGCTTAGGTTATAAGTGGAGGTTTTGGTTAAATAGTCGATGCACCTTTTGGGGTGAGCCTGTAACACCCCACCCTTTAAGTGCTACGAATGAGGTCTATTATGTTCAAGCTGAAAATAAAATCTCTCAAGATGGAAATAGATACTAAGGTGCAAAACCATAAAAATTTAACTATTACATCTCAAGTTTCTCATTATAGAGTCATTATACATATGCGGTGTTTGTAATCAAACCAGTAAATATTATAAGATAATCTCAATAATAATCTAAACTTCTTAATCTTTTGCTCTGCTAAATTCGCCTCTTTCCTATGTTGATAGAGGCTCTACTCTAGCATTGTATCTCTGTGTTTCCACTGAAAATAAATTTATGTGAGCTTAAAGCTCAGTAAGTAAAATATATATATAATTTTTTTCTAAATTCATTTTGAATCATTTTGATTTTTTTAAAAAACAAACACAACATCTATATTATCTTTTATGTACAACAAACTGTAGTTAATGAATAATTCAAAACATCTCAATACATGTGCATATATATGTCAATTTTTTTAAAATCATGCATTCATACTATAGGTATTGTCATCTACTTGTGCTCGCGTGTAGCCGTGCTACACATTCGTGAGATAATTCATCTTCTTTGGTAGCCCTGAAGTCGCTACTCAGGTACTACCATACTATTTTTACTTCTTGGCAAACCAAATATGCATCATGCTCATGCATTAATTAATGCATGACTTAAATTCACTACTTAACATGATTTTGAAATAATAATGCTCATATTTGAATAAACCAACTTGAAAGAAAATTTCGATTTAAACAAATAATCACATTTCATAGCAAATCACAATATTCAAATAACATTTTCAAAGTCATGATTTGGTTAAAGTTTACTTACTTCTAAGTAGACTTTAAAACTTCTCTTTTTTTCCAATTTCTTATAGTAGCCTCAAGTCTCTTTTCCTAATTTTTCTCATAAAATTATAATTTTAAACTCATTTAAGCTTCTAAATATTGACTTTAATTTTCTTGATATTTTTGATAATTTTCTGTATGTTTTTCAAAAATTTTAATATTTATTTGATTTTTTTTTTTGCCACCGGTCGGCCGGTCTGTCATCGGCGCCGACAACTTGGCCACTGGTGGGCTGCTGCTGGCAAGTCGGAACAATGGGTCAAGCTAGTGGGCTGGATCCTTTGTTGGAAGTTAGGCCAGACTGGATATGTGGGTTGGTTCTGTTTACGTGGGCTAAGCTCTTGGATTTAAGTTTGGTTTCTGGGCTTCTGACTCACTAGGCCTGTTCAGATGGGCTGAGCCCACTATTCAAGAAGCTTATTCATTTGTTTATTTTCAACGGTTCATATTTTCCAACTAAAATGGCTTATATCTGTCAATATACATATCTGTTTAATCTGAAATTTTAAGGATAAGCTTATAAAATTATGTTTTATAATCTGGATGGTCAATTTTTCAAAATAACATCTGTACCATCAAATTTAATATAAAGGGTTAATATTAAATATCACTTCAAATAGCCATATAAACTAATTTTTAACAGAATTAATTCATCATATATACTGTAAAATATCTCAAATAATGTTTATAATGGCTCAGATTATTCTTTTTGCATCTATATTTTTTTGTAATTATTTTTTTGTGTTTTTCTCTTAAAATACATATTTACCACTTTAGATTATGTGTAAAAATCACTATACCTAAAAATCTATAAATCTGATCAATCTAAAATTTTGCAGGCAAACTAATCATATAATTATCTTGTTATTGTACGGTCGTAATTCGCTAATTATGCTCAGAAATATATTTATTTCATCATATATCATTTCATACCCTTTGTTTGATACTTCTCATTTAAATAAGTAAAATTTCGATATCAAATATTTCAATAATACTCCTATGACTAATTAGTCATGGTAGAAACATCATGAATGATTTAGATCTATGAAATAACTTGCGTATAATATAGAATGGTTCGACTCAGCTTACCTTCAAAAATTCTTTCTTCTTCCTTCGTCTATCTCCTGCGTAATTTCTCTTCTTCTTCATCAAATAGCAGAAACTCATCTCACATGTACCCCTCTTATACTAATCCATTTGCTAAATGGCTGAGATTAATTGTAATCAATTTGAAACGTACGTGCATGTCCCATCAATCCCATCTATTGACGATGGCTATTACATTTAATGTGATATCCCACATCGGTTAGGAAGAGAGAGGGAGCCTGGGCTATAAGTGGAGGCCGCTGGAGTTACACTGTCGAGGCGGCTTTTGGAGAAGGACAGGAGCGTGAACCCAGAAGGACAAAACCGTACGAGCGAGGCCCAAAACGGACAATACCTGCGACAATAAGGGCTAGAGCGTTACATAATTGTATTAAAGCCGACTCCCGATGTCCTGCTAGTCTATCCAACAAGGGTGCTGGAGCCCTGGAGGGGTGAATGTGATATCCCGCATCAGTTAGGAAGAGGGAGGGAGCCTGGGCTATAAGTGAAGGTCACTAGAGTTACACTGTTGAGGTGCCTTTTAAGGAACGACGGGAGCGTGAACCCAGAAGGACAAAACCGTGCAAGCACAAAGCCCAAAATGGACAATACCTAGTACATATGGATGGTTAATAAAATGGTACCAAAGCCGACTCTCGATATCCTGCCGGTGTGTCCAGCGAGCACGCTGGAGCTCCAAGGAGAGTAGATATAATATCCTACATCGGTTAAGATGAAGGAGAAAGCTTGAGCTATAAGTGAAGGTTTTGATTGAATAGTCAAAGCACCTTTTCTAGGTGAGCCTAGAAGGACAAAATCATGAGAGCGTAAGGCCCAAAGCAGACAATATTTATGACTGTTAGCCAGGACATGATAAAATGGTATTAGACCAAGGTTGAAATACATTCCAAGGGCAAAACCATGATATTAAACTTAGGAAATGAAAAACTAAAGTAAAATAAGTAACCCTAAATAATTATAAATGGTATCAGAGCCGACTCCCGATATCCTGCTAGTGTATCCAACGGGAACTCATCCAACAAGGACCTTAGAGCTCCAAGGAAAGTGGATGTAATATCCTATATCGGTTATGATGAAAGAGGAAGCTTGAGTTATAAGTAGAGGTTCTGATTGAATAGTTGAGGCACCTTTTTAGAGTGAGCCCAGAAAGACAAACTCATATTGGCACAAGGCCCAAAATGAAAAATACCTGTGACCGTTGGTTAGGATGTGATAAATTGGTATCAGAGTAAGGTTGAAATACATCTCAAGGGCCAAACCATGATATTAGACTTAGTACTAAAGTAAGATAAGTAACCCTAAATAATTATAAATGGTATTAGAGCCGACTCCCGAAATCCTACTAATGTGTCCAACGAAAACTCATCCAACTAGGACGCTGGAGCCTCAAGGGGTAGATGTAATATTTCACATTAGTTAAGATGAATGAGGGATCTTGGGCTATAAGTAGAGGTTTTACTTGAATAGTCGAGGCGCCTTTTGAGGTAACCCCAGAAGGATAAAACTGCGCGAGCGCAAGGCCCAAAGTGGATAATATTTGCGACCGTTGGCTAAGGCATGACAGAGTAGTATCCGAGCAAGATTAAAATATAACTCAATGAAACTAAAGTAAGATAAGTAATCCTAAATAATTACATAATGGTATTAGAGCAACTCCCGATACTTGACGCCGATGTGTCCGGTGAGGATGTCGTAGCGCCAAGGGGGTAGATGTAATATCCATATCATATAGTTGAAGGAGGGAGCCTGGGCAATAAGTGGAGAACACTGGTAGCAACCTCAAGGCGCTTTTTAGGTATTGCGGGCATTCAGGGCTCCGGTGTCTAGGGGGACAAAACTGTGCAAGCTGCAACCTAAAGTGGACAATACTTGCAATATAGAGGCCAAGGCATTACAGTATGTAACTAGGTTACAAAAAAAGCCCCACGTAGTCCCCTCAACTTTTAAGATTTTGATGCTTGATTTAATATTGAATCCATTCTTTATATTTAAAATTATTTTTTTAGTTATGAGACCAAGGGTGTTTGGTAATAAGTAAAAGTTGTCAAATTAAAACTTTTTAATCTAAAACTTTTCACTCTCCATAACTACCATATTTTTTAATCATTTCTTCACATTTTTCTATACAACTACTCTACTTTTCAATCATTCTACACAACTACCAACACAACTAATCTATCTATTTCAATTTGATCCTATTTATTCATCATCATTACCCCTATCATATCACATCATTTGACAATTTATACTTTCTATAATTTTTCATTAAAACTTTTATCCATTCCCAAATACGCCCTAAGTTTCATTCAAATGCGCATAGGCACATTTGCTCAAAAATAGGTACATTGATGCGTAAATTATGAAAATGCTTAGATTTATTTACACATTTATTACAATATAATAATACAATATAATGATATTCTAATGGTCTAGATGTAGAAAAAAACTACTTTAAAATTAATATTTTAACATTAAACTATTTTATTACATTTATTTTACACATTTATAGATAGGAACCATATAAAGCAAAATTAAAACAATAAAAAGATTTCTAACGTACTATAGAAGATGCTAAATACAACAAATGGGGTGGATTTTCCGTTAATTATCAAGATTTAAAAAAATGAAGGGGTTACATAGAAAAAGAGTTTCATAACAGCAGGACAGGTAATTAATATACCTCTGTCCAATTCCGCAACTAGCTAAAGAAAGCCTGATATTATCCTAGGCTTTCTTGAGAAAATTTTGATTCAATAATAACACTATTATAGAGATTGAGAATTTGTCAAGAAATTAACATGCAACAATATTATTTAGATGGTTATGAGAATAAAAGGAGCATTTGGCTGTTGGAAGGGGAAATTTTTTTTAACCCTATTTCGCCCCTTGTGAACTCTCTCTATTCCCCATGAAACCTTGGTTCACAAACGAAATTTTAAAAAATAATAATAACAACCTATTTTCTATGCTTTTCAGGTAGATTAAAAGCTGCATTTTCTTGAAGAAATCTAAGCCTGTGTCGATAACAGTATCGCACAGGCTTGCGATTGGGAGTGGGTTAGATGCAAAAAGATGATCCGAGTCTCAGTCAAAGTCTTTTCTAGCTAGTTCATGACTTGTGATGCTGCACACCTTAAATAGAAACATAGATATTGATCTTGAGCCCGAGTGTCATTCTACCACACTACACTTTACCTAGTCAACCAAAGAATAATAATAATAAACTTTTTTGGATTATAAATTTTTTAAAAAAACTTTATATCACTAAATAAGAATCTGTCATCTCTTGCAGAATAAATTAGTTTAAGAGATGGTTGGGACTGCCTACAAAGGTAGTGCAAACCTAATGGACTGTCCAAAATAATGATTAGAGCTTTTCCTGGCTTCATCAAGAGAAAAGCTAGTATCATCCAATCGAAGTGATTTCCATAGGTAACAATGTTCACTAGTGGAAGGGGTAACAATTCACACGAACAGGTATGGACATATATAACTGTCGGATTTTTCAATCATAAAATATTTGAATTGATCAAGTGTAAATTAAATTTGCATTTCATTAAACCTTGTGCTGTATGTATGTACAATACGAAATTCAACAAGCAAATGATTCATCTGGCTTCTCTCTTACTAGCCATGAACAAATATAGATGTATTGGCATGCGCTTGGTGTAAGCTAGATGACCTTGAGCATCGACTGGTGGTTGTTAAGGAGAAAAGCACTGCTCTCTTCAAATCTTCAGGCATAGCTCTTTGAAGTGAAACAATGTAATCCATGAAGATTGTATCAAAAGACATGGTGATAGGCCATAGGCCCATCCCTTGGCAATCCAAACTCATCCTCAGACATACTGAAAAGTTCTTAAAAAATTAGATTGTTGTGATATGACAATGAAATGCCCCTTGCTTGATGCTGAGTTCTTGCATGTTTCACCATTTTCTCTAGCTATTGGTTTTGGCATGGAGATTCTTTTCATCCCCATGGCAGCCAATTTCTGCTAATTTCTTGCCATGGCAATAAGCTTCTTGGGATTGGACTTATTAGATGATTCAATGGCCTAGAAATGAGACTCTAAAGGCTTGTCGAAGGAAGGAGTTTGGATCTTAGATTTTGTAGGATGGTGTTTTGGGTTGATTGGAAAGCTACAATCGGTGTTATTTTTAGATAGCAAGTTGCAAAATAAATCTGGAGATATTGTCACCTGTTCAGACTTCAGATTGAATAAATACCGGTGCTTATTTGTATTTTTGTTGAGTTGCAATCATTAATGCTCATGCGATGGGTGGATCAAAAGTTCTGGCTGTGGGCATCAACATGTAGTTAGATGAGAACCCATGCGACAGATGGGCAGAAGGTTCTGAGGATGCAGCGCTGTCATAAGTCGTCGTCATCTCATCATTCATTGTCTACATAAAAAGACATTCCAAGCATATAATTGAAACTGAACTAATAAAATTTTGTGTTGAATCAATATACCGGGTAAAAGTTAATTTCTTTTAGCTTTTGGAACAAACACTAATTACATAGCATATTTCAGGAGCCACAAAATTGTGATTGTTCAGTTGGTGATGATGTAGCATAGATAAGCATTAAAAAGAACCTATTAGACTACCAATGGGTCTTCCACATGCTTAAAAGACATGTCTCTAAAACAGAGGAAAAACATTTAAGACAAATATGTACCCTATTTTTCTTGTTTTATTTATGTTACAAGGCTAAAAACAAGGTTAAATCCTTTAGGAAGAGGCTCTTAAGTGGACCAATGGACCATCTTTCCCCTTACTTACATCACCCTTGGAATTTTTTATTTTCATTTTTTTTTATTGCTAACAGTGGATTCCCTAGTTGAGGTCAATAAATTTATGAGATGGGATTTCTTAATCAACCAAAATAATTCTAGCCAACTAAAATAATTCTAGCCAAACCAATTCTTTTAGGTTCTACTTATGCCCTGCTTTGTTCCACTACAGAACTGAGAAAGATGAAATCATGTGATTCTTCCTCCAATGATCAATCCATCTTACTTTTAAAAAGTCAATTGCATCATTTGAATGCTAAATTAAGTCTACCTAAACCAATAGTTCTAGTGTCGTAGTTGAAATAAAGATTCTTGAGTTAATTTCCAATTGAAGAGTAGGAAGATTACTAGCAAATTACAAATGTCTGATGAAACTGATAGAAAGTCTGTTTTCTAATGGAACTGGCACAGGTACAGAAAATTCAAGCATCAAGTTTTGTATTTTCTGAATGCAGTGAAATCTTCTAATAAACAATTTATATTTTCCTGTGAAGTTTCTATACAAAGTTATTTTCTCCATTTGAAAAAAAAAACCTTCTTTTAGCTAGTTTTAATTATTAATAACCATGGGAAATTCCTGATTGACTTTGTTTTCAGTTGTAGCAGGCAGGGAGAGGATAAGTAACAGGAATGAAAGACGCATTGCTTATTGTAAATCTGGAAGCAATGTGCGTCGCTGCAAGGGAAGAAAATAATTCATGAAGAATGTCCAAATAAAAAATTGGAGCTTTTCTTGCTACCATCAAGAAGATGGATAGGATCATACACTCAAAGTGAATTTGTGAGATAGTTTTGGCTAAAGGTTCTATTGGGGAACATGAACGGCTACAAAAAATCATTTTTGGGCTTTTTCATGCATCAATTGATGTACAATTTTGCATGTCATCTATTTGTTTTATATGTACATAGTACAGAATTGAATAAACAAATGATTTTGTCTAGCCGGTTTATTTTTTAGTAGCCATGAACAAGTATGGGTTGATTAGTATGTAGCTGGTGTAGGCTGGATGATGTTGCGCACAGACTTGTGCCTGCCAATGAGAAAAGCAGAGCTCTCTCTAAATCTTCAGGCACGATTCTTTGCAGAAATGAAACAATGTAATCCATGAGGACTGCATCAAAAGGCATGGTAATGGGTCCATTGCCTGGCAATCCAAACTCTGAGCAACTCTTGAAAGATGAGGCTCTTCTGATAAGCCAATGGAAATGCAAAGCGTCTTCCATCAGTGGTGTAGATAATGAAATGTCCCCTACTGGGTGTTGATTTCTTGCATCCATCAAAATTTGCACTAGCTCTGGGCATGGAGATCCTCTTCCTCCCCAATGCTGCGAATGCCTTCACTTGCTTGCCATTGCAACAAGCCCCTAGGAATTGACGATGGGACTAGAACAGACCCTGGGAAGAACGATAGAGGAATTAGATCTTAGATTACAGGGAATGTTGTTGGTTTGATGAGTGGAGAGAAATGGGAGATCGTGAGCTTTATATAACAAGTTGCAAAGACCATCTACGGAATCCGTTCAAGTGTAAATTTCTTAATGTTGGGTCATCAAGGATACCTTCCCAGTTCCCACATGGGCTGATTGAATATATACGTAAGTTTCAAAGTTTTTGTTCTTTTTTCATTAGATGCATGTGACATTGTCGTCATTGAGGCTGAAGGTATTTGCGGGTGTTTGTTGGGTCTGTTGGTGTTCATGCATCAAACTCCCACGTCATGAGTGGACCCAAACCCCTTCCATAAATCTGAGGGCCAGCATGTAGTTCGTTAAAAAACTAAAAAAATTAATGTTGGCCAATTCTTTTTGGTTCCTCCTATGCTTTGTTTGTTCCACTACAGAACTGAAAAAAGATGAAACCATGTACGCATATTGCTTTCTAAATGTCAATTTGCATCATTTGAATCCTAAGCTAAGTTTACTGGGATCAATACTTCCAGTGCCTCACTGCCGCCAATAATAAAGATTTAGATCTTGATTTACAGTAGATTCTATTTTTGAGTTGAAAGAAATGAAAATGATAAGCTATCTATAACAACATGAGGATTTCGTGGACAAAGCATCGAAATGTTTAGCTTCTGATCATGTCAGGCCTTTAAGAGATAAAGGGCATGTGAGATAGGATTTATGCAGGCTATGTCATGGAAGGCATCGACTCCCACGTGGTCATCATCATCTAGAGTTTAGATAGGACTACAAAACCGTGATTTCCGACCAGTCAAAAAATATATTTTTTTTTATTTTTTTTGAAAAATAATTTTATAAACATGTTAATCTAGTTATATTTAATCTAT
>JAXCLR010000050.1:64169911-64182285 GCA_035584095.1 Annona squamosa | reverse complement strand
TTTGTGGAGCCCGTTGAGGTGGCCTGTAGGAGCTTCGCTCTTTGTGGGCCGAATCTAGTTGTTGAAAAGCCTGCTTCGAGGATTGGTGGAGCTTCGCTCCATGGGCTGAGTTTGGAAGGGCCGGCTTAGCTTGCGTGAACTTCATTTTGCCTTGGATTTGTTTGAGCTTAAGACTTTTTCCATTTTATCCATTTTTGGGCCCAAAGGAGGGTGTCAACACATGCATACAAGGTTTGGCACTGTAGGCCAAGTCTATTCCTCCTAATTCGTCATCGGCTTTTGGGAAAGTTTGGTAGTTAAAGAGTAATTGCATGATAGACTGCAGATAAATGATTTTATTTTCTTTCGTTTTTTTTTTCCCCTGAATTTAGTCAATTGAAAGGTTGTGGTCTGGGCTCCTGCGTGTGTCAAGCCTCGCCTTGGTTGCAAATTGCAATTTTAGAGGACATCTTTGAAGCCCAGCATGTTTACTGGGCTTGAGCTTTATGCAGCGGAATCTGGTATGTATTTAAAATTTATTCGTGCAGCATGACCCAGGTTGAGCCCAAATTAGGGCCATCGAATCTGAATTTCAATTATGTTTTGAAGTGCATTAGTACTGGCATGATTGCACTTAAATTTCAATTATATTAAAACTTGCTTTTTTACAGTTTGAAAAACTCAAAGTGCCCAATTTGTAAATATGATAGAAGAACCAAAGCCTAATTTTCCATTTTATAAAAACCTAATTAATTGATTATGGATTGATCATCAAATATTAAAATCTTAAAATTCGAAAGAGTTACATAAAAGGTTACATGAAACTGGTTTTATGTAACTTGGTTACATAGAAGCTGGTTCGTAAAAAATATATTATATAGATAATACTTAAACAATATTTCTTTATATTTCGTATACATTATGTTAGTTATATTTATATTTAAATTCATGTTCGACATATTGTTATTATATGACAAATAGATTATATTATTTTGATTTGTATTTATCTTTCATTTCTATTTACTTCCATTAATTGTCTTCCTTTATTTTTTTTATATATAAAATTTTCTTCTAAAAATATTCTTCATAGTATATTTTTCAAAAATTTGTAGTTTGAATATATATTGTTATTTTACTTGTATGGTTTGTTACTATTATACATTTATATGAAATTATAAACTTATCCCTCTTAAAAATGTAAATTCATCAGCTATATTTCCAACTTACAAAAGTTGTCAAATTAAAACTTCTCAATATAAAACTCTTCACTCTCCATAACTATCTTATTTTTTTCCTCTTTTTTCTACACAACAACTCTACTTTTCAATTATTTCTACACAACTATCAATACAACTAACCTGTTTGTTTTAAATTTATTCTCTTTACTCCTCATCATTACTCCTATCATATCACATCATTTTCTACTAATTTAACAATTTTTATATAAAAAACTTTTCATCAAAAATTTTACAACTTACCAAACACAAAAACTCAATTCAAGCCTATTTTCAAAACTAGGATTAGAGTTTAGGTTTTACAAATAGAATTAAAATTAGAGTTAAAATTAATATTTTATAATTAAAATTAGAATTATGATTAAGGAAAATCTGAGTTTTATAAACACTAGTTGCACGCTGTTTAAAAGGCCAAATAAGTGCTGTTCTGCCCAAACCGTAGCTGCTTCATTGCTCACTGAACGGATCAGTTCAACTAGTGATGATTCTATAACAACTCAATTCGATCATTTTTTGAATTTTTAAAGTATTTATTTTTGAATTTTTAAAATAAAAAAAATCTCCCTTTTCATGTGCATGAAAATGGGCATTTTATTTTGAAAATTCAAAAAATACTTTAAATGTCAAAAAATGAAAAATTTTATATATGAAAATTACATACTTTCATTAAGGCTGGATTCACATGTTTGCATTGAATCATCAAGGTTGGTAGCGTCATCTTTTAGCTAAAACACCTGATGTTATTTCCATTACATGCTCCCTGAGGCTAGAAATTTAAAAACATATTCATTATAATAAAAAATAAACTTTTAGCGACACTAAATTTATCATTATACATATACATATGTGTATCGATTTACATTGTTGTGCCCGTTTTTTGCCGGCAACATAAATTTTTTAAAATGGTACTTTTTTCAACAATCGTTTTATTATTGCTACAAAAAAGTTATTTTCTAGCAACAATAATTATGTATATCACTGATGAGCGTATTTTGTAACAAAAAATTAACAAGTGTCACTAAAATTGTGTTGTAAAATCTTGATTTCCTTATAGTAATTATTTGAGTCCATATTCATAAAACCTAAAAATACTACATGAAAGGGTCTTTTAAATGCGTGCTTGCTCCCCAATTATTTTAGTTGTTTTTACCTAAACAAGTGTTATTAGCCAATAATCAGCCCATCATTATGAATTTCCAATTGCATAGATTCCTGTGTATTAGGGAAATAATTTTTTAAAAATTCCACGAAAACTTTTTTCTCCACTTTTACATTATTTTCAATCATTTATGTACTGCTTTTATACTATTATTTTATTTTTCAATTATTTATACATAATTTTTTATTCTCTTTACTCCTCATGTGTCCTCATTATCCTATTCTGTTACATCATTCTTAGCCATTTTTAAAAACTTTTCAAACAAAGCTTTTTTTTCACTATTTTTTTTCTCACTTATCGGCACGCTTTAAATTTTTTGGAACACTGAAATCCTTTTAGACGTGGGAACAGTTAAATGGATTAAAAGCCGGACTAGAATCTGAAGATTTCTTGCAAGAAAATGCAAATCCAAATTCTTTGAACGTGGATAAAGCCAGATGAGGAAGAATACCAAGATTCCCACCTTTATTGGTGCAATGTACTTAATTTGGTCTCAGTTCTGATTATTGGGGCAGATTTACTCAATTAGAAATCCTAATCCTCAAAATTAAAGGACACGTCAACTTAATTTCTAAGCCGAATCTAGATGTGCCCGATTTTTGAATGGCTGTGATCTCCCCATATCCCAAGCTCTGAAAGTGAAAGATGGACGGCTAATATATATGCATATATTCGGATCCTATCCTTGAGTTGATAGGCTTGAAGATCATGAAAAACATCTCTTGGTTGCTTACCTTCTAAACTAATTAAAGGCCCAAAAGATGCGAAGAATGCATGCAGAGCAACTAATTGGGAGATCAGTTGGATGGGATTTCCTTTTCCCTCCAAATATTCTGGATTGACGGATTACCTGAATTTATGCCTTCGCCTCCCATGCATTCATATTCCCATATATTCATGATGCAAATCTAAGCATATTATGCCACTGACTTTGGCCGGTGCGAATTCACATTAATTTAATTAGTACCATCAGCATTTAATAATATTTTTTGTCACTATTTACAGTTATCTTTAAATTCCCAAAGATGCTTTTTCATCCATAACTACATAATTTTGACTAAATTGCAAGTGTAATTTTATGCAATTGCCCCCAATATTTGCACAAAATTGTAAGTGTATTCCTTCGATTGGTGTTTCAATTAAATTTTTTTAAGAAAATGACAAAATTGTCCTTATAAATAAGGATGGCCAACGAAATTATTATATGCAACTATCTTTCTCTCGTCGACTGTGATAATATACAATGGGTTATTAATTAGCAGTAAATTCCTCATATAATTTAAGTTTTTCATTTTTTATTTTTTCTTCACTTTTACATAAACTTAAGTGCATTTAGTTTATACAATAAACTTTATCATTTTTATTCTTACATACTTCTATTGACGTTAAATTGAGGTTGTTACTTAAGTGAGTAACAATTTATTATATACCATTATAGTACTATTCTCATTGTTAATATTGTAAAAATCATTACAAACGTAACTATTTTAATAACAAAAAATAAAATAATCAATTTGATCTATATTTGTATTAAATAACAATTTCTAGAAAATACCTTAAAATATAAAAATTATTTTTTGAGAAATACTTCTCATATGAAATAGATCAATTTCATGTTTATTAGATTTAAAAATTCTCATGATAAATATTTTTAAAATTCATTTTAATATTACAATAGAAAATACCTTAGGATATAAAAAATTTATTGGCTGCAGCCATCGAAAATTTTTATTGGCTCTCTTTTCTCCTGGCTTCATTCATTTACACTTCTATTAGCCCATTCTGTCCTCAAAATTTTTTATATAAATATACTTGGATGAATAAGTGATTGACATGAATAAGGAGATATATGATGAGAGGCTGAGAGTTCAAAGTGGGCTAAAATACTTGCCTCGTTTTCTCTCTCTCTCTGTCTGAGTTAATTGATCATCCAAAGAGAGTAATAAGATAAAAAGAAAAATTAAAAAATTATTAATGATATCTTATGTATTGTTTCATCAGCTGACATAGAGCCATCAAAAATCCTGTCTTGATTTTTTTACTAATAATTTTTTTCTATTTTGACTTAACTCAGGGCACATAATGATTTTGTGCAATCAAAATATTACTAAATTATATAAATTTGATTCATATGTCAACACCATCAACCTCCAGCTCAAACAATATTTGAGGGGATATGATTCAACAAAATGAATGAAAACTCATCATCCGTGGTTGGTCAATTATTTGACCCAAAAGACATTATACTCAGCCTAGAGGTAATTTAGTCACAAATCTAGTCCTTGACTCTCTCGGAACACCTGCGAATGGGACTTGGGCCGGGTTTTGTTTGGTGTTTGCTCTATTCTATCTGACTCTTAGGATGGTTCCAAGGTGGTCAAATCTTATCTTACATCTTACCCATGTTAAGCGTAACTCACTGGATCTAGTTAAAATCAGTTTCTTGAAACAATAATTACAATTTAAATTTTAACATACTTGTAAGGAAAATTTCCAATTTTCATCAGAAAATAATCTATGAAAATGACTAAAAATTAAATTAACTGGACATTCCATAATAGATAATCCTAAATAATCAGAAGATGAAAAATATATGTAAGAGTGAAACAATTGGAATCGGTAGTAGTATTTAATAACGGGGAGTAATTCCCTGCAAACATTTTTATGAGTAACTTATATAAACAGTTGCTTTCTTTCATTTCTCATATGATTTCTTTAACATCTAAACCCTTCATAATATGTTCCAAATATATTTAGTTATAACACCCAAAAATTAAATAGATATTTTGAAAATGTCCACATATTCATAACAATAGGTTCCAAGGTAAAATGATTTTTCGCATTACGAATATATATAGAGTGTTGCTTCTATGCATATGTAATTAAGTTATATAAAAGTAATTTTTGTAAATTTATCTATTTTTCCACCTTGATGATTGATAAAAAAATTATAAAAAAATTATTTTATTCATTGTATTTAGCATTATATATTTAATTTGAAGATTAAGTTTCATCCAAATATAAAATATGGACAGTCTCATTTACTTAAAAATACATATTGATTGTGCAAAACATGAAAATTGCTTAAGATACATTAGTTACATATTTATTAAAATGTAACAATACTTTATAAGATTATTTATCCACATAATACCTATAATTTGATGGATTAAATATTGAAATGAAATTCTAAAACTGATATTTGCCATCAAACTGTTTTATCATGTTAATTTTATAAATTTGTAAACAGGGTCATGCATAATAAAACTAGACAAACAATGAGATTTTCATTACAATTTAAATGATATTAAATGTAGTTTGTAATGAATGACTTGATTTTCCATCAATCATCAGGCACGAAAAATAGATGATACTAAACTCAAATATATATATATATATATACACAAATTAATTTACATTTTATATACTTTAGATATAAAAAACTTCAAAAAAATATAAAAAATAAAAAACAAACATTTATACGCGCCACCCATATATGCAGACGGTTGCAGGGAATCATTCCCCATATTTAATTACTCAATATATTTATATAAAGCATAGGACTGAAAATGACCCACACATAAAGAAGTGTCCTCGTACGGACATACTAGTGAATTAACCAAGTAGCTGAGCTGATACCAATTAAATATTTCCTTTCTCTCTTTAAATTTCCCAATTCACCAACCATTTGCGCATTCATATATCTGTCCATCAACAGATCATCAAGGGTGAGGAAAACTGAACTAACTTTCAAATACCGATGGGGGTCTCTTTCTCTCCATCCCCCAACCCCCACCATTTCTCCCGTGACTTGAAAACTACGTACCTACGTAGAATTTTAATTATAAGAGCTCTGGCGACTCGGACCCTCTCTCTTACTTTCTCTCTCTTCTTAATTAATTCACGCTCCAGGATGTGTGGATTGTTGATTATTAAATAGATACAATTTCAATTAACCATGCATAACTACTCTATACACAGACACAACACAATACGTTAAGATGAATGAAATGAATTAGCTAGGAATTAGGACAAAGCAAGTAGCAGAGAAAAGTATACAGAATCCCTCCTTTTTACGCAACACCCCCCCTCCATGCCTGCCTTTCTCACAAGTAAAATCCGATTCTCTTCCCCATCTCCTCCCTTCCCCTCTTATGGCCCGGCCAACCAACCCTTACATCCCACCCTTCTCTTTCATTCATCTCCCTCTCCCTGCCTCACCGTTTCTGGTCACCAACTCCATATATCCCATCCGCTGCAATATTACATGGCCGTCACCCACGCCGACCTCTCCATCAATCGCGGCAGCAGCCCCGGCGGCGCATCTGATCATGGTGGCAAGTTGGGAGTGTTTCTCATTGTCCTCTGTATTCTCTGTGGCCTCTCCTCTTTCATTCTATGCCTCATTGCAGAAGCCTTGAGATCTGAGGTATGTATGTATGCACGCTAGGTATAAGATCAGAATTTTGCACATGGGCATGCATGCATACGTGCACGACTTTAAAAAATTTGTTGAAAGCATTTGAGATTCATGTTTCATGTATAAGAATAAAAACAAATCCATCCATTAGTTTGCAGCGGAAAATGCGAATTTAAACTCAGATATCCAAATGCATTGACCTTACCCGAAGGTTCCATTTGGAAACTAGTTTAAAAAAAAAAAAAAAGGAAGAGTGTTGCCCTTTCTTCATCTCTTTTGATGATGACAAGCAATAATATCTTCTTCAATTATTATCGTATATTTTTATATAACCATCCTATCTATTTTATTTTTAATAATTACTTGTATTGCTTTCTTACTTTTTAAAAAATTTCCCTTATTTTTACTCAACGCCAAACATAATATTTGCTAAAATTGTAGTGAGACTTGGTATTGGTTTAGCCTAATTACACTGATTTAGTATGCACTGGTGAATGATTAGTTTGTCATTGTCAAATGTGAGGTTAAACATCAATTTAATAATTATATAATATTTGACACAGGCAAAACTCGTCCAAATGTCACGTAATTAATTGCCTTCTCTGATTCGTACTAATCCTTTAGAAATGATAGCTTATTTTATATTTATGACTAGCTACCTACGTCCATTTCTTTTCTACCAGTAAAAAAATCAGTTAATAGTGATTAATCATAACAAACAAGAGCGTCCGTTTCTGTTCGTGGAACGACTTAGCTACCCTGACGTTTATGGATAATAGTGGGTTGCTCTCCTTTTCTCCATTTCCATTTCCAGTTGATTGATTTCTAGGTGCGTGATCGACCTTCCTTCAATTCAGCTGAAGTGACACGTGAGCAGATCACATGAAAGTCTTGCATTTTAAGACTACCCAATTGGACAAGGAAGGTGGACCACACCTGATCAAATTAATAATATTGGCATGAATGAATCTAGATAGGCCCTTGATTATTGATTACGACCTGAGGTCAACAATTAAAAGCAGAATTCTAATAGTTTTGGGACTTTCAGGCCACATTGAGGTCTCACTACGAGGATGGGGAAGGGAGACAGGAATGCGTGTACAGCGGCAGCGGGAAGACTCCGCTGTTTTGTGCACTGGCGGCATTTCTGATTCTTGCGTGTGCCATGTTCATGAAACATGGTTACATACTCCTAGCGGTCAGCCGACCTACCCCACATCCCTTGCTTGCCTGGTCCCCAGATTCGATCTCCTCCTCCTCTGGATCCCTCCTGTGGCAAGCATGCTTCTTTTTCATCGCTTCTTGGTAAGGAATTGATTCAATTGAATTTCCCTTTTTTTCATGAATTATGCCTACTGAAGAAGGACCTATTTTATTATCAAAAAAAAAGTGCCTTTGACAATGTGAAAGGAACCCTTTCCACTAATTTTTTAAAAAAATTTCAACTTTTTATTACGAATGTTGACTTGGTTTGATTGTACTATAAAACAAATGAGTTTAAGCAAAATGACGGGATGAGAATTTCGATCTCATCATCAATGTGGCCCTGTCCGAACATTTCGCCAAAATGTTGCGAAACTGATATTTATTTATGATACTCAAAATTAATATAAACTTCAAGAATTTTAGAGATATTTATTTCAAATTTTAACAATTGTATATTGCCTTTCAAATGACTCTTCACTTTTTCGAACATATTCCAAAGTAAGAAGTGATTTGGATCTCGTAAAAATTATTATTTTAAATTAAAAATCAACTCATTGCATATGATCATTACCAAAAATTGTATTATTTACTTTTTATTTATGATCATTATTTTTACCGTTGTTTTTTTGATAAGGTAATTTTTTTTACCGCTGTTGACACCGCTAATTTCACTCACTTGCGCCTCTTCCAACTATTTGACTTAATCTTTTTTTATATTGTATATTTTACTCAATCTTAGTGCTAAGCTAATTTTATCTTTCTCATAAAAATTAATATATTTAATTTTTATTCCGTTAATATCGTTAATTTTCACCCATTTGCAAGGCAAACTTTACTCTGTTACTGTCTAAATTGAGTGCTCTTATGACCACGGCTTCCGCCTGACGACAGCACATCCGGGCTTTCACGGCTGAGCTCTGGCGCACAATTGGAGCCAGGACTCCTCTCTAAAAATCGAATTAGGATTTGATCCCTGTGACAGCTGTGACAAATCAAATAATAATAATAATAATAATAATAATAATAATAATAACAATAATTACTATTATTATAAGATGCCCTTAGATAGTTGTTCTAATTTCGTTTGTTAATGTTAAGGAGAAGCAAGCAAATGTCATTTTAGCAAAAAGAATTTTCTATGAGCGCAGGATCTGCTTTGCTGTTGGGGAGGTTCTGCTGATGATCGGGATCAGCGTGGAATCGGGCCATCTAAGCAACTGGAGCAAAGCAAGGACGAATTGCGTGGTGAATAGACCAGGTCTGTTTGCAGCCGCTGGGATCTCCGGGCTAACCACCGTTTTCCTCGCTGCTGGCCTCTATCTCACTGCACTCAGGGCTCAGAGACTGCAACACCACGAGGCTACCATTCGGCGGGAGGTCTTGGAAACCTCCTACATGTATTCATCCCCGGTCACATCACCAACGCATACCAACCCTATCCCCAGGGGATTCCAAGCAGCCACACGTCCCCGGCAAGAACACGCAGCACAGCCATCACGTAGCAATCTGTCGGCCACGGTTAAGCCCTCCAATTCTGTGAGATGATGGCATATGTATATTGTTTTTATGGGGCGATTTGGGTGATGAGCTGCTGATTTTTTACGGTGAGAGACATCCTCAGCTGTAGAGGATAGGCCAAAAAAAAAAACAAAAGGGAAAAGGAAAAACAAACAATCAAAAAAAAAAAAGTCAAGGCCTCTTTACAGTTGGTGTAAAATTGGTGGAATTCAGAAGTGATCATTGCTATCAGGGTTTGGCTTTGTATGCACGGAACAGATGCAGATCAGCACTTCACCTCCCAAACAGGCAGGGGGGCATCAAATCAGTATTTCCTTTTCATTTCTTTCATTTCCTTTTTTTTTTAAAAAAAAAAAAAAAAGAAAAAACAAACAAACAAACGATGGTGTCTGGCACTGAAATATTTGAATCTAAATAAATCAGGATGCTCCCTCCCCAACCTTTCTCTCACTGGCTATATATCTAAAAGAAACTAGTAGGTAGCTACAACTTCCTTATTTCATACTGCCAGTTTTCCCAACTGATGAAGACCGTTTTCTATCAACACTTGGAGGCTTTCCATAGCGCTGTGGAGTCTGATTAGGAGACTTGCCGCTTCCATTCTGAAATTTCAATGATTGAGCTGGGCTTGGACTCCTTGTTGCACAAAAGAAAGCAAAATTAATAATTTTTTTTTTAAAAAAAAAAAAAGATTCAGTGAATATGAATGGTCAAGTGAAAAAGACATTTCAAATTTGCACATTTAGTTCAGTACTATCTGAAAGATCGGATTGACTTCAGAATTACAGCACAAGATTAGATGAAATTATACAGTGGCTGCTTGCATAGAAAATTTCAAAAGGTGGATGCAAGAAGTGAAGAAAATTGCAAATCCTGTTTTGTATCTGCGTTTTCGATGGAAATGAAATGATTGCTTGTCTGGAAGTTTCAAGGAGAAGGCCAATAGATTAGCCCTTGAGGATACCACAATTGATTGCCTCTGACTTTTTTTTCTTTTTTTTTTCAAAAACAAATTGCAGAGAATTCCAAATTTTCTAGTATACTAAACAGAATCACGATGGCAACTTTGGGAAATAGTCTGTATAGTCGAATTAGATAAAATGATGAGTTAGTTCATGAAGAGAGTTCTGAGAAAGTCAATGGTATTAGACAAAAAGAAAGGAAAATCTGAAGCAGACAATTTGGAGCGACTGATATAGTTCAAACAAGTTAATGAGCTGCTCTAGCATTCACAAATAGTTTTATCCGAACTGCATTCTGCTTTTCTTATAGAAAAATTACCTGATGGCTGTTTTTTTTCCTGCCTTAGATTGAGGTTTCATGATCTTTGACACTGTCATGCTCTCCATACTCATAGCTCTAGGAATCTGGGAAATGCTCTCCACACTCGTCGCTCTAGGAATCTGGGACTGCCAGTGCATGTCTGCCTCAGATGAATCACTGGTGGCCATCTCATGTTCATCTGAATCGTCAGTTGCCATCTCGGATTCCCGGTTGTCCTTCTTGCTTCCTATCACACTTGGGCAGAATTTCTGATAGAATAGTTCTGGCAAGGAACCACTGTTTCCTGGTCCTTCCAATTGTTTATTTGTATTGACCCCTACTTTAATTTCTTCCTGCCTGTTCACAGAGGTGGTCTTGTCAACCCAATCTCCAGAAAAGAGCTCTGCATCTTCTCCCTCCTGGACATCTAATTTTGGGCTTGGAAAGTCTGTTAGCAACAAGGAGTCTGGGAGATCAAAGCTGGACCCATTCCGGCTCAATCCGACAAGCTACAGTGGGGTAGGAGCCAAGTAGTTCCATCGTACGACCACGACACGGACCAAGATTGTTTTAGCAACCAAAAAACAAATACTCATTGCAGAATAATATGAAAAATCAGAATTAGGATTTACGTAATACATGCATGCTTCCATTTCATGAATAGCTTTTCCGGTTTCCCCGAGTGGAGGCACCAATCCAGCTGCCACCAGAAATCTTACTGGAACAATTTTATGCACATTTCAACTTATAGTGCTTTAGTTTATTGCCAATTTTCGAAAATACTGACACCACATAACTAATGTTTGCTCACATGTGTTGCAATTTGCATCCATGCTAAACCTTTCGGATTATCATGAATGGATCAAGCTGAAGAGAATTTCCGAACTTTAGGGAACAAAATGCATCAAAAGCCGAGAAACAATGTGTTGTGAAATAAGTATGTCCAGATGGACAAATGACAAAAGAAAGCCTTTTAAGTTAGTGGTACCAATAAATAAGAGAACGGAGGAAAATAAATAAGATTAATTCCAAATATAACCACAAACTATACTTGTATTTACATATATGACCACCCATTTATAAAAATAGTAAATAAGACCACATTCTTTACTCATTTGGAAGGAGTATGATTAGGTGCACTTAACTTCCGTGCACCCACGTGTAAATATTCATTTTAAAAAAAAAATTTACACAACTATTAAGCTAAGTGTATTTAACAAGTGTATTATTTTTTACCATTTTTAAAAAATTTTAAATATTTATTTTGGATTTTTAAAAATCAATGACATTTTACAAGTTAAATTACTAAAAATGCTACTTAAAAATTGATGTACATGTTAAATATATTTAGATTAACTATTTTATGAAAAAATTCAAAATAATGCACCTCGATTCACTGAGGTTAAGTGCACCAGGGTGTATTTAATAATATCCATTTTCGGAATATAACAATGTCATCTATTTTGTCCCTAGCGGGCATTAAAAAAAAAAAACGTGTTTTTTTTTTTTAATAAAGTAGCCCATTAATACGTAAACCTAGATACAAAAACAGGTTTCTCCTGCGTATGGTTTTTCAAAATACAAAGTTGCTCGG
>JAXCLR010000050.1:64133204-64169881 GCA_035584095.1 Annona squamosa | reverse complement strand
CTGGGCGGGTTTTAGGTTTTAGTCGGCGTACTTCAGTAAATTTAGTTATGTTTCCACCAAAAAATTTTAGTGTGCTAAATGCATTCTAAGCCGAACATGCATTATTTAACGTAACGAACAGTTTGGATCTAAGAAATTGATCCATTAAGCCATTAAAGGAATCAATTCCTTTAGATCAGTGCTGTAAAAGATATACATATATACAGCAGTTCACTGACTACTGGACAGCCTGTCTTAAAATTTTTCCGTGCAAGTCATGAACTTATTTCATTTCTTAGGGATAAACCAGAATCAATAATGTCGAACCAAATAACTGCAACAGGATTATGATGTTGACCATGATCTATCAGGGACATCTAAGTTTGAGTACCTCTGTTTCTCCTGCATCTTCCTCCAACTTCCTGTCATTTATAAGACCTCCTGACATTTTTACTCCATCCTGTGAATACACCAGTGATGAGAGCTCAACCTTTGCTGTTTTTAACTCAGGGATAAATGTTTCATTCTGAATGTTATCTGATTCTCCATCCTTCTTTGCTAATGCTGCTTTAAGATTAGCAATCTGAAACAAGGACCAGATATCAGGACAGACTTCCAGTTTCAAAGGGCAAGTTCTGTAGAGAATGGAACGAATCATAAAGACCTGTTCCTTTAGCTCCCTGACATCTCCACTTTCTTTGTTTGCTCGGGCAGCACCAAGCTCAATGGTGGCAACCCTCTCAGCAAATTTGAGTGTACTAATTGTTTCTCCCACAGCTTCCATTTCAGGACTGATGTGAACAAACATAAGTGTCTTTGCCTGACCACCTTAATGGAAAGACCAAGAGAAGCATTAGGAACAAAAGAGAGTTCAGCCAACACTTCATAGAGAAAACATTGGTGTTCAATGAGCAATTTTAGCTTGAACATAAGCCATTCAACAGTTCTGATCACGAAAAAAAATCCAACAGTTGATTAATAATCATAAACTCAATTATCTAATCAAAGATCTCATAAGTTGAGAACACGTCCACCGAATAACAATAATCACAGGTCAATTCACTGTAATATCTATTTTAATTCGCATGGTAGCATGCCTGGTCAGGGAAAGTTTGGTTCAGGGTGTCTACCATGGTTCTACTTAGTGTTCACCTTCTCGGTAAAAATTTAATCTATCAATCACTTGCAGAAAAGACAAAAATGTATTTATTGTAGATAATATTGTTTCTATTAAGAAAATAATGCATAACAAAAAAACATATAACAATGCTTGAATATAAATATATGATGTAATAATACTTTATAGAATATATTAAACAAAATAAATTGAGTGGATTTTCCATCGACCATCAATATTTTTTTTTATTATCAGCCATCAATATATTAAAAATGAAGAGGGTTACGTAGAAAAAAAGTTTCATTGATTCAGGACCATAATATATATATATATATATATATATATATATAGGCAGTCCCATATAACCCCCTCAAATTTCAAGACATTAATTCTTGATAGAAAACTTTATTCATTCATTATATTTAATATAACTTGTTTATCTATGAGACCAAGTTTTATCCAAATCAAGTATGTGCATGAACCGCATTTGTTTAAAAATATATATTCATGTTTAAATTATGAAAAATGCTTAAATCCATTCACACATATATTAGAATGTAATAATATTTTCTAAAACCATTTATCCACATAGAAATGATATTTTAAATGGTTTAAATATTGAAAAACTACTTTAAAATTAATATTTTAATATCGAACCATTTTGTTATATTGATTTTTTACATTTATAGATTGGACCCACATACAATAAATTAGAAAAATAAAAGGGTTTCTAAGATACTATAAATGATGTTAAATATAATAGATGGTTTAATTTTCCATCAACCATATAAATTTTAAAAATGGATGGAATTATATAGAAAAAAGATTTCATAGAAGCGACTGTGTGTGTGTATATATATATACATACTTATGTGCATTAATGAATTACCAATCATCCCTCAAAATTCTAAATCAACCCACACCATGTTAAGTCTTTATTTTAAAACTTTTACTTATTAAAACTACTATGTTTCATTTGCTAAAAAAATCATGAAGATTTAACATAATGAAAATTTTGACTAACTGATCTTCTTTTTAAATTACACGCCTGAATGAATTCACAAAAAAAAAATTTACAAGCCCAAAAAGTATTTTTTAAAATACTAAATTCATGTTAATAGAAAATGCATTGAAAACCTTTTTTCTTTTTGGTTGAAAACATGGAAAATTAGAATTCTAGAATTGCCTTAGCAACAGAAATATGTTTTGCTCCTTTTTCGTGCTTCAAGTTTTAAATGGCTTTATCTCTATGAAATCAATTTTATCTAAGAAAAAAACGATTTTATCAACATATCTTCCAATACAATCATAAAAAATAAGGACAGTATTAAATATTTTTCACTTTATTGCTTTGTCTTTAGATGCCAAAAATGATTTTATGAGCAATACTATCATCAATAAAATCGACATGACAAACACTGTATCTAACTGACAAATAGAAAACATTGAGATTTCTTTGTTTGATGCAGAAAAAGCATTGGTGCTGTCTAAAGACATTCCTTAGCAAAATAGAAACTTGACAAAAGGAGCAGCAAATAAATAATCCTTACCAAGGGAGTCCTGAAGCAACTGTGTGAGTTTACTGTTCCTATAAGGAACATGCGAGTTCTTTTGGGCAAGGGCAGCTATCACATCGCCCAACGCTGCAAGTGATTTATTTATATGTTGAGCCTCCTTCAATCTATCTCCTTTCACCTCAGATTTGTCAACCCTCTCACTTCCAGCCAAGTCAACAAGATGCAATGATCCTCGTACAGTGCCTCCTGAAATCATGTCTCTTCCTTGAACATGAACTGTCAGACAACTGAAATTTGTTCAATCAGCATTACTATGGACAATATTTCCAATCAATGCTTTTCAATGTATGTCACTCAAAGGGAAAGGTATAGATAAAAAATCAAACCTATGAGAGCGACTACTACGATCATTCATAGCTGTTGCACTCACTGCTCGATTTCTATGCCCTGTGTTCATCAGTTCAATCACATCATCTGTTGATGTGACAGGTACTAAATTTGCATCTGGCACATTGAGTCCCTTCTGAGATGTGTTGCGAATTTCTAATGTGTTCACATGTAAAGGAACTCTTGTTTATAAAATATAAGCTGCCAGTATCTGAAAAGAACTGAAAAGAAAAGTTAATATCATAAAGGATATCTTTTGTTAAGACCATCAGTGACCAAGAGATCCCTGACTTGCTCATTATAGATCTCCATCATCTGAACAGTAACATCATAACAAATAGTGTCTCTTCGCTGTTTAGCTAGAATAAATAAGTCGTTTAATGCCCTGTAGTTTACACCTAGGCCTTCTTCCGTAAGTTCTTTAGGTCCAGTCTGGATAAAGGAAAAGAAAACATGGACTGCTCATCAAAAATCATTCAAAGATGGCATTTCAAAACTATGTTGATTGACAAGAAAAAGGACACATGAAATGATAAAGTTGGTAAGATGTCTTACCATAGTATAAGTTTTTCCCGAACCTGTTTGCCCATAAGCAAATATGCAAACATTGTAGCCATCTAGCACAGATCGAATTAGAGGCTGAGTGTCTATGAACACTTCCTCTGTGGAACAAAATAAATTGATTTTATTGCTTAAAATGAAACAGTAAATGTGATATGAAAAGAAATAACATGGGCGCTTGACTAGCTTCACTACCTTGGGTTGCAGATGGACCAAACACTCTATTGAAGTTAAATGATTTTCGCCCTTCTTTGCCATATTTTGTAGGTGTCATAATTGTAATGCTACCACTATCATGACGATCCACAGTGCTAGTGTGTTGTGGTTGACCGGGCAAGAAGGGCCTCACACGACAATATACCCTGATACTTCCTTATCCAACACAAACAAACTCCAATCAATCATTAAAAAAAATTGCTTAATCCCTGATTGGATCCTGATGCATAAATAATTGATTGTTACCTTTGAGATCCTGTATCTGGTTGTACAATTTCCTGTTTTCCTCAAGGACTTTATGATACCCAGATGCAGCCCGAGCAACGCCATTCAAATGTCTGCCTGTTAAAACGAACAATTATAAGAGGCAACAAAAATTGACAGGAAGATATTGTTTTGCCTAGAAAAATCATAACCAGCATGTTTTCACATGAAAATCTCACCAAGAATAGAAAATTCCTCTGAGTATTTCATTTGAATGAATTGCATGCCCGCTTTCATGGTACGAAGAGTATGTTTCAATTCCTATATTCAAAATGAACAACATAAATTGATTCATTAAAAAGTTAACAAACTCTCACATTAACAGATTTGTACCTCAATACTTCTTTTCTGTTTGTCAGAAAGACTTTGCTGCTTAAGAATTCGATGTTTCAATTCCTCCTCTGTTCGGTGTTTCAATTCCTCATCCTCTTTATGACGTTTCAATTCCTCACCCTTTGTGCGACGTTTCAATTCCTCATCCTCTGTTGAATTTCCTTCAAAATGTCCCTTGTTTTCCACCTGCGTGGAATCTTCGTCTTCTGATTCCATCTTTATTACAAAAAGAATTAGTAAACTTGGAAACTCATAAAAAATAAGCATCTACAGAGGCCCTGTATTATGAATTTACTTCTGTGCTGAGTGATCTTTTAGATTCATCACTTATTAGTAAATCAAGTACAGAAATGTAACATACCTTAATCTCGTTAATTTCTTCAGCTTTCTCAAGAGATTTTCCTCCATCAAACATGTCAAGATGTTTGTCTTCAGATTTGACCTGTTTGGTGGTAAAATAAAAGAACTTCATAGATGCAAGGACAAAGAAAATTTGGTAATTATTCCAAACTTAATAAGATTTCAAGGACAAGACAACATCATAAACTTGGAAACTAGTTAGGTCATCTTTTTACGTATCAGTTAGAAATAAATTAAAATTAAAATTTTATAAGATAGAAATACCATAAGCTATGCTTTACAAAGTAGAAAGTTGGATAGTTAAAGAACAATATTTACATAAAATGAATGTAATGTTGAGATGGATAATGGTTAAAAATAAGAAAGGAAAAAAATTAACAATAAGGCAATTCGAGTTAGTCTAAAGTAAAACCAATAGGCAATAAAGTAAATAACATGGTTTGAGTGTGTTAAACAAAGATTTAAAACTGTACCAATTAGAAGAATTAAATTTTATCACATCTCAAAAAAAAAAAGAATTAAATTTTATCAAAAAGAGGAGTCGTAACAGAATGAAAGAAAAACCCTTTAGAAAAAAGTAAAAGTAATTAACAATAATATGAAGAGATTGCAGACTACCGAGAAAATAATTCATGATTGTCATAAATCACCTAACAAAATCCATGTTGCTAACTCCATATAGATAGGAAACAAATCATGATGATGATAAGTTAAAATTCTCAAACAGGAACCAAGTAGAGAAATTCCAACATACCTTCAACTCGAAACTTTCTTCAGCTTTCTCAAAAGATTTTTCTTCATTAAATGTATCAAGATGTTTGTAGCCATCTTTGACCTGTTTGGTTTGCAAAATAAACTACTTAATAGATGCAAACACTAAAAATATATATATACTCAAAACTTCCAAATTCATGATCAGATTTCAAGGGCAAGACATCATCGTAACCATGGAAACAAGTCGAATTATCATTTCACATAATATACAGCAAAGGCACTAAAACACGTGCCATTTAAAGCACTTCCTTGTCTGTCTCAATACTGCTTTCTCCATGAAAAATGTCAGGATATTTGGGGTCATCCTTGACCTGTTTGGTTGTAAAATATATATAATAAAAAAAAAACAAAAACAAATATAAAAAATAGTAGATAAAAAACGAACAGAAGAATTGTAACTAGATTTCAAGTACACGACATCCTTACTTGTAAAAAATTTAGATTATGCTTTTACACAATAAAAATAAAAATAAAAAAACTGTCAAACATGCATCATGTACCACAAACCTTCATCTCTGCACTTCCTTCAGCTGTCTGAGGAGCATTCACTTCATGAAACATATCAAGATGTTTGTCATCATCTTTGACCTGTTTGGTTGTAAAATAAAAGAATTTAATACAAACATAGAGAAATTTTGATCAAGCAATGTATGGCCGGTTAATATATTTAAAGGAGAATATGTCATCACAAACTAGTAAAAAAAATTGGGTTATCTTTTATATAGTATGGATCTTAAATTAAAACTTCAAAGATGACCAATAGGAAACAACACAAAAGCACAAGAAGCATGCATCTTCGTTTAAGTTTTATTTTAACAATTTACTCGACAATCATCATCATTATCAATGGTGAATTTTTGAATGTTTGTTAGCTGAGGATATTGTACACAATGACAAAGCGTGAGGAGAAAAGCATACCAACTCATTCTGGCTCGTCAGACGATGCTCAAATTCCTCAATGACCTTTTGCAGCATGGTTTCAATTAACTACAACAAAAGGAATGGAAAGTATTTTCCCATATAGTCGATCAGAATAAATGACTGAAAAACAAAGAAAATATAAATTGGCAGCAGTGACAAATGGAACTCCTACCATAGGAACTTCTTCAGGCCTCCTGTCTGATAGAACTGACCGCACGAGTGTACCCAAGTAACCAGTACTAATCTGTTTATTGCAGATTATTAACATCAGCAAGATTTAATTAATCAAATATATTGAAACTCAACGTCATTTGCATACTAACCATTTCAGAAGAAACTTGAGGGAAGTCCTCATTTGAACCCTGCTCAACAGGCAGACCGTCCGAAAGGTTGTCATTTAATGATGCAGCCCTTGTCAAAGACTTGCTGAATGGGTCTGTATTCTTTCTTACAAAATTTTTTGTTGATCCAACAGATTTCAAACTACCAAGATATTTCCAAGAACCATTCCCGCCAGTCAGTTTCCAGTCACTGTAGGATTTGACCGCCAACACACAGTTCACAACTCTTTCTCCTTTGCCTCCCTAAAAGATGATTTAAAGAGGTAAAAACTAAAAACGAGAAAGATAGATTTAATAACTATTTTCTTATATTGTATTTGAAGAACCTCCTCTACTCTCAAAGTGACAGTGTACACATACAATGTGAGGAAAGATGATACAAGTCCTAGTACTTCCAGAGCCTCATTCTTCATTAGAGGTGTTTTAATATATAAATGTAAATGCTCCCCTCGGATATGGAATGGAAATCATGTCAATAGGAAGACAACGTCAACCATAAAATGAAACAACAACCCAAAAAAATAGAGGAAAATATATAGTTCATAGGCCAATGCAAAAAATTAATAATAATAATAATTAACAGTACACTGCTTCCTTCAGCTGTTGTAGAAAAGTCACTTTCATTCAGGCCATATGCCGCAGCAATAGAGAAATTATCAGTTAGGCCCTAATTCGAGAAACTAGAATATGAGTTTATTCCTCTCCTTCCATCTGTCCGACTAACTTAAATAAGCACTCCCCAAGCATAAATGTCACTATCAGTTAAAATTAAAATGTCATTTCCTAAGAAATTTTTATCAGAGGAACCTGTGAAATTAATGTTTTTCCACATTTACACATGGAAAACAAAATAAATATGAGTTTAAAATCATACCTCTAAGCATATCTTGTCTAATTGATATTTGAGGGGAGAGATACAGTTAGTAACTTAAAGGCATTACGGTGCAGAATTGAGGAGACAAACGTGTCTATATGCAATTTGACACATCTGATTACGATTACGGGATATCTTAAAAAAAATTTATTTTTTATTTTTTATTTTTTTGATTTCAGGATATCTGAAATTTTAGTATAAAACAATTCTGGACAGTATCCGCAGACTCAACCAAACTGTTATGTAAGTTTAAATTAATTTTGTCAATATTTTTGCACTGTAGTGTATTCTAGCAGGAGAAAGCTGGAACAAGGCTTAAATGCTGATAGAAAGATAAATACGTAATTATTTCCATTTCTCCCAGAAGTTTGATCCCAACCTGCTCAAGATCTGATGCGTCAAATGTAGGAAGACCAATCTCCTGCACTGCATTGAGGAAGTTCCTGATGTTCTCAAAGTACTGATATGCTGACAAAGCAGCTGCATCTGGGAGAAGACCTGAATCAGCTGAAGCCTCCACCACCTGAAATCAGTAACGGAATGGCGAAATGAGAACCCATATCAAAAGAAATTAGAAGAAAATCAAAGATTAAGAGGACAGACTCATCATCACCATCAAGCGCACCTTTGTAATTGCTCCTGGGTTAATCTTGTTTATGACATTGCAAAGGATTATCCCATTTCGTAAACCGAGTCTAAAGCCTTCCTCTGAAGGCTCTGCTGGCAAATCTTTGCCGGCAACAACTCCAACCATCTTTCGTAGCCACTCTGCTGCTTCATACCTTCGTAATGCTGCAAACGAAGATGGAACTTCACTCGCTTTATCCCAGACAGAACATAATAAGTTTGATAATATAGACTTTTCTTTTCATCTAAAAGGTAAGAAACACAAGCTGGTTTTGAACACAGCTCACAAATGCACGTGCATCCCTACTAGTAGAACAAAGTAAGTAGATGCAGAATGCACAAAGAAGCTCACTAAGCCCGAATAGATGCTAAAGATCAAGAAGGAAAGAGAATTTCTCCACAAATCATTGATAACTCAGAATCAACAAGAGACACGAATGCAAATATCCGAAATCCTAGTGATGGAAATATATACCAGCATCTTCGGCCTTCCGCAATGCGAGTCCGATATCCAGCCGATTCCTGTGCTGTTGAAGAACGTCTTCCACGACAGAAGCTACCGAGATAGACAGAGGCTCTTCCTCCGCCATTCCTCTCACATTCAAATCAAATCCAGAAAAACATCAAGAGCCTCAACTGCCACAACAGGGAAAAACTCGAGCAGCAACCCAAGCTCTGTTCACGGGAATCGACGAACCTAGATGGAAGGCTAGGGTTTGTGTTCCAACGCAGGAGGACAAGGGAATGACTTTCCTCCCTTCTCTTTCTTCGTCCTTTCTCCGCCATTCTCGTTCTGCTTCTAATATCGGCAGTGGAAAGCGAGGGAGAGAGGAAGGAAAGGCGAGGAGGAGGCTCGTTCCGAAGCAACAGCTTCGGAATCCGAATTTCGCGGCTGACGGACGGATTTCGTATTTTCACCTTCACCACGAAACGTTGACGCGAGTTTACTGCAACACCAGCAACAGGCACAGGCAAGCGTTTTAGTCGTCGAGGGAGAGAAAAATCCCACGACCCCTCTTTGTGGGGCCTACCCAGCTCTCTTCTACCTTCATCCCATCCATCCACTATTTCCTCTGCGGTGGCTGTACCATGCTGACCGTCCACTGAGAAATGATTTGACGACGATCCATGCCATCAGCCGTAGGCTCTCTGTAAACGTTCTACGGCAAAAATGCCTCACACGCGCTGCGGCGGCTGGTCGCGAGTCTGCGACTACGAATGCGGCTCCTTCCCGCCAAAAACCAACGGTTTTTGGGTTTTCCTTGCATGACTACCCTACGAAAGACGTCTCGCATCCACATAGCTTCCGCCGGATTCCCGTAGTTCTAGAATAATACAATCCATATTTAGGATTTTTTCATAATATTTAAATTAATGTAACAAGCGAAAATTTATTATTATATACTCTTTAATTTACTTTCTCAAGGTCACTCTTTAATACGAACTCTATTAGCCACTAGCGTCCTGATAAGAAGAAAAATAATTAAATATTGAAAATTTTATGAATTAGAAAGCCATGGAAGTTCGCATACTATAAGCGCTATGGGTAGTCTAATGGAGACTCGAGATTGGCTTTGACCACGTGAAATAGCACTCGTTGCACGTCTCCGGAATGTGTTACAAGTCACAACAAAACATTCTCCGGCCGTTTTGGCCGTTGACGTGGCGCGAAAATGCAGGCTCATCTCCCAACCGGCTGCCCGCGCTCTATTTGCATTCGCCACCTTCTTTTTTCTGATCATTCAAATTTCACCCCATATTTTTATTTTGTAAATGAATCTCGAACTTTTGTTTTCAAAAATGTGGTTATCGTCAAGACTCGTTAAGTTTTGTATCCGAAGTCGATATTTCACAAATCAAAATCTTCGGCTAATTAACTAGAATCTGGAATCTGCCTAGAGATATGATCAAAACCATATAGTAATATTTTGGAACTATGCCATGCCTGATCTTGATGGCTAGGCAATTGATGGGCAAGTAAGTTATAAAAAGTTATTATTACGTGCTCCTAATTGTATTTAATTATGCAAGGAAAAAAGTTACGATTAACTTAAACTGATCAAAATTTGATTGATTATTAACTGATGTTAAAAAGTACAAGCATAGGTTGATAAGTACAAGATGATTTTACGAAATCCAAAGTGGGGCAAAAGTAATAAAACCGCAAAAAATTAAAGGAATACGTGCAATTAACCGTGTAATCCAATTCCTTTGTGACATTTGCCAACACAAAAGAGGAATATTGCATGAGACCGAACGTTAATATGTGGTGATGAATAGATCGCGATCTAATCTCTGAATTAATTGCACGGTAGACGATTGCGAGGTCTGATTTAATTGCATGGTAGACTTTTTTTGTCCAGGGTAGCGCAGCTGATTATTTTAGTACTGGTCAGACTCTCTATTGCATGGTGGGTTACACCTTTTCTTGCCAAGGCGACATCCAACATACCTGAAAAGAAAGCATGTGAAATGAATTTTTTAAAATTAGTTTAATTTACGAGACATTGCAAGCGACTCTCATTATTATTTCATGCAAAGTTTACGGAAAACTCCATTTGTTTATATCCAAGGATGGACCACTTAAAAACCAGTAGTATGTATGCATAATTAGTTACAAGTCATTTAAATGGCATACTAAAGGTCGCTGTTAGGTCACAGGTGTATGGGGATAAATTTCGCTCAGTATAGTTTTTAATAGATAAGAATATAATTATTTAAAGGTAACAATTCGATACTTATATATGTACCGAATCTCAATGCACATGAGTATTTTTTAAAATTTATGTGGCCCCGCATATTTGTTTATATGCCGAAATTTTGTCATTTTCAAATTCTTATATATTTTTAATAATTTAAAAAAAACAGTTTTTACTCTCATTTATATATGGGAGTAAAAACTATTGATTTTTAAATTTTTAAAAGAACAGTGATCCTATTACCCCAGGCTAAATAAATATCTCGTTTAGTCCACCTCAAAAAAATTATTTATAATAATTTTTTTACTTTTTTCGTTATACATTTGTTTATCTATGTGCATTTTTAATATTTAAATTATGTTTTACTATTTTTGGATATATATATACATTTTTTAGATTTTTATAGATAGGAGTATTTTAAATATTTATAGAGAGAAGTAATCTTATTAGCCCGCGCTAAGCAAATACCTTGCTTAGTCTACCTCAAAAAACTTATTTACAATAATTTTTTTAGTTTTTCTTCATACACTTGTTTATCCAGGTGTATGTAACATATAAACCAAGTTTTATCCTTTTTGAATATATTTAGCTATTTTTTATATTTTTAAACATATATGTGTATATATATATATATTTAAAATATTAAAATACTCTTATTTTTAAAAATCTTTAAAAAATATATACACATATCCAAAAATTATAAAACTTAGTTTATATGTTAAATACAATTAAATGAGCAAGTGCGTGAAGAAAAAATAAAAAAGTTGTTGTAAATGGATTTTTGGATGTGAGCTAAGCGGGTATTTACTTAGCCTGGACTAACAGTATCATTCCTCATATATATATATATAAGAAATATTAAGGTACAGCGATGCTGAAATGGGACTCATATGATCATAAAATTATAATCTACTTCACTCATTGTATTTAGAATAATGTGTTCTATTACTATCTCAATTTTTATCTCAATTAGATATGTATATGGGCTCTATCTGAAAATGGTATAAATTCAACGTAAAAAAATAGTTTGATGTAAATAACAATTTTAAAGTGATTTTTTCAACATGTAAACTATTTGCTATAAAATTTATATACGGATAAATAATATTTCATTGCATTCTATCTATGTGTGAGGCCCATTTTTTATCAAATGTACCGTTGTTCCTGTGCAGTTGTACTGTACCGGAACAATTCTATCTATATATATACACACAAAGATGTTTAAAATTTTTAAATATATATATATACATATATCCAAAAATGATAAAAATTTGATTTATATGATAAATATACTTATATAAACAAGTATATGAAAAAATAAAAAAATTATTGTAAATAGATTTTTCAAGGTAGGCTAAGCAGGTCATTTGCTTGGGCTAACAAAATTATTCCTCTTTTTAAAAAATATATAAAAATCTAAAAATAATAATTTTTGGTATATGTAAACTACAAAATTATTATGGGCCTACATAAAAATGAGAAAATTTTGGAAAAAGTACTCAAAACGCCGCTTTATTAATGCTCTATGTATGTACTTGCATTAAATTATCTCCATTATTTAATCGGGTAATTTGCATATATACCTACATAATTTGACACTAATTGCATATATACTCACGTAGTTTCACGAATTGCATATTACCCCCATATAATTTTATCAAAATTTCATATTACCTCCACGGCGTTACCTGCCATTAATATCTGACATTATATTTTGAAAAATGATAAAACTGTCGTTATTGATATGCATAGTTTTATGAGAATAATATGCAATTTTGGTGAAACTATGTGGAAGTGATATGCAATTCATAAAACTACAGATGAGGGCATTTTCATCATTTTTCAAAAATAATGTTAGATATTAATGGTAGGTAACGGCGTGGGGGTAATATGCAATTTTTTTGAAACTATGTGGAGGTAATATGCAATTTGTGAAACTAAGTAGGTATATCTATAATTAGCATCAAACTATATGGGTATATAAGTAAATTACCCTTATTTAATCATTACAAGGTTTCTGTATGCTGAATGTCGTACTCTGCTTGTTGCGGTAGAAAATTAATATGAGAATTTCAAATCATAATTTATATTTTTAGGATATGAATGAATGGTAATACTAAAAAAAAATTGTGAAAATCGATTCTAATGTCTTTACTAAAAATTTTATCGGAGATGCTTTTACGAAACCTCTTTTCTATAAAACCTTCTCCATTTTTAAAACTTTGATAGAAAATCTACTTCATCAATTATATTTAGCATTATTTATAATATCCTTAAAATTCTTTTATTTTTTTAATTTTACCGCACATGAGTCACATCTATAAATGTGTAAAATCGACGTAATAAAATGATTCAATATTAAAATATCTACTTTAAATTAGTTTTTTTAACATCTAAATCATCTAAAATATTAATAATATGTCGATAAATAATCCTCTAAATTATTATTATACTCTAATACATGTGTAAGTAAATCTAAATATTTTTCATAATTTACACATGAATGCACATATTTTTAAGTAAATATGGCCAATCCACATATTAGATTATGATAAAACTTGTTCTCCTAGCTAAGCAAATAGTGTAAAATATAATGAACGAATTAGATTTTTATTAAAGATTAATGTTTCAAAAATAAAAAAAATTCACAAAATCACTTCTATAAAACCCCATTTGATAAAAAGTATTCTCGATTTTTTTATTTTTTTTTTATCTTTTTGTGAAGATCGGTCAGTACCCGGATACGCTTGTGCATTGTCTTCATCACATCACGTCCGAAGAATTAAAGTAGGTTTTTCGGAGGCCGAAGCTCCCCTGTTTGGCTGTTTCCCGAAGAAGAGCTAAATGTTGCACTCGGCATGTGTACCAATAGCATGTAAAGATTGTCAAAGGAATCCATGTAGCTGAGTGATCATTGAGGACGATCGGTCATAAAACCCATTTCTTTACATTTTACAATTTTTTTTGAAACTATTAATCTTGATGACTAGATATATACAAACTATAAATTGAGATTTATCATTTTAAAGATATATATTTTTTAAAATTTTAAATATAAGTGTATTGTGATCATTTTTAACATGTGAAAATGACCACGATATGCAAAATTAAATATATATACATATAAACATATCTAAAAATAGTAAATCTTGATTCATAATTATAACCATAGATGAATAATTTTAGAAAAACCAAACATGCAAAGAAATGGGTTTTATGATTTCCAGTCGGTTATCAATGATAACCACGTATGCACATTTAAAAGAAGAACTTTGGTGAGTGAAAAAAAATTATATTTTAAAATATTGAATATATAAACCATTTCTATGTTACATGACACCTTAACTCCTTGCTATAAAATAATATTTAAATTTATTTTATAGTAGATAATTAATTTTAAATTTCTTAGCAAATTTTATTTGAAGGAGTACAATTTTGTATGAAATTTTTCAAAATTAGTTGTATCTTAGAATAATTTTCAGATTTTTTTTTGATTAAAAGATGAGCTCCTATCCAGCCTACCTCTGAAAAAGAGGACTATCAAAGGCCGAAAGGATAGGGCCATCATCATATATCATAGCCAAAAAATTATTCGTACAGAGTTTTTCCTGAAGAAAGTATCCTAGATTTTCCCTTCAGATATTTAAGAAGGTTAAAATATGTTGCAAATTATGTGAAAGGCAATCGCCACTCTCAGCTCCACATAGATATTAATATATTATCCTCCCATGTTGAGGAATGTTGAATTTGACTATTTATCTTTTTCGTTTAAAATGTTTTTGGGAACTTAATACCATAAATTAAACATAAATCTTTCTTTGCTAGCGTAAGTTTAACATGTTCCTTAATTTTTCAAAAAAAAAAAAAAACAAAGAGTCCGTTAGAAAATTTCTATTACTAAGAAGCAATAATAAATTTCTTTACTAATGAATAATAATAAAATCATGAATATTTTCAGTAAAAATAAAATTATCCACCAAAAGAAATTAAAATTATTCATCAAAACCTTATTAAAAAAAAGCTTTTCTGAATTAATTAAATGGGACCAGTTCCAATGAATATTTTGTGGGAATCTTGCTTCTTTGGCCTACTTTGATCATAGTGCGATGATAATGTGAATACTTTATCCCAAGCATTTAATATCATTAGTTCAACTAAGAAAAAAAAAACTAAGTAATCAAGTTTCACGCAAATCAAACGTATGCGTATCTCAACAAATAAAATAAATTTATGAAATCAACGTATGATGATTATTGGATTTGTATATCAATTTCAAAGATCTTAATTCAATATCGAATTATCTAACATATTTTCCTTAGATGAATAATTCTATAAATTGTAATTTCTAATACATTTCTAAATATATTAAAATATTTTCACAATGTATACGTGGTTTTATATATTTAAGAAAGTATGATCCAACCAAGACTATGATTAGAATGATAAATGATCTGTTGTGCCACGAAAAAATAAACGTTAAATAATGTTAGTGGTTGGATTTTGATTTCGTCTTGAAAGTGTGATTGCAGGAACCGGTTCTGTTGAATATAAACCTGGCTTCATATATGCTTCTTCTCTTTTTCAAGTTTACCATGTTTATTTTGTTTTAAACATTAATTAGGAGTCAAACCCTCATGTAGTAGAAGGAACCAGGGTAAGTCACATCAGATGAGGATTTGCTATCTAACTTTACTTTATAAAAATTCTTGCTGATTTTTTTTTGTACTGAGTTATGACAAGATCAATTTGATTCTCATCTTTTTCACTAAGCCTGCAGACAAATTTTTAGGGTGACGAGTTAGGTAAAAATTTTGAATTAAATAAGATAATTTAAAATTTTATACACTTATCAAACATAAACAAACGTCTATGCTAAATTTAAATATTTTATGATTTAATATTTTACTAATTAATAAAAATAAACATATATACAGAAATAAAATATGGGTAAATATAATGTAACTTTATTAAAATATGTAATAAAACATACTTCATTTACAATGAATTTTGATATTTTTAAAAATATTTTCTAAATAATAGTACTTTTCTGATGATATTTCCAAATGCTAAAAAAAACTATAATTATATATAAGAGTTATATATATATATATACATAGAAAAGCCTCCTTTTTTATTAAAGAAAATGCCTCCTATTTAGTTCTTATATTGTTGACATAGTTAATTATAAATTATATAAGGATTTTGAAAGAAAATAAAAATAAGATTTAAAAATATATTTATATTTTTAATAAATGAATTTATGCATGGTAAGTCAAGATTCGTCATCCCATTCCAACCTTATTTTTGAGTTTGAATCAAAATTATTAACTCATCTCTGTACCACATTGTAAAATTGATGGTTTACTTGGTCAAAAAGAATTGGATCAAAAGAAGATGTAGAATGAAATAAAAAATTATTTTGCATAGTAAAGAATGAAAAAAGCTATATAGAAATAGGAAAAGTGTCTGTTAATTTTTTTTTACAATGAAAAAAGGAGAGGTTGTGAATTAAAAAAGGAAAAAAATAACATTGTAAATGTAAAAAAAAAAAAAATTACATTAAAAATTAAAAATCGTATATAAAATGAAAAGGTTGTCCTAAGAATAGGAATTATTATCTCATTCTAATCTCTTGGATCGTTGCAAACATGACAAACAAACACTATTTATAGCACCTAGCTTGTGCAACATCCAACACATTTTTCATGAGTACAATTAAGGCTCCATTTGGAAACGAGTATGGTGGGGAAGCAAATTCTCTCGTGTTTCCTGAAACATCTTTAAAAAATAATTTGACACATTAATGCTTAACTACCTAACTATCATACAATTTTCATTTGCAATTCTATATTTCAATTATTTTCCCCACCTCCCCAATCGCCCACTTGCTACAGCATTAACAAACCGTGCCTAGATGACTTTTAAAGTATGGAAGAGAGACCCACCGTATCATACATTTTCTCTTGTGGGTGGGTCCTTTTCATGATGAAGGCGTTGCTGCTGCATCCGTTTTTATGTATAGTTGTCTTGATTTCTTTCGGACCGACCAAAGGCAGAATGATATTGTAATCTATGTACGATGCTTATGAATATCCAAGTATAAGCTAGACATTGGAATAATAAGAGAAACCTTTTGATCAGTCTCTGTCGCAAGCCACAACCTGGTGGCAACAAGAATTAAGAAATAGTACACTTGTCATGCAAATATTTTTTAGATTCAAGTGCAACACATATTGCACTTATTCTATGGCAGCCTATGAAATTCCGAAATAGTGTTTGTTTGCCTCCAACGTCTCAACTCATAGTAGTGGACCCGAATAGACCCGCTTTGCATATGTTTCTTTGTTAAAAAATTATAATTATATTTTGGATAATTTGTAAATATGCCCATATAATTTGACCAAAATTACAAATATGCTCATATAATTTGAAAAATCGCAAATAACCTTCACACAATTTGACCACAACTACTTCCATCAAAAAATTTTTGACCATAATTACAAATATATATACATCATCATGACTCGTTATTGCATCGTCACAATGTAGGGGATATTTACAAAGATATACAAGCTACATAAGTATATTTGTAAAAACTAAATATACCTACTTAAGTTTTGAAATGTAAATATACCCACGTAATTTGTAATTATGCTCAAATTATGTAAGGCATTTTGTAATTTCTAAAACTATGTTACTATATTTGCAATTATACTCAAAGTAAGTGAGTATATTTGCGAATCACCCTTATAGTTTATATTAATCTCATTTCTATAAAGTTTTCAAATTATATATGATTAACTATTTTCTTATGTAATTTTAAACTTATTTACTGTTAGATGTAAGTTTGATATAAATAAGATTTTAAACTAAATACACATTTAGATTTTAAATTTTTCAAAGTTGACTCAAACTTTCAACTCATGTTACTAGATTAAGTTGCAAATAGAATTTTCAACGATTTTTCATTAATTCATTTCTTTGAATTTGTTGTACAATTTACTTTTAAGAATGCTTTGCTATAATTAATGGTATTTTTCTTTTATTAATGAGTAATACTTTGAAATATTCAACCTATAAATTCAATATAAATATGATTTTATATTTGATAAGTGTACAAATTTTTTTAAAATATCACACTAACTCGTCAATTGAGACCAAGCCAATGTTTAACCTAAGACCTATTAAATTAAAGTGAAAATGAGACTGACCTTGTCTTAATTGAATATAAGATATAAGGTTGGATTTGAGATTTTCAAAATAGGGTGAGGTTGACTTTAATCCACAAACCGTCCATAATTTCACCCTTAATTCTTAAGTACAAGAATATTTGAATTAGACAAGCTCCACGCATTTGGGTCTTGACAGCGTATAAGATAATTGTATATATACATATATAAATGGTCGTGTACATATTTGATTTAGATAAAATTTGATTTCTTAACCAAACAATAATGTTAGATATAATGAAGAGATTGAATTTTCATCAAATATTAAAATCTTAAATTTTTAGAGAGTTACCTGAAACTGTGTGGTCACATAAGATAATTGCATATATAATGGATTGATTGTGTTTTAGAGGACTTAAAATTATTTTAGAAATAAATGTAACCCAATTTATATCTAAAACTACCTCGCAGACATTAATGCTGGAACTTATTTTGCAACATTTCAATACTTCCAAAAAGTTTATGCTAATGCTACAGCCTACAAGTGCTTAACCCAAGTCCTGCTTTTACCTGAGATGATTTCTAAGAATACATGGTTATTCGGCTCCAAGAGTCCCAGTAGAGTTCCTAATTTTACCTAATTAATGTCCACACAAATGAGTGATCCACTTTTCTTCTTTCCTAATCTTTATTTTTAATTTAATTAATATTTAAGCTTTCAGCATTTACTAGTGACCAAATTCATTGCATCTGACAGAGTATGATGCATCCAGTTACTTTTAGCATCTCACTGAGAGGGTATCAAGTTTTTCGTCATGAGTGGTCCAATTTGTTAAAACAAATTGCATTTCAAATGTTTCCCATTCCACGCCTAACTAGTTTAAGCCCCCTTTCATCTTGATCTATATAGAAATCTATTTATAAGATAAAAAAAGACTATCAAGAAAGAATCGGTTTGGACCATTTTCAAATAGGGATCATAAATCCATACAGCTGTAATGGGTCCAACCAATAATTAATTCGATGCTCTCTGGCGTGGCTTTCATGACTTGCATGAGAAGAGTAGATTTATGGTTCTAAACTTGTGGCCACTAGATATTAATCGCCATTGCAAGTTGCAAAATCTCCATGAATGTTCTTTTTACTGAGCTAGGAAAGTAATCCTAGCTTCAGATGGGAATGTGGTTGCCCATTGGTTAAAGGTAATCATACTGTTGAGCAGAAAATTATGTAACGTAAAAAATTTTAGTTATAAATAACTTATTAACAGCTTTAGTTACGATAAGAAACGGTGATATAAGATATATGTGTCTATGAGAAATTCTTTTATGCAATCCGTTGTATTTTAGTACCACTTCTATATTTTATTTTATATTTTTATTTAAAAAATGCGAGACTTTTTTCATTTTTAAATTCGAAAATATTAAATGAAATTAAAAAAATATATAATTTGGGTAGTAAAAAATTAACTTAGGCCAACATATTCATTTTAAAATATTTTTAAAATAATAAAAAGAGGGAAATGATTGCTTGACCAAAGCATTGAAGCATGACCCAGATACTTGTAAACAGATTTATGTTACGTTTTCTATATATAAATTCAGATTTACTGACCTTGTACAGTATATTAATTCATTAATCTTGCATCGATGAAAGAGATCCATGACTGGAAACATTTAGCAAAAACTAAAACCTGCAGTATCTATCATATTGAAGTTGTAGTTCTAGTGAAACATTAAGTTGGGGGGGTGGGGGCGGGCTGGCTTGAAGTACCCTTGTAGAAGGACACATGAACACGGGCTAGGCCCAAGGCCCATTCAAGCATGGTCTACATTTTACCGAAGGATTCGGTCTTCAAGCCCGTTATCTGTTTCCAAAGAGATCCAAAACCGAAACTAAAATCGAAACTAAGAATGCAACTCTAGCTCATGAAATTCAAATTTACCTTAATTTTAATTTTAATTCTAATTTTATTTATAAAATATCAATCTTAATCTTAATGTTATATATAAACTTAGACCCTAACCCTATTTTTAAAAATCATATTCGAATTAAGTTTCGGGTTGAAATTTAAGTTGATAAATTGACATTTTATTTAAGAGTAATAAATTTAAAATTTTATATGAATATATAATAATAATAAATCATATAAGTAAACATATTAATATACAGTTAAACCACATATTTTAAAAAATATAACGATATAAAGAAGATAAGTGATCTTGCTAGCCCAGGCTAAATACATGTTTCGCTTAGCTCACCTCAAAAAATTCATTTACAATAATTTTTTTTGTTTTTTCTTCATAGACTTATTTATCTAAATATATTTAATATATAATCAAGTTTTACCATTTTTGGATGTGTATATATTTTGTTGAGATTTTTAAACATCTACGTGTATATATATTTTAAATATCATTATCTTTAAAAATCTAAAAATATATATATACACATCTAAAAATAGTAAAACTTGGTTTATAAATTAAATACTCTTGAATAACAAGTGTACGAAGAAAAAATAAAAAATTTAATTACAAATGAGTTTTTTGAAATGGCCTAAGCGGATTTGTTTAGCCAACGCTAACAAGATCATTCCTCTGTAAAGAATATCTCTGAAAATTTTAATATAAAAACATGATAAATGAAGAAGATTGTAGAAATAAAAAATCAATATAAATGAAAATAATATAATTTATTTATAATATAATTACAATATGTAAACATGTATTTAAATATAAATAACATAAAATACACAAAATACAAAAAAAATATTGTTTCAATATTATATATAATAGAAATTGAGCTCTAATTCTTTAAATTTGGATTTACTTGAATCTTAACTCCGTCGCATTTACAAATTAGATTAGCCGGGTTTGGACTGTAGAAAAGTATTAGATTCGCCGGGTTTGGGCCGTAGAAAAGTACTAACACCGTTAGAATTCGGGTTCAATGGAAGTTGCACCCCGATTCAGAAACGCGCGCCGTGCTCCTACCGAAACGCAATGCTGCGTAGCCGCGTATGAATTGCGAGACTCGGACGGCAAAATCCATATACCGCGGGAAACCTTTAATGTATCAACATAATTCGAACGATAATGAATGATAGAAATAATAAAGCTTGTTATCTAGTAAGAAAAGATACTTTTAATATGATACTGACGGCTCAGATTCTACAAGAAATACTTCTCTAATAGCGTAGAACAGAACAGAGCGCAGAAAATTACTTTCCACCCGCAGCCACGGGAGTAAAACCATCAAAGCCGCCATAAAACGAAGGTACAAGAAGCAGATGGAGGCAGAGTAGCCTCGCAAAAGAACAAAAACGGAATCCTCTCGACGCGTGCTCCCACCGGCCACCTAAAATCTCCAACTACGCGTCTATTTGCCTCCTTCTCGGATTTCTTCTCGGATTTCTCCTTGCCGCTGCTGATTTTCTCTCTCCTATTTTAAGGGCACGGCTGGTGAGAGATTGGGGCTAGGCGTCCGAAGGGGTTTTGTTTCTGGTTGTGGGAGGTTTTTCAAATGGGGAGGAGGAGGAGGAGGAGGGAATTGGAAGAGGAGAGTTGGGAGAGCTCGGATGAGGAATTCGTGGTGGATGAAGAGGAAGAGTGGGATGGTACGTCTGTTTCCCGAGAGGAGAGCTGGGATTCTGGTATGGGGATGAGTTTCTTTGGAAACAGGGAATCGGAGGCGGACCAGGGGATTTCTTGTGGGGTTTCTAGGGCTTGGGGGGAGGAGGAGGAGAACAAGGCAAGAACTGGCTTAGAGTCAAAACAGCGAGGGGCTTTCGCGTGTCGGAGGAAACGGTCGTGTAGAAAAAGCAGTGTCTCTAGAGTTTTATGTGGTGGTAGAGGTGGTGAGCAAAACAGAAATTTGGAGGCTGAAGGGTTGTGTGAGGCTGTCGGAGATGAGAGGAACATGGCTCCCACAGTTTCCCAATTGAAACACATCAAGGAATTCGTGGGGCATAGGAAATCTAGAGCTGTAGTAAACAACTCTTTCGCAAGGAAGGAGGTATCAGATGATGATGGTTTCATATCGGATGCTGATGAACATGTTCAAATCCAGGAGGAAAAGAAGGATAGGAAGAGGAGAGCGAGGGTGAATTCGGATCTGTATCTCACTGATCAATTTTCTTTGCTTTTGGAAGACATGGGTTATGAAGAAACTGGAAATTCGGCGTCCTGGAGAAGCCGATTGTCGAAGAGATTGCCTGTTGATTTAAGCTGGAACCACCTTAGACAGAAAAGGTCAGCTAGGCAATGGAATAGTGTTCGCACGTTCTCGGATCATGAGGAGGCATTCAAGCCTAGTGCAGATGATCATGTTGATGTTGTTGGAGGACATTGGGGCAGAAAGAGAAAAAGAGTGCAGCTACCGCGAACAACTTGCACCCGTGCAGTGGTCTGCAGCGATGCTTTTGGCGATGAAAATGAGGCCCTGACAGCTGAACAAAATAAGAGAGGGCGGAGGAAGAGACGAATTATTTTGGATTCCGATTCGGAGTCTGAAGATTCTTTGTCACCAAACACAGCCACCCAAGAAATTGGTTTGCAAGAAGAGGAAGATGTTTCTAAACAAGCTAGGGGTTGCGAGGATCTTCCAACTTGCACGAGTTCATCAGTCTCGAGGAGACTGCAAGTTGGTCCAAGTTGGAGCTCTCTAAGGAAGAAGAGGTTCAGGAAGAAGGGGGTGAGGAATACATCAGCAGGGATGCAAGTCTGTGGAATCTGTTTGTCGGAGGAGCACGGCGATGTTGTCCGAGGGGTGCTGGATTCTTGCAGCCATTATTTCTGTTTTACTTGCATAATGGAATGGTCGAGAGTGGAATCTCGCTGCCCGGTATGCAAACAGCGATTTACTACCATCACCAAGCCAGCAAGATTGGATGTTGGGGTTCGTCCAATGAAAGAGGTGATAACGATCCCAGAACGCAATCAGGTATCGACCCCACTTCAACATTCCTTTTCAATTGACAGCATGGTCTTAATAATTAATGGTAGCCTCCTCTGGAGGTCTGATTCCAATAGGATGTTGCAAATGGTAGTAACAGTGAGTCATAATTCGTAATGTAATTCTGTATATCCTTTGATGAATTGATGCAATTAGTGGCCATGGGACCATCTTCACGGAATTCAAACAAACACTTTGATCAATTGCTTGAAATTAGTGGCTAGGAGTTAAATGTTGCCTCTGACTGATTACTGCAAAGTACTAAAAGATGAACCGATTTCTTAAAAATTATCATCACAAGTGCTTGCAAATACCATCCAGTCATTATCTTCTAAACCTCTTCGGCGCCACAAAATACATTTAGGTGAATAAGGGTTACGAAAGAACTACATGATTTTCTGTTTTTGTGGATTCCTACTGTCGTTTTTTTAATAAATAAATAAAAATTAAGGTCATGGAATCGTTGCATTGCATTGCAGGTTTATCAGCCTACTGAAGAAGAGGTGAGAAGTTATTTGGATCCATATGAAAATGTGGTTTGTATGGAATGCCAGGAAGGCGACAATCCGGGCCTCTTGCTTCTGTGTGATTTATGTGATTCTGCTGCACATACCTATTGTGCTGGTCTAGGATTCGATGTACCCGAAGACTGCTGGTATTGCAACGGTTGCAGGTCCTCTGGTCATTCCACCCCCTCTGCATTGAACGACAGATCCAGCAGCAGTATGCACGGCTTAGGCATTGAGCACCCGGGAAACGAAAGTCGTGCAGATCCTGAGTCTGAAACGCGGCCTTTTACACCCTCCTCCCAACATTCAATAGCCCTGCCAGAACAACCTGTATTTGGAAGGCCCACAGTATGCATTTGAATAGAAATTCTATAACCAGAAGGAATTTGACGCGAATCATCATTTTAAGAACATGCTCTGCTCGAAGTGATTTAGCTGGATGGATGTTCGTTCTAGTGGTGTTGTTTGATAGTCTCCTGAACATTGGCAGGATATCAATTAAAGATGCAGACCCTTATGCTACTACCGTAGGAATCACTAGAAATGGAAAATTCCTTATGATACGCCAGATCTGGCTTGGTTATTGATAGAGTGAATAGATTTTTCATTCCTTGAAATTTCTCTTACGATTCCAAGCCGCCGTATCACGTGTATCCGCCTTTGTGCCGGTCATGGAATAGATAAAATAAATTCAAAAATGGATTTTTGTTCGATAATGAAATTTTATTAGAACTGCCCTTGTCCAGATTATACATTGGAATTATATCATATCCCAGAATTGAGATGGCTTGTAAATACGTAATTTTCTTGAGTATATCGACTATTTCTCTCTTTTTCAATGTATTTTTTATTTGATGTGAATGGTTAAAATGGATTTTCGAAAATTAAAGTGGATTATAGGAGTGTGGGACTTGAACTATTGAGTGGGCCCTGTAAATGTATGATTTTCTTTGCCCTAAGGGAATTCAAGGTGGACACGATTATAACAGTTTGTGAACTGTCGCACAACGACAGTTTTTAGTATTAGTTAGCATGTTGATTATCAACATAATAGTTAGGATGCTACCATTGCGAGAAGATTATTACCGCAGGATAGCTTAATGACTGTCTTGATCTATATTCATTCAAGGTATCTCTATTCCAACCATCTCATAAACAAGAGGATAAAGTCGGTTTGCGGGAAAATTTGTAGTTTAAGACTTGTAGTTATGCGTATTTGCATTTTTAAAATTTGAAGTTTACGTGTTAGTATTTTAAATCCTATGAAGTTTAATTTTTTGCATTTTAGATCCTTGACCTTTACAATGTTAAAAAACATCATTTCTTTGCATGTTAAACGCTCTAATTTTATATGTTTCTATTTTAAATCTCGAAATTTGTCATTACATGTGTATTATATTGAATGCACCATCAGAGCACTATATTATATGCACCATCAGAGCACTAGTTTAAGTATTTCATCATTAATAATTTGCATATTTTCATATTTACTAATACAATATTATTAAATTTAAATATTATTTAATTTCAAATATTACAAAATATCTTCACAAACCTTATACAAAGTAATATTAACATCGATTTGTTTACAATTTGACATGAGTCTAGATAAAAACTAAAATATACTTCTTTCAGCTTTTTTATTGTACTTCTTTTGACTTTTAGTCTTCATATAATTTTGCAAGATAATCGTAGGTATTTTAACCTTTATTCTCCTTTTCTACCCTTTTCTTTTCTTATCTTTGTTACTAATTTTCACATAATAAAATAGTGCATCTTTCACGTTATTTTTGTTCACCTATTTTCATGCTCTGATGAATAAGTACCCGTTTGGTAATGAGGAAAAAGAAAAATATTTTTAAAATAATTTCAAGTAAAATTTTTTGTTAAGAATATTTAAGTATAATAATATTGTATGAGAAAATTCAAAAATACACATTATTAATGATGTAATACTTAAATTGGTGCTCCCATAGTGTAGATAATATGATTCGCGTGCTCATGCAATAGCAACCTTTAGGATTTAAAATGCAAATATGTATATTAAAGTGTTTAAAATGCAAAGATAATGGAGTCTTTTAACATTATGAGGACTAACAGTGTAAAATGTAAAAAACTAAACTTCATAAGTTTAGAATGCTGATATGGGAACTTCAAAATCCAAAATGCAAATATACAAAGTTAATGAGTTTAAAACGCAAATTCCTCAGTATAAAAGTTGAAGAGTATTTTCTATATATGATCAAACTTAACTACGTTGTATGTGAACAGGCTCGATAAAATCCAGCGCATGGACTGTTTATGAGAATTGTGAAACAAGATGGATTTAGTCAAAGTCACCCATCAAGCACAGGGCAGCAATTTCAGCGGGAATGACTTCTGATTATCAATTTCAACCCTCAAAAACGAGAAGGACCTCCACCAATTATTAGCGAAAGAAAATTGGCTGTGTTTGGTTTGAGGGTAAAAGAGAAATAAAAGGATTGGTGTATCTGGTTTGGAAGTGACTGTGATGGAAAGGGAAATCGAAAAACCCATGCGTTTCGTATGAAGATTGTGTAAGTGCTCTCTTGAAAGTAAAAGAGAAATCGAAATGGGTGTAAAAAAGAAGACACGAGAGTGTACAGCCCACAAAATTGAATAATTAGATACTGGCAACGTCATCTTATGATAAAAAGAATTGAGGGGCTTCATAGCAACACCAGAAGATGAACAAAATTAAATAAGATTGAAACGATATCGCATATCGAAATTTCTCCTTTTAGCAACCATATTGCAGCCAATCTTCTGTTCATGAAAAATCAATAGCATTCTAGGAAGTATGATTCAAATTGAAGGCCAGAATTAGTCTCCTAATCACCAACCTACAGAGCATGAGTTTCTTCCATAAAAAACACATTGAACGTCAGTCAGCAAATTTCAAAGACAAGAAGATCCAACGGTTAATTGTTTTTCGGTCCGTTCGGTATGAGATTTATATATTTTAAAAAAAAATTGGAGAAAAATTTGTAGAAAATTTTGAAAATGAGAGAAAGTGACATGACATAATAGGGATAATAATTCAGAATAGATAATTTAAAGATAAAAATAGATAAGGTGGTTATGTGAAAATATTAAAAATGATTAAAATGAGATGAAATAATACAAACAATGGTGCAGGTAAGGAATTAAAATATCAAATGATATTAAAATGCATGTGAGGGGCAGAAATTTTTTATTTTAATTTTGTACTTCATACCAAGTTATTTTTCTTCTTTTAGTTAATTAGCTTTGCAAGAAATTTCGGTTTACGGCAGCCAATGAATTAATTTACAATTGTTACATTAGCCTACATATTTTCGTGTTTTAAACTAGATATGTCATCTCAGCACATGAGGAGCGGCCATCGGATTTCTTGCAAGAAATTTAAATTCCAAGGACATGCAGAGTCGGAAACAGGACAAATCATTCCACGGACAGAGTAAGGTCTGCAGGAAGAAAGAACAAATGGGACAGACTGGACAGATTCAGAGCCGCCACAAAAGAGTGCAAGCCTGAACTTTCGAACTCCACAGACCCAGAATAGAATGATAACAAATACAAGAGGAGAATTAAGGGCAATTCACAGCAAGAACTGGCACAATGCCCCCACACGATGCCCAAATTAACGTTCCTTTTGTCAGCATTGACCTCTATCCTCGAAAGGAAGCATTTCTTTTTGAATGATTCTAATCATTTAATCCTCTTGAGACCAAGATCACAATTTTCCTTTCTTGAAGAAGTAAACAATACAGATGTTAGTAACTTCAGATTTTATGCTCTCTCAATGATAAACCAAACAACAGGAAAAGGCTAAAGGCACAATTACTCATTACATGCCAGGAAATTTACACAATCAATAGTCAGTAGTTCTGCAAATGTGGCTGGATCTAAAACCAGGACGACCACATGAGGTGTGCAAGAACAATGATTTCATATAATGAACATCAAATGACACATCTAACCTCTCATTCCTGAGGTCTCGTCAAACTTTGCCAATTACAAGTTTTTTCATAGCCTTTTGTAGCTCTTGGACTGCAGTGTTGTACATCTCCTCAGATAATGACCCAGCCTCTGCAAATTTAATGGCCCGTTGACACAGGTCATTGTATCGTTGACCCATGGTTTCAGGATGAACAGATTGCACAGGACTACACTCGTCCAACACATGCCGATTCCTCATTTCCTTTGTCCAGCGCTTCAAAATGTAGTGTGATGGAATCATTGGTACACCCGAAGCTAAGAGCACAACCAGCGCATGTCTGCAAAGATAGCCTCTAAATTCAAACAAACGACAAATACAGGAAATTCTTGTCTCAAACCAATTCCACATAACCGTGTATTCCTTCCCCTTCATCTTGTCGAAATCTTCCCACTCTTTCACCATGTATGTCGTGATTGTTCCCTTTTGCTGCACTATGCTAGCGAAGCAAGCAGACATCCCAAGAATTTCAACTTGAAATTTCTTGAATATTTCCTTTGTATACAAAGATGCACCCTGCTTCTCAAAGGGCGATGGTGTACTCAATGTGGGTGGCTTCTGGTATGTTTCAAAGTCAGCTTGGGCCTCCTTCTCATACCAATTCTCAAGTGCTTCTTCATACACATCCAGGAAATCTTTCAAAGAGGAACCCGGCGTCATATATTTGTCAAAAAAAGACTTGACACTTTCCTTCCTCTGAGAAGTAGACATCCCTCCAAAAAATGTGTCCTTTAAGAATACTGGAACCCATAGATGACGATCCTCGTACAGAATCTGAACCCACCCGTTATCCCCAAGCTTGAAGTCTTTCATCAATTCATCCCATCTAATTTCAAACTCATCTATTGTCAAAGTGTCATACACACAGTTGTTCAACCTGTCTGTAAAAGCTGGATGAGCTTTACATACATGTCCCAACTTTTCAGGAACATTTTTTAGGATCTGCCACAGGCAAACACGATGGCGAGTTTCTGGAAAGACCTCCATAACTGCAGCTCTTATGTTCCTATCATGGTCAGTGATTATTGCGTTTGGAGGCCTTCCAGACATTGCAGCAAGCCATGTTTTAAACAACCAAACAAATGACTCCTTTGTCTCATCCACAAGAATGGCGCAACCAAGCAACACCGACTGGCCATGGTGGTTCACCCCCACAAATGAAACAAGAGGAACATTATACTTATTTGTCAAATATGATGTGTCAAATGTGATAGCATCGCCAAAGTATGTATAAGCTGTCCTTGACCTACCATCAGCCCAGAAAATGTTTCTTGGATTCTGGTCCCCTTCCATGTCTATTGAATAAAAGAATGCTGGGTTCAATGCATGCTTCCGAATAAAATTCCTTAGTAAAGCTTGGGCATCTTCTCCTGCGAGGGAATCTCTCCGCTCTTTGTCTGTCAGAATCCGACGGTCTTTATCCACAAAATTTACATTGCTGACAGGGCCAACCTGTTTGGCCTTCATTGAATTCTTTTTCATTTTTGTCCCAGAAGAATTAGCAATATCCTTCTTATCTGATATGCCGACCTTCTTGTGCGATCGGAAAAATCGAACATCCCCAGGACAAAGTTCATGATTATGTTCCTTAACAAAAGCAAACAGCACCCACTTCCCAGTCTCTTTCCTCTTAGCCTTTATCATAGCTTTGCAGCCCACCTTCAATGTTGGACGTGGGTTACCAGAACTCTTTTTCTTCACTTTAAGCCCATGTTTAGAGCATGCATAATGCCCAGCAATTTTTGATTTGTCAGTTCTTGATCTACGGACAGATAATCTCGTGATGCCAAAACCAACACGCCTAGCATACTGGTTATAGAATGCATATACTGCTTCTTCTGAATCAAACTCCATTCCGATACTGGGCTGTACATTGGCTTCACCTTCATTTGGCACCACTGACGTTTCATTTCCAACACTACCTATAGGGCAAGGTTCCACATCTTCGATTGCGATGGATTCAGTCATTGAATAATTACCTTCACCAACATCGTCACCCACATACGCTTCACCCCACAAATCCTACAAAAAAACCAATGGAACCTCCAGAATCACCAAACAGAACCCAAAAGAAAAAAGACAATAAATTTAGAACATTAAACATGCATAAGCTTTTCATTTGGGACAACAAGCAGACCATGCAATGCACCAATTTGCGCAGATTCAAATGTTGTGGTAGATAGATCAAACCCAAAAAAACAACCAAAATGAGATGTCCCCACAATCAACCAACAGCCACTGTTGCATGCCCAACGCTGACCGCAACACTCCGCATGATATACTGGCCCCAGCAGTTGGACAAAAACCAAAGCTATGGCATCAAACAACAACGGCTATGCGAACAAGCAATCCTCGGATAGAGTCCTTTCAGATATCTACAATCCCTCATTTGCATCTCGACACCGCATTCATATGCAAGATCCCAGCTTTCCACCAGATAAGCAATTCGAGCTGCATAAACGACGGCCAAACCACTGTTTTGAAGTCAAACCGTTTGCTTTGCCACTACCAGCCAGCCTCACGCTCGGGACAAAGTAGCTCAGCAGCACGATCCACGCGATGGAAAATTCGGACTTTCGAATGCGCGAGCGCGGGAAAGCAACAAACACAATCGAAGGCACAACAACAGCGGTGAATGAAATCTAAAACCATTCAGTAAAAGCAGAATTAAGAAGAAGAAGAACAGCCATTCCATGACCAGAAGCGTAGAAGAGGCCAGGAGGGAGAGAAACCCTCGAACAAGGACGACTAAGTAGACAATCCAGCAAATCTAAGAAGCCCAAATGGCCAAAACCCCGGAAAAATCCCCCAAAATTCTCACAAAAGCGAAGCGAATCAGAATGCGAGAGTAGGAAAAGGAGAAGCGATCGAGGGGGAAATGGAAAAAGAGAGAAGACCTGATGCATGAGATGCGGAGGGAGGGGATTGGTGTGCGAATGAGCCATCATGCGCTGCATTTCTCACTCTGGATTCAGATTCGGTGGGGAAGGAGAGCGAGCTGCGATTCTCTCCCTCGCTCTCGCGCTTGGGTTCTCTCTCACCCTTTTCTAGGGCATGCTATGCTTCGGCTCTTTGCGCGAGGATTATATTCCTGAGGCCCTTGGATAGCTCGTGCTGGTTCGCCACCGTTTAGGAATGGGTAAGAAGGCTATCAGCACATCCGCAGGCAAATCCAGACCATACAAAATGTCTGCAAACTGCAATTCTGGACGGCTAAATTCAGTCAAATGAAGTGAAGACTCAAGAACAATAACATTTGTTGCATGATTTTAACCTATTCATAGCACTCCTAAACATGAATTTATGTGATTTTAGGGTTTTAAGGTAAGTCAAGGATGCAAACCTATGACAACATAATAAATAACTAAATAAATAAGATTTGAATTGAGGCTACTTCTAAATTCCTGAAGGATGGTAATGTGGAAAGTGAACTTTGAAGGGGATTTGTTTAATCAAAAAATTTACGGCGATATAAAAAATAAATAAATAAGATTTGAAATGAGGCTACTTTGTGAACTTTGAGGGGTGTTTGTTTAGTCAAAAAATTTTTGCTTAAAAACTTTTTTAGGATCTATTTGGTAAAAAAAAATAAAACTTAACAGAGAGCGTAAAACTTATCAATATCGAGTCCCAAAATGTAAAAGAGTAGGTGCATACAAACGATGGGCCCCACATGTGCTAGAAGTCTTGCAAGTTACCTATGTGCGCAAAAGAAAGTTGCATGCAAACCAAGCATTGCTTAGCACAATTAATGCTGACGGAAGCGAGTATTTGACATTTTTTCCATGAAAAATTTGTCACTTGAGTTTTAAATTTTACCAAAGACATCCCTAATTTAAAACTATTCACTTTTTGAAAGTACAATATTTTTTAATTATTTCTTCACTTTTCCTATACAATTATCATACTTTTTAATTATTTTTACACAACTATCTATATATAATGTATCTATTTTAACTTTATTTTTTTTACTTTTTATCAGTATCCTTACCATATCAAATTATTTTCTTCCATTTCAAAAACTTTTATCCTATAAATTTTATCACTTCCCAAACACACTTTGAAAAGAAAAAATAAATTAATTGAAATAGTATTGTTTCTAAATTTTAATGAAGGAACTTTTTTTCAAATAGACACCACCTATATTGTAAGTATACCCTTTTATAAGCATGGCCATAAATTAGAATTCCTCTTATGTTTACGTTTGAGGCAATTTGAAGATTTTTATGTTAAATAATATTGTACTTTTATTTGTAATGTTCTAAAGAAAAGTATATTTGCATTGTTAGAAATTGTCGGGGGTTATTTGTTAAAAATTCCTATAAAAAAGAAAAAATTAAATCCACCTAATTTTGGTAAAAATTAAACTAATAAAAATATAAGTGATAAAAAATGAAGGATTGTTTGAAAAGTTAAAACAATTAAATATTCGTTCTTGCCGGAGGAGAGAATAAAAGATTTTTCCCCACTTTTTTAGTATCAAATTCTACCTAGGTTTTATCAAAAAAAATTCTACCAAGGTGAAATTCGTTTTAGAATTATAATACACTAGCATATTTATATACTTGAGACAATTGCTAACAACTACTTTGTGAGTTATTTGTAAGTACACCCACTTAGTTTGGCTGTATTGCAAATATACTTATATAGCTTCAGAAATTGTACATGATCTCTACATAGTTTAACCATAATTATAAATATACTCACATCCTTATTGCATCGTTACCAGATTATCAAAAGTAGGTATATTTGCAAAAATATGTTAATTATGTTGATATGTTATAATTTTAAAAATTGAACAAGTATATTTAATTTTTATAAATATACTCCTGTAATTTGCATATCTTTGCAATATACTCACGCTTTGATAGTATTAGTCATAACTATGTAATTATATTTGTAATTATGGTCAAACTATATAAGGTATTATATATGTACATTTGTAATTATGGTCAAAGTAAACAAAAATATTTGCAAATTACCCAAATTCATTTATACGTAGGTTACGAATCATAGCCCAACAACCTTTGGATTTTTCTTAATATTAGCATGAAGATCGAAAGACATTTATCTAAAATATTTGATATTGTTTATTATCTTGAATGCATGAAAATATATTAAGGAAAGGTTTTTTATAGTTACATGATTCATTTCAATGGTGATATATTTATGAGAACATGAATTGCCAAAACCTCCAATCAAAATAATTTTTTAAATTATCATTTGACATTAGAAAAATTTATTTTATACCCATAACATTTACTTTTAATTCATTTATAGTTATAATGTTTCACAAATTTCTCCAAGAGCTACAAAATTTCCTTCTAAATGTCTTTTTATATCTATGCCATCAAAATAGTTGTTATCTACCCATTAAAGAGATAATTTTATTCATCTAAAATTTCTTTAATTAAAATGATTAAGCTGTAATATAACACTTGAATCATTTGATGTTATAAACTAATAATTTACTATCATCAATCGAGTCTTAATTATTTCAATTAGAAAATTTTATAGAGATAAAATCATTTTTTCAATTAGGTAACTTTTGTTTCAATAATATGAGTACGAAAGGATTTCAGAATGAAATATTATGAATATAAGATAAATTTATGAAATATTGTAAGTATATTAGGAATTAAATTTAAATGTTGTTGACATAAAAGAAAATTTTCTTTTAACATTTCAGAATAAATATATTAAGTGATTTAAAACATATAAATACAAACAAAATTAAAAGATTATTGGATTATGACTATTGTTTTGAATCACAACCAAGAAGCCTTTTAATTTTAATGCATCCATATCGTAGGTTTGAATCATAAGCCTTGATTGCTGCATATGTATATATTGATATATGGCTTCACTTACATATAAATATGAAATCAATTACACTAGAAGTTTTATTTATTTTTACCTGTCTTGATAAATGATATCCATTCCACTAGGAGTTCTATTTATTTTTACCCATCTTGATAAGTATTTCGTTTAGCATTATTTAATAAATGATATCCATTAAAATAGAAGTTCTATTTATTTTTACCCATCTTGATAAATGATATAAAAGCCACTTTATGTATTTCATTTAGCATTATTTGTTTAATTTGAAGACCCAGTTTCATTCAAATATGAGATGCCAATGGGTTACACATTTACTTAAAAATAAACTTAGTTACGGATTAATTATAAAAAAATGTTAGTATCCATTCATATATGCATTAAGATGTAATAGTACTTTATAAAAAATCATCTATCCATTTGGGAATAATGTTTCAAATGAATTAAATGTTAAACATGAAATTTTAAAATTGACATTTAAGTCAAATTTCATTTTATTAGGTTCATTTTACATTTTTTTAAAAAAAAAATTCATTTACATCCTTTGTTAGAAGAGACACTGGTAGATTTTTAACTTTTCTGTCCAAATAAATAATTTTACATACAATAAGTGGAATGTATTTCATATTTTCAATCAAAGTAGGTTAAAATTGATGAGTTGAAAAAATTTTGTGTACTAAACCTAGATATACATTATTTGTGAAGTTTTTGTCACGAAAAAATGCGATTTCGGCAGCACCTCTCCAAATCAAATCTGCCCATGCATGATCCTGGTATTTGACGTTCACATGCCGAGTGCATGGCACCACCGGCGTCCTTCCGTCTTTTGTCATTCATGGATCGGATGGTAGAATGCATGCCAGGGTACGTGCGTATGTGCTCCTGAATTTAGCACACAGGCCGCCCAAGTCCAATAATCTGGGCCAAGTCTATTATGTTTGATATTGTGCTATGAAGAAATACATGTTGGGCGCCTACTCCTACATTCCCTTAGAACTAAGGGTACAACTTGGTCCCATAAATTAGCCCAAGATTTACTTGCATCTTTATATAATTGCCTTGCATATTTCAAGCGCTTGTCGTTGCCTTAAGTAACAGTGTAACACTGACATATCACTTCCTGGCCTTTTTCAAAATTTTGCCCTTCATTTTTAACCTCAATGTAAAGCTCATGCATAGATAAAATGTTCCTTCATTTTTTCCCTCGATATAAAATTCTTGCGTAGGGAACATGCGATGTAGCCACCTTTTTCTTGTTAAAATTTTATTGTGAATACGTTTGATCAAATGTAACTAAAGATTTGACTTACATTTGATCATATATTAATTACAGCCATATTTTAATGACTATTTTAAATATACTTGTAATTACATTTGACGTTAACAACTTGCTATAAAAAGCGATTAATTATTCATAACTAAATTATCAATTGTAGCTAATATATATCTAATGCAAACGAATATATATCATGCATAGCCAAAAAAGTAGCTACATTAAATGAAATTTACTGTAGTGAAGCTGTCTTTGTGTTATATTTAAAAGTTATCATTTCATTTATCAATCTTCCGTAGAAATTTATAATCCACATGATAACAATATAGCTTCAAAATAAATTAATTAAATGCATGTATTTTATTAGTTATTTACAATCGTCTTAACTGGTATTACAATTAAGCTAAATTCTAAGACATTCTTACAAATTTCATAAACTATTCTACCAACCATCTAACACTATCATTAATTTTTTTTATATGGTAGGCACTCCCACAATAATAATGAGGAGACTTACTGCTACCACTGTCCATGTAGGAAGACTTGAACGCCACAACATTTGGATCAACGCCAGCTGTATGAGAGGCATGACGCCTTACCATTGACTTGCGGGTGCTATGGCCATTAAATGCATCTTTGAAAGATATAATTTTAGTCACGAGGATGTCATTAACACTAGTTGCCCCTCTTCCACGCGATATGTGTTCGAAACTTATTTTGGTCTCACCATATATGAGAATAGTTTATTGAGAATGGGAGCTTTGTCTCCTTAATGAATTGATGGGAGCTTAATGTCTACCTTAATAGATAGGTGAGACCATGTTATCTACCACATGATAGATGAAGGTTTGTTATCTTATTTGAGCTTGATTGTAATATCTAAAATGAGTTGTAATATATACACCTAATAACAATATAATTTTATATGTCATAACATATTAGATAAAAGATATATAGATGAATGTATATAAGCAATTCGAGTGTTTGCAGGTGCTTGGATTTTGTAACTAACCCTACTCAAATTTTACTAGGTATTTTTTTTATTAGAATCTCCCTTACTAATTTTAAGGCATCCAATGGATCATGGTATCCTACTATCCTATTCACTTGCACCTTTATTTAGAATTAGTTTCACGTGTGAAATTAGTTGATTCTGGTCTTCCAATAATTGTTTAAAAATAGCTCATTCATTATATTTATTATGAATTTTTAAAGTCATGATAGAAAAATGATCATAAATCATAAATGGGTGGACTGCATTATATTTTGAAGCAATATTAGGTTTTATTAATATTATGATTAATTTTCTCTCATTTTAAGGGTGCATTTGGTAATCTAAAAAAAAATTTCCTATATTCCTTTTCACCAGTATCTTTAGTTTTCAATCATTTTCAAATATCTTTTCATGTAATTACCTTACTATTCAATTATTTTTATAAATATTTTCATTAAATTATCCTTTATTCTTAAGCATTATCTTTATCTTATCGTACCACTCTCTAACATTTTTCAAACTTTTTTCCTATAGCAACTTTTGCACTTTTTCCCCGGTTACCAAATACACTGTAAATGTCTAAAACTAAAGAATATATATATATTTTTTCTTTTTAGCCGCTGAGCAGTTGCCCGTGTGGTAGCCTTGGCGAACTGCCAAAGCAGTCATCCAAGTTCAAGTCCTTCCTCCGTGAAGGGATTTTTATAGTGTCTCTGTTGAAAGTGGAGGTTTTTATATAATTCCCCTCGATACAAGAAATGGATAAAAAAAATTTCTCTCCATAGTATAAGAGTTACATTATAACATCAATTATCACGTTGTATAATTACCAATAAAAAAGAATATCTTTTAAAATTTTAATTCTTTATAAATTGTCGTCCAAAATCTATTTAATTCGCACGTAAATTTTTACAAAATTTGGACCTAAGTATATATAATTAGCCCCCCCCCCCCCAAATTTTTTTTTAATT
>JAXCLR010000050.1:64098306-64133147 GCA_035584095.1 Annona squamosa | reverse complement strand
TCTTTTTATAAATATTCCCCCCCCCCCCCCCAAATTTTTTTTTAATTATTATTCTAACATAATCATTATCCGGTGTCCAAACATCATAATAAACCCAAATGATGGGGTGCATCCAAAATGTAATGGAAACGGTTGTGCATTAGGGGAAGGAGCTGGTGAAAACGATTTCATGTTTTGGGTAAAATACAAATGAGGTATCATTTCATACGTGTGAGTAGGGTTGAAAGTGAAATGTGAGTATGGGTGGGTGATATGACTTATAATAAAATGTGGTGCATTTTTTTATAGTAAACCATATGCTTTTAATAAAATGGTAGTGATCGTGAGTGATTCAAGACGTTTAATGTGTAATATAATCATTATAAATGATAACAGAAACTATAATGCTCAAATTTTGGAACAATAAATTAAATTTATCGAAAAATATAATTGAACGAACAAAGTAATTTCGTTTGTTTGATTGATTTTATAGATTTCATGGATTTTGTAGCTTATATATAATTTATGAGGATGATGAGTTATATAGGTTATCTATCTCCGTTTTTCCTGTTAAATGTATTTTATAGGTTATTCAAGTATAACAAAAAATTTGCATACATAATTGATAATTTTTAGATATTTTGCAAATTGTACAAAATATATTATTTACCTATGCAGTCGTTTAATGATATACACAAGTTATATAGTTTTGACACCTTAAATAAGATTGATGATATTTTATTTTTAGAATTATATAGGAAATACAGATTTTATAAGAATGTTAGAAAATCATGAACTCATATCTACACGTTTTATGATTTTTACATATTATTCAAAGTCTGATGAACTGATACGATGGATTTTACAGATTATTCATATAATTTGTATTAAATGTATTAGTTATCAAATAATACCGATGTTGTAAAAAAATTAAATAACAAAATTTAAAATTTTATTAAATCATTTTGTTGATCATATTATCTTAATTTACATTTTTATCTATTAAATAGGTACAAGATGAACATTCTACCTTTAATTTTTTGCAATAAATGCATAAAATAAATTTATCAATTTTAAAGAATGAGTTAATGTGCACTTTTTTCTAGAAATATAGTTGGCGACCTAAATTTTAAGTATTGAAAACCGTGAATACCGTGCATATTACACTTATTTTTCTAAGTCCGACTATAGACCCAAAAAATTTTAATTTCTAAAAAATTATCATAATACGTAGACAAAAGTTAATTGACAAGTAAATTTATTTTGTAACAAAGATAAGATTGAAATTGTTAAGAACTAAATAAAATACTTGCACAAAATTTTATTCTGCACCTAATAAAATTTACTCAAAAATACAAATTACTTGCAACAAAGTAAATCAAACCCGCAAAAGACATTATTTAATTAGTTAGTAAAAAGGTTGAATCTAAATGAGTCTAATTTTTTTAAAAAAAGTTATATAAACATATCTACATGAGTCAAAAGATGATTATAGAAATAAAAGAAAGCTACTCAATATATTTTATTAATTAAAAATAAAAGAAAATTTATTGTAATGTCCAAGTGAGAATATTATTTTATGGATAGTTTTAATTATTTATATTCGAAATTTTTTCATTTTTAATATGGCGGGCCCAAAATTATTAATTACCAAATACTCAAATTCATTTGTGCAAATTTTATATGAACAAAAAAATTTAAGCATTGAATAAATTATTGATGTTCATCTTGCATATTTTTTTGGTATCTTGTATTGTAGACCCAAAAATAATTATAATTCTCTTTTAAATGAGAATTAATTAACATGTAATTTTAATTTACCCATCTCACTAGTAATTTCCTTTATTAATTTCAAAATTGTTAAGCACCTATTGAATTATTTGTATAACTTGTATTCCCAAAATAGCCTTAAAATAAAGTTTTATGAAATTTTTTTTCATAATTATATTTTCTATAAAACCTTCCATTTGATGAAATTTAAATAATTAGTGGACTTTGCTATAAATATCGGAACAAATCACATGACGATTTTGACGATCTAGATCTTGCAAGCAAAACTACATGTGCACGGAATTTTTGTGCATCACAGAGCATCGAACTTCATCATCTTCCCCAACTCGAGCGGCTAACGCTGCTGCCGTCAACCCCAACTGCTAGCAGTCCTTTTACCATTCCAGCAGATTTGCGCGGGATTCCATGAATCTGGCATCAAATTCGACGATTGAAGGCAGACATTGTTGCAGATATGGCCACGATCCAAACTGTTGATGTCCATAAAATTCATCAGCAAGCATTGACTGCTGTAGATCTAGCCCCCTACAAAATCCAGTAAGCGAACGCCCTTCTTCTACACTAGCAGCGCCTCTCTCCAAAGTCCAATCTCGTCCGCACTTGCATAAAGCTGTTGTTTGGCTGCTGTAAAATCGGCCACATGAACCAGATCCCACCATCACAAGATAATCCGCTGCCATTTTCATCAGATCGTATCATTTCCTCCATGAAATCCACCACGTCCTCGTATCTGGTCCAAGCTTGAAGTTCCTACATCGTTTAGGTCCCCAAAAGAAGGGAGGAATGAAGTCACAGCTTCCTTGATAAGCCACCGAAAATTACCTACACGCGAATGGGCCCTTTGTCCATTCCCGTTTTGCCCTTTAAACAGTTCTTGGATCCCAGCCGTGCATTTCAAATCAACGGCAGATGGAGCATGTGGACATTCAGCCATGGATAAAAACGTTTGCGCACAAACCGGACCCCATTAATATTTCCCTCACGTGTTGTACTTGTCTTCCATCTATGCACCATTATAAAGTGTTCTAATTACATGCTTGTACAGTGGCGCAGCAAAGCCTGCACCTTGGGGGGTTGCCGCAACCATGTTGTAAAAATGAATTATATTTTTAAATATTTTTACATTTCAAGGAATTTTCAAAATTTCAGCCCAAGCCTCAATTCCATGTTGGCTAAAGCAAGATTTTTCCAATGCCCAAAATTTATTATTATTATTATTATTATTATATAATTAAATTGAAAAGGGTACAACTTTCATAATCAATAAATCTCAGTCTACACTAATAGCTGGCTAGCGTAGGCGGCAGAAAACATGATTTTCCTTCGTTGCGATCCCTAGTTTGAAACAAGGGCTTAGGAGCTATATTGTCTTCAGTGTTTGGTGGGGTTTTGTCCTCGTTTTAATTTAGGTAGAATTTATTGCCTCTTCGAAGGTTAGATGAGAGACTATTATCTTTCTTAAGCTTAATTATAATATCTTAAATGAGTTATAATATATAAACTCAATAAAAAGAATTCTCGATGTGCACACAAGCATTATGTTGATTTTATACATTGCAATATTTGATATTACATATCAAGTCTTATTAACTGAGAGAAAATAAACTCTTATCTATCTAAAAGGAAATAACAAACTTTTATAGCCCTATTTAATTATTAAAGGAGACTAACTTTTTCCATACAAAATTCGGGTCAAAATTCCAAATTTAAGATACGAACCTAAGCACGACGCTCCTCATATCCTCACTACTAGTCCTAACTTGAATATTAACAATATACATGATATTAATTACAATAGATAGAGTGGAGTATTCCATCAGTTATTAAGATGGAACAAATAAATAGAATTATATAGAAATGAAGTTCATAGAAGCAGAAATCTAAATAGTATCTGTAAATTTTGGAATTTACTTACATATGATATGAAGGTAATGTTATAAAATTATATAAGAGATCAGAGCTTGCAAATGATCTATGCCTTTAACCTCCACCAAAATATTACAAATCAAATGCATGAGAACTCTTACAAATTAATCTTATAAATTTTTATAAATTTCCTCCATAATATCAAGAAAGAAACTAAAGCTGTTGATACAAAAGACCGTTCCTCCCAAGTCATGCGATCAATGAGAATTGAACCTAAGTGAAGGGCAAAATGTGGCAAGCTCCTAACCAACTTACCTATGTTTGGCTAGTTTAGTACAAAGTATTATTGAACATAGATACTATAACAAATTTATTGAAATAAGTTAACAAAATATAGTTCATTGAAAATTTTATTTGCAACTTGAATCAATATTCTAGCTTGACAATTTAGATTAATTTTAAAAAAATATTTTCAAATGTTTATTTAGTCTAAAAACACATTTACGTCAAACTTATGTATTAATTATTATAAGACATAATTTTAAAAATTATAGTCGAGATAGTCAATCATAAATAATTTGAGAAATTATGAGAATAAGATTGAAATTATACTTATAATTATTGATAAACTAATATGTGTGGAATAATTCACAATTCTTTAGATGAGGAAATGATCAACCTATTCCAATTATATTTTTAAATTTTATAATAAATTTTAACTCTTCTCTGTACTAGATTATAAAATATAAGTTTTACTTGCCTAAAAACATATTAGGTCAGGGCAGATTGTACATCATTTGCAATTGGAGTCCTGAAATGGAAGGGCAACATTGACATCTTAGTGTAAACCAACAACACTTTAATAGCCACTGAGGTTGTGCCTCAGTGGTGCAGGACATGGCCTCACAAGTAGATGTTCCTGGGTTCAAATCTCCCCCGTAGCATTTCTGAAGTGATGGCGTTGCAAGTCTCCTCAAGTTTGTGGGAGCCGTCCACCGGTGGGAAAGTTTAGAAGTAGTAGATAATTGTTAGCAAATTATAAGAATGTCTCAAAATTTAATTGTAATACCAGTTGAGATTGTATTATACGAATACTCATAAAAAAAAACAAAAAAAACAACAACAATTTAATAAAAGTGCCATCTAAAGGAAGCTACATGCAATTATACTAACAGTTGCATTTGAGTCTTCGTGGACCAAGTCGCGTGTAGTATACAATAATTTGTGGATCTTTATAGTATATAATAATTAAAACACGTGATATGTATTCCATCAAAATAAAGAATAAAAGAGGAATCATGAATTAAATATTCTAATCCTGATCATGGGGTGTAGTAGTGAACTTTCTCGATCTAATAGTTTATTCTGGTCTGGTACATATCTCTTTCCTTTTTAATTAGTGACACTTTGTTGAATTTGCATCTCTTGATGGACCGAGGGATGTAGCTAATTCAAGAGCGAGGCTTTGGGTTTGAAAAAAATAAAATGGAAGAGAAGAAAACCTCAACCTAATAATATAAAAGTAAAAGTAAGAATAGAAAAAATTATAAAAATTTCAGAAAATAATGTTATGTGATAGAAGTAAGAAGACGTGTAAAAAAATAAAGTTAAAATATTTAATATTTATACGGAAAAATATGAAAAATTATTAAAGTGTGGATCTCATAATAGAAAAAGTACGATAGATAGTTATTTAAGATGTCAAAAATCATCTAAAAAAGTGTGGAAGAAAAATATTTTGTTTTTACTTTTATTTGTTCTCAAATGAACCATTAAAGGATTGTTTGATAACATGCAGAAGTGGAAAAGCTACTTTCCTACTCATACACCTTTTCTCTTTTGCTTCGATATTTTAATTACATCATTATTCTACGTTTTATTATTATTTTACATTTCAGTTATCTTCTAGCACTTTTCATACAATAGTCTATCAATTATTAGTTTATCTTGTGCTACATTATTATCTCACTTTTTCAATATCCACCAAAGCATTTTTTAGCATCAGTTTATATTTAAAAAATAATTAATTGTTTTATATTTAAAAATAATTAATTGTGTACATCTTACTATGCAACCTAATTACATGTAAGGTGCAGGCTTGTTCATGATTGAGATGAGGTGGAGTGACGAGGAAGTGATAAATTTTTAATTCCAAAAAAATATATTTTTAATTTTCAATACCTAATAATTTTTTTTTTCATTTTCCACACAACCTTTTTCATTAAATGCACTATAAAAACAGTTTTCATCTCATCCGAACATGTAATCCCATCTCCCATTCCACATTTCATCCTAACTGTGAATGAGGTTGATATAAATTTTTATACAGTTACACATGAATAAAGTCTTTTGTCGAAACGAAACTTTATACCATAATTAAATAAAATTTGCAGACTAGATTTTATTAACTTATCGCAACATAATTATTCATCTCTAATAGGGAATAATTTCAAAAAGAAGATTCAAATTCTAGTACCTTAATTACAACATAATTTTCCGTTGCCAATAGCAAATCAGTCGCAATGAAAATATATTTTGGTTGGTACATATCTTTAATTTCCCAACTAACATGTTGGGACCAGCATGCAATCTTTACAATTGAATTTTCGCAACGCACTCAAAGCTTTTAGATAGTGTCTGGCTTTTAAATTCGAGTACTTTCACGATCAAATAAAGGTATCAACAAATAAGGATGTTCGGCACATGTATAATCCTGTATAAAATACTTACTTTGGAAACGAGATTATTGTCAATGTTAGGTCTCTGCAGCTAAAAATAAAATTTATGGTGGAAAGGTTTTTTAATCTCTTTAGACATATTACCGCGCTGAGATTAATTCCCGATTAACCTATAGTTTAACTCTATTCTTATTTCGTACATTTCCTTTTAGGCCAACAGGATTAAAATTTGCTCTTGAATCTCATTTGGTTCCCATATGAAAAATCAGCTTCATTCATGCTTGCTGTTATTTTTTTTTATTGATATGTCAGAAAATTACGGAATATTATTGTGTTTAAAAATTCAAAAAAATATAAAACATTCAAAAATAATAAAATTTGGTTTATAAATTTAATACACTTAGATTTACTTACTTATGAAAAAAATGAAAAAAATAAAAAAATAAGTTTTAAGGCTGAACGCTGAAAGGATCAAGCCTCAAATTGAATAGAGAGCAATAGGGTTTTTCCCCAAGTCAATCTTAGGACACTTTGCGGTATCAATCTTCAACGTCCGCAGCTCGTCCCCGATTAGTTCTGCTTTCTCCGTTCAATATCCTCCATAATCCCAAACAGAAGAAGAAAACCACTAAAACCCCTTTTCTCTTGAGAAACGGCAGTTACTGCTCCATCCTACCCACAAAGCTCGCCATGCCGAGAAGCAATGGGGAAGATAGTCTAGGGTTTTTCATCGCCAGATGGAGAAAGGTACTATAGATCAGTAGATCTCTGACGTTCCTCTACATCTCTGATTTTTCCTAGGTATCTTTAATGTCTTTAATATGTAATGTTATCATACGACCGACGTTTTTTAAGATAATAAATTTATTAAATGCAAACGTATTATTTTATTCAAAAGTGCTCGTGTTGGATTCGAAACTTTATGTCATGAATTCGTTTTTAATTTTTTCAGTCATATGCTTATTTTCAGATGACTTTTAATTTCTAAAATACCGGACCATTTCAAATTTCAATAAATGTAATAATAAATAAATGCCGACTCAACAAGTTCAAAATACGTTCACTTTTGATCTATCATGCTATCCATTATCTTTAACTAATAGCCAGTTTAATGAGTAATTTGGATTCATCAAAAATGCGTAGTTTGCACAAACTAAGAGTTTCAGTTCATTGAATTTGAACCCAATAAAATAGTATGAATAATTCAGTTACCCTCGATTAATTAAATGGCTTGCTTAGCTCATTCAAAAATCTATTTAAAACATTTTTTTTCTTTTTCTTTATACATTTATTTATCTAAGTGTAATTAACATATAAATCAAATTGTACCATTTTAGATATTAATATATTTTTTGAGAATTTTAAACATAAGGCTATTTTCGCGATGTTTAAAAATCACAAAAAATTACATATATTCAAAAATAATAAAATTTAGTTTACATGTTAAATACACTTAAATAAATAAGCGTATGAAAAAAGTAAAAAAAAATAGTTATATAAATTTTTCAAAATGTGCTTAGTTGTTTACAGAATTTCTTCTCTTATCTCCGGAAATACTAGGATTAATTTGGATTTTAATAAGAAGCCAGTAGTCGCATAGTAAGCAACGGGTTGCATACTCGTATGTCATTAATTCTGAAATATATATATATATATTTAAAAAAAAAGCATTCCAGTATTTACCATCTTCCTAAAGGCGGATATGTTCCATTTCAATAACCTCGAGACCGCGTGAGAGTTCGGCCATTGAAAGTGAAACATGAATTCCCTACAAAATGAGAAGGAAATTAGTCACCATAATTAATTATTTCGACTTAGGTAACTTAATAAAATAAATTTTGCTAAAATTGTGCTATGTTCAGAACTTGGATGAGATAAGAATAAGATACAGAGATTTACAAAAAGATAACAACTTATCTTTTCATTTTTAATACAATTTTTCTTTTTCATTCCACTTTTCACATTCCCAACTTACAATAATATCTTTTTATTTCACATTCTAATCATTAATTTTGTCATATTACATTATTATCTTATAAATTTTTTTCACAAAATTTTCCTCACTTACCAAATGAACCATAATTTCTAAAATAGTTTCATGAACCATGTCGATAGAAATATTTGAAAAATAGTATAAATGATAATTATGAATATACTTTTTGAATATTTCAAAATTTTTGAACAAATTTCTCTGACTTTAATAATCAGGCAATTTATATGAGAAAAATGAATCGTGGACCGCGTTAAAAAAAAAGAAACCAACTGCTCAATTAATTCTAAAAAATACATCATTTGAAAACAAATGTTTTTGCATTTTGTTGAGTCGAAGGGTGTCCCAACTCCCAAGGATCCACGATCCATGAATGCAATGTGCGTCCTTATTCACCATACATTTTTTTTTTCATTTTTCATTATAATTTTTTACTTTCTTTATTCTTTATATTTACAATTCAACCAAGTACATATTTTAATTTTAACTTCAAGAATATAAATTTAATAATATTATTAACAAAGTAACTACGAAGACATTATTACAAAAAAAATGAAAGATAAACTTCTTATGATCAAGTTCAAGGTTAGATCTTACAAACTCTTTTTAGCACAACTTTCTTCTTTACGAAATACTAATCATTAAATTTTAGTCCATTTATCCATCTTATACAATATTTAATATTTCTTAAGTGAAATTGTATTTCCTGATTTTTAGATGGAGTGTATTATTTTTTTAAAATTTGTAAGAATATCTTTGAACTTTATTATGAATTTATAATGGATATTTGAAATGGATCTAAGTATAAGAAGTAATTTTGTTAGTTAAGACTAAACAAATAGTTTGCTTAATTTACCTTAAAAAATTATTTAAAATATTTTTTATTTTTAAAATGTTTAAATTTTTTTTAAAAAAATGTATATACATATTTAAAAATAGTAAAACTTAATTTATATATTAAATATACGTAAATAAACAAGTGTATGAAAAGACAATAAAAAATATTTTAAATAATTTTTTAAGATAAGATAAGTCGGTCATTTGTTTAACTCAAGCTAACAAGATCATTCTTCCTTAAGTAAATATACTGAAAAAAAATTTCAAGCCTATTACCGGCTCTCTTGCACATAAAATTGCAATATATTATCCTGTTAATGCGATTATTTGAGGGAGAAAATGGCCATCAACTCATCTGTTGCCACGTCATCTTTTGTCCGCTCACAGTTGAGACAGCGATGTGCTTTCAAAGTTTCAACGTCCCCGTCCATCATCACAAGAGACACAAGAAAATAATCACCGCCTTCAATCTCATCGACATCAATTAGATGCGATGATGCTTCGAAACTGATCGTGGTCCACTAAAAGTCTAATTGGATGGTGAGGATGAACAGATTCCCTATGAATTTTCTTTTTCTTGGCCTTCTTTTCTCCCTCCCCGTCTCACAAACGGCTGATAAGGAAAAAAGAGAGAAAAGCAGACGACGTCCCTTCACAGGCTCCGTCTACACGTTTGCCCCTCTAACACGAGTTTATTTCGAAACTGCCATTCTCATTCCCCTCCCAATCCCAAACCCAAACCCAAACCCAAACCCAAACCAGTGTATATAAATTCCGGGAAGGAAATCTAGGGCTGTCTTTCTCTTTCCTCCTCCTTCGCCTTTTTTGAATTTGTTTCCCGTTATTCTCCGATTTCTCCAGATGCTTGGGTCAGGATCCTTCTCCATGTCTCGCAATTACAGCAACGATCGGTTCTATAGTCCCCCGGCTATCCGTCGGCAGCAGCAGCAGCAGCAGCAGCAGCGACAACAACGGCAACAGCAACAGCAACAGCAGCGTAAGCAAAAGGCGCCGGCGGTACCGGAATCTCGGGAGGCAGAAAATCTTGCTGAGTCGGATGGCATCGCGTCAAAGCCCAACATCTGCTCCCCGCCCGGAACTCCGACGGGTAATCTGGACCGGTTCCTTGAGTCGACGACGCCGGTCGTACCGGCGCAACACTTCTCCAAGGTGGAATTTAGGGTTTTTGGGGGGACATTGTTTTGATTTTCTCCAGAAAGTTGTTTTTTTTCCCCTTTCGTCTTTATATGGAAGAATTGAAACTGTGGTGCACTGCAGACTAGTATGAGAGGGTGGAGAAATTCTGACGGAGAGTTCCATCCTTATTACAATCTCGAGGATCTTTGGGAGTCTTTTAAAGAGTGGAGTGCATATGGGGCAGGGGTGCCGCTACTGTTGAACGGGAGTGATTCTGTTGTCCAGTACTATGTTCCATACTTGTCTGGAATTCAGCTATACGTCGACTCCTCTAATCCCCCTTTGAGATCAAGGTGAGGTTTTATTCAATTTATGTAGTGGGTTGTTTTATTTTTGTCTTAGACCCGAATTTGTGCACTAAATTTCTGATTTCGATGCGTCGTTAATTGTTACTCTGGTAATAATAATAATAATAATAATTATTATTATTATTATTATTATTATTATGAATTTGATCTCTGTTGCGACTTCAGCTGGCAGTTGGGAATTGGAAAAGTAGATGGCCTTCGATTAGAATCCATCATTCATTTGATGACGGTTTGAAAGTCGATGACAGAACATGTGTGCATCGAAATTTGATGAGAACAACTACTTGCCATTCTTTCCAATCTCAAGGCGAGGGTGCACTGCAATATCTTTGTGCATTTTAAATGAATTTCTGAGATCATTTTCTCTGCTAAGTCTTTTTGTGGCTGGTGATGACATTAGAGTTTGAATGTGACATTTTCATGTTTGTCCAGAACTGTAGTCTGTTGTGACAAAACTTTTAGTCTGTTACGACCATACACTACTGAGAAAAGCTTGAAACTATAATGCTGTTGTTATTTATCAGGCAAACTCTTTGCTGCTAAGGTTTAACTTAGTGCCTGTTTGGCTTAGCATCCCTATATAGCAAATACTACTGCTAGTCGTTTGCAGGAAGCATCAACGAGTAGCTTCCCACGGAAGTGGAAACTTTTATAATAATAGTGATTTTAAGGAGATATCGTTATTTCGGATGCAGCCAAACCTCAAAATTTTGAGAAGCACTGGCGACCACCAATCATATTGTTAATATTCATGTGTAATATTCAAGCAGTTGGTCTTCTTAATGTCTTCCTGTGTACTGTTGCTTCTGATGTTTTAAGAACTTCTTGGTCAGCAGAAAATATTAATCTGAAATGAGTGCTTATGGATGGAACTGGGTTTTGCTGCCACTGTTATTTGCACACAGCAATGGTTTATGAAGTCATTTCCCTGTGTCTTGGTGTTATTGTTGCTTGATATAAAGTTGACATTGCCTGCAACCGTTGTCCAAATATAGTACATATGTCACACAAATGTATCATGTTACAGGGAGTTTGACTTGGCACCCATATACCAGGAAGTTTGATACAGCTGTATCTTATTGTTATTAGTTTTATATCCAAAATTGTCATTACTACGGATGAGCTATCCTTCTAATAAGGTTTCTGTTATTCTTGGTGAAAAATGAATTTTACTTTGACAGGAGCATGATGCTCTTGCGATGACTTGTTCTGTTTTGGAAGTATGCTGTGTTATGTTGAAAATTTTTTATTAGGATGAACTATTTATCAGAAGCTTGGAACTTAAATTTTGCCTGTTTCAATTGTTTGTTTACAATTTTTTGATGAAAACAATTTCTTCAGTGATGCTCCACTGTATTGACCTTTTGGTGCTTTTATCCTTGGACCATTTGGTTTTTTTTGTTGCATTTGTTGCATTTGTTTCCAGGTGCTGTAGGTAGCCTAATTTTAAACAGTTTGTAACTCAGGAAAACCAATCGTAAGAATTCAAATTTAATTACTACATTCATGCCATATTTAAGGGTCCTACCAGTCTCTGCACCTACTGTTGATGCAAAAGATCATCACAATGCTACAGACAGATGGGATGGAGCCATATCTTTAAGTTAGCTGCATACATTGTTTGTAAATTCTGCATGTCAATACTTCTTCCATTATGTAAAATTCCAATTTTCTAAATATAAAATGACCAAGGGAAAGCACTCCAAAAGCTACACATCCGTGAAAGCTGTCATGTCTATTGTGTTAAGGAGTTTTGATGCACTGAAATGTGGCACTCCAAATGGTACTCATCGGTGAAAGCTGTCAGGTCTATAGTGTTCAGTCTTTCTGATATAGTGCAATGTGGTAATTAATCCTGGGAATGAGAAGTTCTTTATTGGAATCTGAGATGCTTACAAGGGACAGCCTTCCCTTATCAAGGAGTCCAGCGAGACTGATGATTCTGCATCTGGTCATATGCCTTGACTGTGTAAAATTGAATAGTGAAGTTGGCTAACACTCTTTAAAACACAAGTTGTATGCAATGAATGTAATTGGAATGAGGATATCGATGTCGAAGTATGGTAAAAGTAGAAAGGATAAAACTAGAAACAAAATGATATAAGATAGAACAAATTGGGAAGGAGACTGGAGAAATGAGCTTAGGTGGTTTGGTCACTTATAATGGAGAGAAACCATGTTAAAAGTGAGTTTGTTCAAGTAGAAGCCTAGAATGTTATAATAAAGTCAGGGGGAGGTGACAACTGAAAAGGAATGAGATCAGTAGAAAATTTATGAAAACACATTGTCCAAAATAAATATGTATAGCATAAGAGGATTCATATAGCTGTCCTTATGTAGAAAACAATGTGTAATGTTGATGAAGCTAGTTTGGTTGAGACTGGCTGCAAAAGAGTAAATACATGCAACTGATGTGAAATTGGTTATGCTTAATTCTTCTATTCAACAGATGTGGATGGGTGGTACAACTGCAGTGCTTGTCTGCCTGTTCAAGTCTCGAAAATAGCCTCTCCAGGAAATGAGCATAATCTAGCTCACACTTCACCTATTTGATCATTGTCAATCCCATTGGCTAGACTCTTGTGCACCAAATATAAGTTCGTTTGATCTGATTTGAACTACATTTTGAAAGGGGAGAGTTAATTGAACAAGAATAAGAAACTAGATGAAGTTATTTTTGACAATTTCCCATTCCTTCCTGTCAAGTCGCTTCTCAGCCAATTCATCTAATCTCAGAAATCTTCCTGGTCCAAACACAACTTTATCCCCTCTGGCTCCGAGGAATTGTGGTAAAGAAGCAGCTGCAACTACTCTTGATTGTCCGATCCCTTCATCCTTGGGAGGTGGACGTAGACCTTAGGCTGTGACAGAGGACTAGTTCGGTCCTCAAGTTGTTCCTGGTCTATTTGGCCCTATGAGTTTTGGAGACAAGGAAATGGGGCATGCTCCAATGGTCTTGGAAAGTACCAGTGGTTATCTGGGACAATATGAAGTGTTGTATTTAGTTCCTTCTATTCAACAGAGAAAATTGCCTGGCTGAACTGTGCATCCTCAATGGCACATGTTTAAGTCTTGAAAATAGCTCCTCTATGAATTGGTGTTAATCTTGCATACACCTTACCCTTCCAAACATTGGATGTCACATTTCTAGACTCTTTTGCACTCGGTATCCATCCACTGGTTTGATTTGAACTGTAAGTTGAAAGTAGAAGTGTTAATAAAGATGAATGAATAAACTACAAATGGTAAGCTACTTTGAGGACACATATTTTAGCATCACCTCTTGTGGGTGCTGAATTGTGCACAAAACAAATATAATCAAGGAGAATAAAGAGAATGCTGGTGATAGGACATAGGTATAGTCAAAGATGGTGGAGAAAATGAAAAAAGCTTGCTTCTAGATGCCAAAGTAATCTATGTGGAAGTTTTCTTGACAGGAAATAGTGGCTCTTCATTTACACAAACAGTTCTGCCTTCAGTTTTATGCATTTCAGTGTCCAGCTCTATGCAAGGAATTGAGTTGCAAAAAAATAGGAAATAACTATTATCATTTATTGCCCAACCCACCGTACAGATCTTATGAAATCAATTTTGCAAAATGTCTTGGGAAGGTGTTGTGTGGTAATCATGTTTGCCACAGGAGCCTCCCTGATATGTTCATTTTTATTTGTTGTCGTGTACGAATTCTAGTGTTTGTCACTGTTCTGAATTGAGAACAAGGATGGAGCATGCTAGCAACAATGGAGAACAGGATATATAAGGGCAAGGGTTACTAAAATGCAAGCAGGGTATGAAGATTGTTTAGAATAGGGACTGCCAGAGGGCAGCCCAAAATTTTATGGTGGGTTCAAAATTCTGCTGCTGTTGTTAGGCAGGTTCAAAATTTTATGTCATAGTTGCAAATTGCTGGTATGACACTGATGTCATCTGGGAGATTGGCTGTGAATAAGGAGTTGGATCTAAAATGAGGCATGGATGTGAAAATTGGCAGACACAAATTTATGGGCACAGTACCATCATGTTATGCTGGTTCCTTGCTTTGTCAGGCAGAAAGTTTTTGTAGTAATTGTAGATCTGTGTAAAGAAAATTAGAAATAGATCTTCCTTAATCATAAATCTCTGTAAACAAATGAATCTACATTTTGTCTGGAACTGTGTTTGCTTGTTGTTTGTTCGTTCTTCTGCCTGTCCCAACTAGGATCATGTTAACTCCGGATTGCAAGATGAGCAATGACTGCAAAAAAATTCTTTGCAATTCTGATTTGTAGTTCTGGGAACTGTGTTTCCTGCCACATGACAAATTTTTTTGTGTGGAACTGCTGTAAGACTTTTTAGTTTTCATGGACCGTGTCTTATCTTCCTGCTTTCCTGCATTGCAGTAGGCGACCTGGTGAAGAAAGTGACGGTGACTCATATAGGGACACTAGCAGTGATGGAAGTGACCTTGAAGTAGATAGATCTAAACGCCATGGGGAGGCATCTGGTGCTCGAGGGCAACCTATATTCGAGTATCTTGAGCGGGATCCTCCTTACAGTAGGAAACCTTTATCTGACAAGGTTAGTTCCTTTCTTGCATCTGGCATCTGTATTCTTGTTCATGAGTTTCTTAGATTAACATGCTTCTTTGTTGCATGACAGATATCAATTCTTGCATCCCACTTCCCTGAACTAAAGATGTACAGGAGTTGCGACCTACTGTCCTCTAGCTGGATTTCTGTGGCTTGGTATGAACCTACTATGCTTGATTAATAGTATGGTCTTTGCTGTGCCATGGTTTTGCTTGCCGGTGCTTGTCGTTTATGGTATCACCACTTATTGATGTTAATTTCTTATACATGCGGTATGGAATTTTCTATAGGTACCCAATATATCGCATACCAACAGGTCCGACTTTAAGGGATTTGGATGCTTGCTTTTTAACCTTCCATTCCCTATCAACACCTTGCAGAGGCAAGTCATAAAATTTTTTCCCCTCACTATTTCTTCTATTGACCAAGGAATTGCATTTTGCATTAACATTTGATCATGAATCTATGGTAAGTTGGCAACTGAAATTTCCTGTTGAGTACTCATATGTTGCTGAGGTTCTTGTTTTCAACCTTCTTTATACCGTATCTTTGCTTCTATTGACAAACTGCTTAGTTTTCTGGTTTATATAATGTGAGGCTTACGCTGTTCAGATATCACTGTGAATTGTGTGTTTTTGATGCCTGAAAATGGAAAGCCCAAGATATTGTCTTGATGTGTCCTCAGGTATCAGCAGTTGCCAGCTGCAGCCACATGGTCGCACAACAGAGGTCTCTCCGAAACTCTCATTGCCTGTGTTTGGCCTTGCTTCTTATAAGTTCAGAGGGTCAATTTGGACTCCTAACGGACCGAATGAGCGGCAACAAGCCAGTTCACTATTACTAGCAGCAGACAATTGGCTTCGACTTCTACAGGTGAACCACCCTGATTTCCAGTTCTTCATTTCACACAACACATCCCGTGGTTGAAGAGCTTTGTGTCATCAAAGAGGTGCAGGAGTGGAGCCATTGGTCTTGATAAGGTATACACACTGCAAAGCCCAGAACAACACTAACAACTGGCTGTTGGATTTTTCACATCATGCAAGATTCCCATTTTTCATGAAAGAAAGGTACAGGAGTGCTGATTGCATGCATGCTTTCGAGGGCCTGGAAACAGCGGAAAATCAATGTCAGAGTTAGAGATGATTTTTTTTCCCCCTGTCAAGGTGCTGGTGGGTTATAAAGCTTTGTCTGTCTGATGTCTGTATCTTGGCGTTCCCATTGTGGGTGTTTTTTGTTGAAAGGCCAGAGTGATATTCTCCCTTGGTTTATCCTGTGCAATTGTGGATGTTGTTGTTTCTTAAGATGGTGGGAACATGTCTATAGTGATTTACAGAAACATTCCATGGTGTCCACTTGTGTATTGGAAAAAGTATTGCACTTGCTGATTCTGGACGGTAATGTTAAATGGAAAATTAGAATTTGCTAGCTTTTATCTGTTGTGTTTTCACATGCCTCAAGTGCGTATTTTCCTTTTCCTTCTTTTTCCCTACATTTTTAAGTGTATTCCCGAAAGGTGCTGAGACGACTGAGAGATTCTGCAAGTTGGCAGGTAATTTCAGGTCCCCTATCCGTTGCCTGCACACTAGAAAGATGGGCTTTTCCCCATGAGATTTAAGGACCTGTTTCGCCGTGTATTTTGCTGGACAGAGGCACTGTTATCGTCTGTTTAACTGTTTTAAGCAGCCTTTGGCCTGACTTTTTGATTTTTCAAAATTCTTTTGTCATAGAAACTGTAAAAGGCAAAGCACTATTGTGTGAAGTCTCCGAAGGGTAGCTTCCGATTAGACGCGGCCCCTTGTCTTTTTTACCGCAAGCGGCGAGACGAAACAAGCCCAAAGTTACGAATGCGTTGGTTGGGTTAAAAAAGGACGAGGTCAGGCTGTGTTTGATTGATCTCTTGAGGGTCTTTCCTTCTTATTAAATTTTATTTTTCTAAAATTTTTCTTTTAATATTTTGATTGGTGATTGCAAACCAATCTAGATTTTTACGGGTATTTGTCATTGTTCAACTAACCATTAGATAATTTTGTTTTGTTTGATTTATGAAAATATCTTATGCAAAAAACCTACTTTTGCAATCACCATTCAACATCCATCAACCAAACAATTTAATACTTACTATATATATTTGCTATCTGACTTGAGTGGCTCAGATCAGCTATCAACACACCATGAGCTCTAATGGAATAGTCGCAGAAATAAGTTGCGGCTACCCAGATGTTTCCCAAAATGGAGCTTTTCATTATGACCGACAGAGGAACTTAACCTTTCCTAATATTTCTAATCTATGAAGATATAGGCATATAGCATGCGATGATGCAAGCTTGGTGGCAACTTGCAAAGGCATTGGGGATTCTGGAAGTTCACCGTAAGATAAAAGTATTTTATTGTGAACATCTCTAATCTAACAAATTTATCAAGGTACTCTACAATTTGGACGTGCCTACAGCCAACCCATCGGCAAGTTTTTCTTGTCTGACATCCAATGTTATTTGATTTTTAGAAAATATTATTCCTCGGATCATTATCTTTCTCCGTCTCCAATCCCAGCCTAATCCCAGCCTAATCCCAAAATACTTTGTGAACTTGGTGGACCGTTTTAACTACACATCAAGAAAATTAGAATTTATTTGTTTATTTTTGCGTGAACAACAGTAGAACACCGTACGCGAAGTGATAAGCACTCGTGCCAAATTAAGCATCATCTCTCTTGTCAAGGACGTTGAAAGGAAAACGGCGTAAATCACGACAACTTGACACCGCTGCAGTCTTTTGTCACCAAGATTTGCATGATTCAGCACCTCAATTCAATGTTCAGCTCATCACCAACCATTGCTGTAGAAACTGTAAAGCAGGAAAGATCAAATGATCGTAAGGGGGTTGGAACTCTGATGTTTTTTTTGGTTGTTTGCCCAGAAACGTACAAAACTAAAGAATTCATTAAAAGTCGATATAAAAAGTCCCGCCGCCCCCATTGCTGATCAATTCAAGCTTATTTCTTCAGGTGTTTGGTTACAAGTAGATAATTAAGTGATTATCCTTTTTAACTTCTCTAATTTTTTCTGACAACATCTAATCGTTTATCTAAACTCTCTACTCCTTTCTTTTTCATCCAAAGAATTATCAATTGACTATTTCATCCTCTTCGTACATGATTTCCATCCACTCGGTCTCATCCTCCCCGATTGTTATGTCCAACACTTACGCTTTAGCTAGGAGCCTGAAACGAGAGCGTGGCCCAGGTAAGCACAGGCACAGTCGAATAAAGATAGAACAACTAAGGATTCTGATATAAGGATTCTGATACAGCGCACACGGGCACACTATTAGGCCCGGTGCACCTAGGTGCTTTAACCCTTTTTTTTTTTTTTCTTCTTCTTTTGAAAGCCTAATTGCACCAGGTGTAAGGAATAAGTTCCAACAAGTAACGCAGGCTAAGTAGAAAACATCAGCTAAAAGCGTCGGAGACATCTCTGTTGTCCCTACCATCCATCCATAAACCCATATCAAAAACGCCGCCAAAAGAGATTAACAGCCCTAGAATCGACAGTTAAAATCGAGGGAATGAGCAACCGCAAAACAAGCAATCATGAGTTGATCTCAGTAGCAAAGTGGGTTACAGGGTTGTGTTTTGAGGGGCCAGCCAGCCAGGTAGCAATCGGTCCTTTTGATCCTCATGCTGCCTTGTGCGGCCGTGCGTGCCAGTATTCACTCAAGATTGAAAATGCCAAACGGAAGAAAAAAATACAAATATGAAGAAGTAGAAGAATAATTAAAGAAAAGATAATAGTTTTTTTATATAATAAAAGTAGTTCCAGCAGCCTAACTAATTCCATTTGAATACAGGATACAATTATATAGCCCTTATCTCTCTCTCTATGGACTAACGACTATTAGCATAGCATAGCTAGCCATTAATTTGGCCGTTCACGGACCGTGGTGGAAGAGGACCACAGAATCTCCATGGCAGCACGAAGCAAAGCACTCTAGCTTGCAGAGGGGTTTCTCGGCGGTGGTTCCCAACTCGATCGAGCTTCTCCTTCATAACATGTCATCGAGAAAAGTAGATAGTAAAAGCTCTTGAACAAACTCGCATCTTTCAGCCTTCTCCTTCTGGTCTTTATCTGATAGAGATGGTCGGGTGCTGGAGGAAAGAATATTTTATTAGAAGCCAAAATGAAAACGAAACAATCTAAGGTTCAACACCAATCCTATGGACATGAGGAAGCAAGGCAGCTGCTGAGAGGACAACATCCCCACCCCAGCAGAAGATGAACCACTTAACAGAAGAAAATGATTTTATGATGGATTAACTGTGTTCTGCCTTGCACATCATGTAGTCATATGCATAAGGACGGGAACATTGACCATGCAGTCTCCTGGATGGATCAACTAGATCCTTAACTTGTGACAAGGATCCTTGCTTTGCTTATTGGAACGCCCAGAGACTACAAGGGGAACCATAGAGTGCAAGATGAAAGTAGCAAGTGAAAGCAAGTTCACACAAAAACAAATAAAATGAGAAATCAAGAGTTCCCATATTTTGAAGTGCTTAACCGAAAAAGAAATCCAGTCAACGTACTTAACTAACAAAGAAACGAAGCTACTAATTTTCCTTCATTCTACACCCATTCGTTCTACTGCTAGCAGGCGAGAAAGGAAAAAGCAATTTCAGTAGTTCATTGTGAAAGAGTTTAAAACGTCTTTGATAGGAAAATACTCATACTTTCTTTATCCTTTGATGTGGCATTTTGAAAAGGGAAAAACATGAATGCAAGTATATATTCCTTTTGGAACTTGCAGGCTACAATTGCAATGGTGATACTAATGAATCATAAGCAATATAAATTAACATATATTAGTATAAGTTATCATCTACTAGTACAATTATTATCTATTTGACTCGTAAGCAATATAAATGAACATATAGGACATCCCAGCATGCAATTGAAAATTTTGCCATGCATTAATAAATATGAGGATACAGATGATGGTCTTTGCTTTTATGTACATCTGCCATCCTCATCTTTGGCATATCAATTGCACACAAAAGGTAAGTCCTACCTGTTCTTAATGTTGTATTGTTTGTGTTCTCAAGTGTATTTATGCATATCTAAAGGTTTCTTCAAGTTTCTCCCAAATCTCCCAAATCTCAGTTTTTCCCTCATTATTTCAACATCTCAGTTTTTCCCAAATCTTCTCATTGTTCTCCAAAATCCAAATCATTTTTCAACATCTTCTCCCCCATGCAGGTATGTGATTGAATGTCTATCCCTAATTATCTGTAAGGCATTGATATGTCCATGATATGGATACACAAATGTTATAACATTCATTGCAATACGATTTCAAGCAGAGACGAATGCAGTTTTAGAATATCTTCCCCAAAATACAAAAGAACTTTTATTTTATGCAAACTAAACAATGGGATCCAAGGGAGAAATTAAGGAAACTAAAGAGTATTGACTATGGGAATCGAAATGGAGAAACTTTCATCTCTTATTATCAATAATCAATTGACGACAATGAAAGGGCAGAACAAATCAGCACAGGTGATCCATGTACGCACAAACACTATTCAGGTCCAACTTGGGAAGACTCAAAAGGGGGACAAAATCACTTATATTTTCAACACAATATCATTTGTATTCAAATGCTATGGACCAGCCTATTTGGGCTAAATTAGGGCTACATTTTGATGGCTCAAATTATGGGCAATGACTTTCCCAAAGGGAGGATATTATATACACAATAAAAAATTTACGAAAACGTCAACATGCATATATCCAGTGTTTAATATTTTCTTCATCTTCTCTCTCTCTCACCAGTATGAATCTTATGTTCTGATTCTTCCATGGGACACCTCCTGTGTGTACATAATTTCAAATCATGAATAGTTAAGTGCAGTTAACGTACACTAAAGTATCAAAGAGTACCTTTCTTGCACTTTCTCACTCTTTCTTGAACTCCCTTCAGTCGAAGAATCTGTCTGTGCAATTTTTGGAGCATCAGCCACAGGCAAATTGTAAATAAATGATGACAACAGTGGGTCAGGTGCTGCATTTGAAGAAGGAACTACACATGAAGGGCCTCCAAGAAGAGATTGCAGGTGTCCTTCACGCAGTTCCCTTCTCAGTAAAGAAAGAGTGGAATGGGAACCCACTGAGCCTTTACGGAATCTTCTCCTACGCTGATTGTGAAACCTTGTTAAGAAAATCCAAGAAGTGTCAGAGGAAATTAAAAACATTACTTCCCTGAAAAAATAAATAACCAATAGTGCCACTGATTTCACATGTCATCTGCAAGGAATCGGTGCTAGGACCATCACATATTTAACCTAGAATGTCTAACTTTTCCCATATGTGCGGGGAAAAAGGTCTGGAAATTGACTGTGATAGCCATCCTGCAAATCCATATTAAGGTGATGTTTACAAGAAAAAGAATGGGGTAAAGGATATCTTGAAGAATTGTCCATGCTGCATGGTTATATGCCCAACCATGTCCATCCCTACCCTAGCTTGACACACAGGGCATACCTGAAAATCAAGAGAACAAGAAGTTAATGGAAATCTCTAGAATAGCATCATACAAAATAATTTTCAGACCACAATAGACATAAAACAGAAGAAGGAAAGATTGAAAGTTTAATTACATTCACGAATCACTGAATCAAGAAGAAACAGAAAAAGAGTCCCTGCAAATTGCACATCCAGTTTTAGAAGTTACCCAAAATAATAATGACCTTCTTCTCTAAAGGCCCTATCAAGCGCAATCTAAAGGGACACCAAGTCATGAAACTCTTTAGAATCATCCTCATATTCTATCAACGAAGTGGGTCAAGCAAAGATGTGCACAAGTAATCCAACTGGCAACCGACCTGTACTAACCATTTTTTAAAACTAGCCTCAAAAGCCAAGAAGCCATCCACTCATGTGGACAATGTTTGCATGTCTGCAATGTCCTTGGATGACAAAAGCATGATCTAAATTTTCCTTCACATAGAATAGCAGATAGAACAAAGATTTATAGAACTGCCATTACTTTTGAACTGCTAAAACCACAATAAAACAATACCCCAAAAGCTCCAACTACGGTTTAAACGTGTTTTCCTTAGACAATAAAAATGATTAACTACACCTTGATTAAAAAATGATTAACTACACCGTGATTTTATTATTATTTTTTCTTTGATTAACTACACCGTGATTAACTTAAGTTTCCATGTCGAAAAGGCCAAAAACTGTAACAACTTCCCACAAAATAGTTGTAACGGAATCTGCACAACAATAATATGCAGAGACGGTAGATCCCAAAAAAAAAAAAAAAAAAGCAGAGAAGGAAAGACGAACACAAAGTGACCTCTATGATGCAGACTCTTTAGTTGATATATTGCACAGAATCTGAATAACTACCCACAACTAAAAGTTGCGCAAGAAAAAAGTGGACAATCTCAATGGTACCCACTGATAATGGATCGGACAGGAGCCCTCCGACCCTGAGCAATTGCTCTATTATCAGTGTTTGGGACAGCAGTACCTATACGATCGGGTAAATTAAATGCTTCCGAGAGAGACTTCTATTCAATCCATATATTCGAACCTCAGCATGACCACTTTTGATTGGGTCAGTCAAGTACGACAGGAGCAACATGCTTTCACAAGTAACCAGCTGAGTTGATAATCAACGACCTCAAACTAAAATTCACTCTCCACCCACATAACCGACTGCTTTAACGTAAGAAACCTCATATTCTGACTAAATCCTAGTTCACAAATCTAGAATGCTTGAAAAGGGTGCAGAATCCCACCGGTATTACCCCAACGCAGAAAATTCACCACTCGTGAAACTTCAAACACAAAAAATTGCCAAACTAGTTGCACCCAAAATCTCAACTTTTAATCCGAAACGTACTCCTTTTCTCCGAAATGCAACACTAGCAAATTGTAACACCCTAAACCAGGGAGAAAACGAACGAAAAAGTATATATCTACCCCATTTTTGGCCTCCATCGCATGCTCTTCATCGATATGGCAGCACAATCCAACAATATCAAAATCCTCAGAACAGAATGGGCAAGGGAATTCAGCCCTGGAATCCTCCTCGCCGTCAATATCTTCAAATCCGAAGTAAAGATCTGAGAGAGAGAGAGAATATCAGAACGGAATTCACGGAAAACAAACAAAAATTCCGAAAACGACGAAAAAGGAAGGAGAAAGAAGGCGCCAACAGACCAGATCGCGATTGGAAAGAGGCAGGGTGGCGTCTGGATGAATAACGCACGGCCCAGGGATCGGATTCCATGGTGAATTATTCTCTTCTCTTCCGAGTAAGAACTCGTGGGAATCTCCACCCCCAAACAAACCCCCCGATCTCCGATTTTGTGCCCCGTGCGAAACCCTAGAAAAAAGGCCGAAAGGAGAGGGAAAAAAACAGAGAGAGGAGAGAAAAGCTTGTGTGGTCTTCCGCTTTAAAAAGAGAGAGAGAGGAGGTGAGAGAGACGACCTCCGTTTTCACTTGTCCTTCGTCCTTTTTTGTCTTTCTCCACCTTCGGCTCTCGACACTCCTATTTCCAGACTCGCCCTGGTGTCATGCGCCCCTCCCCCACGCATCCCACCGCCCGTGTTACACCTCACGTGCTCACCTTGCGGGAAGATCATCAAATTGGTGCACTTCCGTTCCAATGCAAACTTCTGCTCGCACGATCTCTAGTTTTTATTCATTTTTTATTTTTTGGTTATAATATCTCGGCATAAGCATTTTCTAATATATAAAATTTCGTAATTTCTATTTTATTTAATTTTCTGAATTTCTAAAATAAAATGCACATGAACAGGGCTTTTGCAATTTAAATTCAAAAATAATAAATGATAAAATTATAAAAAAAATTATATAAGAATTACATGCTTAACCCCACATACTTTGTCAAGGAATAAAAAAAAAAGGAAGCGTACAAACGTTATTGAATCAGGTACTTTGTCAAGGAATAAAAAAAAAGAATCATACAAACGTTATTGAATCAGTCACCCAACTTGTTTTTAACAAATTAATTACTAAGACAAGATCAAGAACATTTTCTTCTTCCATTTAAATTATTCATCCAAAAGCTTAAGTTTCTTTTAATTTTTATGTAAAATTTTTTAAAATTTTCTAAATGTGGTGATATCTAATAATACTATTTAAGATTGGTAAGATTTCAAAGCCTTCCCATAATGAATGGACCTTATTAAGCTTGGACTCAAATAACATGCTTTCGGTACATCAAGCTTTTTTTAAATTAGTTTTTGTTTTCTTGCATTAAAGGCTAAGGTTGTGAATGTTAAGGAAAAATTCTTCACATACTCATGACCATAACATTTGATTATCATTCCTTTCATAATCAAAATATTCCAAAAACTCATTTGATATCCATATTATTTCACCCATAATTCTCCATACGTCCATTTTGTCAATGTTAGCCTAAATAGACATACCATATTTTTTATACATGTTTGTTTCTATGTAACTTTCTTCATTTTTTGAGATTTTAATATTTAATGGAAAATGCAATACATTCATTATATTTTACATAGTTTGTTTAGCTAAGAGATCAAATTTTATTTCAATCCAATGCATGCATAAGTCATATTTGCTAAAAAATAAGTACATTTGTGTGTATATTAAAAAAAATTTAGATATATATATATATATATACATTGAAATGTAACAATACTTTATTGAATCATTCATCTATATACTTTTGATATCTTAGATGTTTAGATGTTGAAATTATTACTTAAAAATTGATACTTAATATTAAATTATTTTATTGTATTAATTTTGCACATTTATTGATAAGATTATATATAATGATATTAGACAAATGAAAGAGTTTTCATAATAAATAAATAAAGAAAATTTTCTATCAAGCATCTAAATATTAAAAATGGAGACATTATATGGAATAAGGATTTCATAGAAGCATTTTTGTGTTTATATACTAGTGTGAAGGTAATTCAACATTTTTGCATACATTTGACATCTGTTTGGGTTGAAATTGATGGCACATGTATTTGTGAAATTAAAATTTCTAAAATGTTATAGTTACAAAAGGAATAATAGCAAAATGTTAGGAGAATTTTTTATATTTTAAATATATAATTTTATTTTGGATTTATATAAATATTCTATTTTCGTTTTATATACCGTAATATGATGGTGAGATTTAAATTAGTCATTTTGCTTAAAATAAATATTTTACCTATTTTAATAAAAAAAATTATACGCTTTGAGTTTTAGAAAACTAGTTTTAACAAATTGTACGGGTTCATCTTTACTATGTCTCATTTAAATTTTCAGTGAATAGGAAGAATTGTATAATAAAGATATACATAAAAAAAAAATAAAAAAAAATCACTAGGATGCTAGCTGGATGCTACTCTTACCAGAATATCATTGGCGGCACGTGAGGTGTTGAGAAGTGCGTTTTGCTGCAGCGTTTGAAGATACGCAGAGCGTCTTCCTTTTTTGACGTCTCGCTGGGTGAAGGGCCGTGGATTTGGCGGGGAATATCGAGATTACCCCAACGACCCTTCGCGCGTCGCCCACCACAAGCACGACCCCAGCCCAAGCCAAACGCACGGACGCACCCGCACGCGCCTTCTCCAGCCCTGCCGAGATGATCGTTCTTATCAGGGATATGACATGATAAGAACGATCGAAGAAAAACAGCTATGTATTACAATAAGAGAAATTATATTAAAAATAAAAGTTAATATGAGTAAAAAAAAGTATATAAAATTGAAAAATAAGTTGTTAGTTATGAAGGTAAAAAAGGTTTGTTAGAAAATTTAACGATGGAGAAAATAATTAGGAGCTAAGAAATTAAAAACAAAAAAAATATGCGAAATAATATAAAAGATATTCAGAACGTTGATGTAATGATTGAAAATAAAATAATATGAAAAGATAAAAAAAGAAGTGTAAAATTTTGTTTTTACGTTTTTTTAATCTTTTACCAAATATACTTTAATAAAAATGGTCTAAAATAGAAAATTCCATGCCGTTTTTTAATTCCCCATCCCAATGCACATCCCGAACACGCGAAATTTCCAGTGCGTGCATCGCCGAGTAGAATGGCTTCGTTGGCCCGACCCCTCGTGGTTGGAAAGAAAGAAAGAAAATTCCGATGGGGCCCATCAAACGCGCCATCCTCGACAGTCCAGGCGCGTCAGCGGGCGTGACTTGTAAACGCCACCACGGGTAGCTACGCGTCGAGCGACTTTCGGAGTTCCTGAGGGCCACTCTCTATTTCAATCCAGACCGTTTATCTATGACAAACAAAAATCGACAGAGCGATGTGCGCCACGTGCTTTTTATCCTCGCAGGGATACAGCACCGAGGGAGGATTAGATATAGCAAGCGCTGTATCTGGCACTTCGAAACAGGTGCATCATTTGTAGTATATTTGTAATATCTAAACCATTAACTAATATTATGCTTAAATTTTAATTTCATAAAATCAAATTTTAATTATTTATATATTTTTTAAGAATTAAATTTATTAAAAGGACTATGCTTTTAAGTAACCAAGTTACATAAAATGATTTTATATAACCCTCCTCATTTTTTAAAGTGATTTTATATAACCCTCCTCATTTTTTAAATGTCAATAATTGATACAAAATTCGATCGATTTATTGTATTTAATACTGTTTATTTAGCTAAGAGATTAAGTTTCATCAAAATTCAGTATGTGTATAGGCCACATTTACTCGAAAATACGTACATTGTAAATTAAAGAAAATGCTTAAATTTATTCACATAATCATTAAAATGTAATAATATTTAATCAGATATTTATCCACTTAGGGTGTGTTTGAGAAGAGATAAAATTTTTAATAAAAAATTTTAGTATAAAGGTTTTTCAAAGATAAGAAAACGATATAATATGATAGGAGTAATGCTGAAAAGTAAAGATAATAAAGTTAAAATAAATAAATTAGATATATTAATAGTTGTACGGGAGCTATTGAAAAATATTTTAGTTGTATAAGAAAAAGTGAAAAATAATTAAAATATAGTAGTTTTAGAGAGTAAAAAATTTTAAATTGAAAAGTTTTAATTTGAAGAGTATTTGGTATTACCAAACATCCCTTTGGTAATAATATTTTAGATAGTTTAAATGTTGAAAATACTACTCAAAATTGATATTTATTATTAAATCTTTTTATTATGACGATTTTGCACAGTATAAATGAGGCTTATATACAGTGATACTAAGTACATAAAAGGCTTGTAATGATGCTAAATACAATAAATAAAGTAAATTTTTCATTGACCATCAAAAAATTAAAAATAAAGGAAGTTACATAGAAGAGGGGTTCCATATAAGTGACTTCGTTATTAAATTGTTTATTCTTGAAGTAATATTAGTTACATAAATATTATATTATTCTAATTTTTCTATAAGTATGTTTTATTGTGTTAAACATAAAATATGAATTGAATTTCAAAATAGTAATTAATATTACAAAAGGTAGTATGTGTGCATTTAATAGTTTAAATCTCATTTCTAGATGTTGATTGTGATCAATTATTCATACATATATGCAATATATTTAATTTTCTATATAGTGGTTTTAATTAAAGATAAACATTTTCATGCTAAGTGATGTTTCAATGCACTCGGTTATAAAATTGTTAATATGAGTGTATTTAATTATGCATTAAGTTCTACCCTTTTAGCAATATTTACATATATTTTTTAAAATAAAAGGTATATATATATATATATCAAAAAAGGATAAAACTTAATTCATAAATTAAAGGTGTGTTTCATAAATGATAAAATTTTTGTATAAAAAGTTTTTGATATAAAAGTTATCAAAATAAAAGAAAATGATGTAATATGATAGAGGTAATGATGAAGAGTAAAGTGAATAAAATTAAAATAAATATTTTAGTTGTATAGGTACTTGTGTAGAAGTGATTGAAAAATATGATAGTTTTATAGAAAAAATGTAAAGAAATGATTAAAAATGGCAGTTATGGGGAATGAAAAGTTTTAAATTAAAATTTTTTAGCTTGATATTTTTATGGCTTACCAAACACAACTTTTTTTGAAAATTTATTTTCAAACAACCCTAAATATACGTAGATAAATGATTTTATTTAAAAATTAAAAATAAAATTTGCACTTAGATGCATTAAAATTTCAATATATTCAAATGCAGTGAAACATTACTTTTAAATGTTTCATCGTATAGTAAATAAAAAAAAAATTTCATTATATACTACAAAATATCCATTTAAACAAAATCAACCCTTCAAAAATAAAAAAAATCTCCACCCTCCAAACTCATACATTACCTTTGGATATTTTAAAGATTAAAAAAATAAAATATTTAAAATAAATTAATAATAATGAAAGAGTGATATGATATAATATGGGTAATAATCACACCACAGAAAATAAAGTTAAAATAAATAGAATATTCATATAAAAAGATGTAAAAAAATATTAAAATGAAGATGTAATAATAGAAAACATATAATAATTGAAGAGTGTGTTTGAAGTGATAAAAGTTTTAAAATAAGAAAAAATGATGTAATATGATATAAATAACGATGAGGTGTAAAAAGAACAAAGTTAAAATAAATGAGTTAGATGTATGAGTAGTTACATAAAAATGATTAAAAATATAATAGTTATAAGAAAAAGTGAAAAATAACTACGGAAAGAGTAGTTGTGGATAGTTAAAAGTTTTAGTTAAATAAATACCCCAACATGTCAAATCATATAAAAGGGTGCGAAGGAATTAGTGGTAATTATTTTTACTCTTATCTACCCTTGATTAATATCTTATGGATTAAAACTACGGAACTACTGTGTTCATGCATTTATTGTAAAGGGAATTATCCTGTTGGCTTAGGTTAAGCAAATGTTCTGCTTAGCCCACTTCAAAAAATTCATTTACAATTATTTTTTATTTTTTTATTCATACACTTATTTATATAAGTATATTTAACATATAAACTAAATTTTACCATTTTTGAATATATGTATATTTTTTGAATTTTTAAACATCCATACGAGTATATATATATTTAAATTACTTCTATCTTTAAAAATCTAAAAAAATATATGCATATATCCAAAAATGGCAAAACTTGGTTTATACGTTAAATGCACAATTGTAGATAGAAAAATGAGTGTATAAAGAAAAAAGCAAAAAAAAATTATTTTAAATGAGTTTTCTGAGTTGAGTTAAGTGAGATATTTGCTTAACTCGAGTTAACAGGATCACCCCTCTTATTTTAAAATTTTTGCTTTTATAGGCGAGTTAGAACAAGCGTTAATCAGTTAAATTTTTTTTGTTTATATATATATATATATATATAAGTTCAAAATAAGGCAGGGGCAAAAAGGAAAAAAATCTAGGTAAATTTAGCAATGATTTGCAATGGGATGAAAATGTACAGACAGAAATGTGATCTTTTATCATTAAATTTCATTGTCTAAATTTAAACTTGGATGATAATAAAAATGAGAAATGATTCTATTAGTCTGGTTAAACAAATATCTTGTTTAGCCCATCTGAAAAAAATTCATTTATAAATTTTTTTTGGTTTTTCTTTATACGCTTATTTATCTAAGTATATTTAACATATAAACCAAGTTTCACCTTTTTGAAAAAATGTATATTTTTGATATTTTATAGATAGAGATATTTTCAATACATGTATACATAGATTTTTGTAAATCTTTAAAAATATATACACATATCTAAAAATGGTAAAATTTAGTTTATATGTTAAATAAGCTTAGATAAACAAATATATGACAAAAAGATGTTTAAAAAAAATGTTGTAAATGGACTTTTTGAGGCGGGTTAAACAAGTCATTTGCTTAGTGCAAGTTAACAAGGTCATTCACTCAATAAAAATATGGTTGCTTTATTGCAAAAGCCTTATTGGAGACAACAAATGTTTACTTGTCACTAATTACCAGCATCTAATAAATGATAATCATTATTAGCAGTAAAATGCTTATGATCAAATGTGAAACCCTGATCTTAGGCACGTGTATCAAACCCTAGGGTTGGAAACCCTAGATAATGTATTAATAATTATATGAAATACAGTAATAATATTTTGCAATATATGGAATTGAAAGATTAAATAGCTAATTATAGAATGTTAAATCGGATGAATAGTAAACGTGAATAGCGAAACATGAATAGTAAATGTGGGATTAAGGAATATGTGAAGTTAATCACTTTGGATTATTTTAATCATAAAAGATGAAAAAGGAAGCTTCCTACTAAAGGACAAAAGTGCTTTTTGGATTAAAATATTAATTTTTAGATTTTTAAGGATTTTTGTGTAAAAAACATAAAAAAATTCATATTTTGCAATCTAGACATCGGATTGAGGTAAAAATTTTTATAGATGACCAAAATATTATTATGAACAAGATAAGTGGTACAAGATTGATAAAAAATCATGAATCAATGGTCAAAATTAAATGTTATTTGAAGATAAAAAAGTAGCTTTACTTTTTCATTAATTAGAATTTGACTTTGGATTAATTTTCATTAATTAAATAGATAAATAAAAAATACAAAATCAGCACAAGGCTCAAGGAGGGCAGGGGCATGGGATTTGGAGCCAAAATCAATGGCTCAAAGTCGATCTTATCATAAGATCAACAGTTTAGATGAAATTAGCTTAAAAAATGCATTTTTATATAAAATAAAAATAATTAAAAATGAGTAGCTAGGGGAAAACGTGGATGGCCAGCAAGGGATGACTCTTGGCTCAAAAATATGCTTGGGATTTGATGAAAAAGCAATGGCTAAGATGGATTCAACCATGGATGATTAACGATTGAGATTAATCACACCTTTTGATGTAAATCAAGCATTAATGGATGGATCAACTCTTGCAACTTTTGGCCAGCAATTTTCCACCTAGTATAAGGAGAAATTGCTTAGAAATGACAAAGAAATGATATATTTGGAATTTAATCCAAAATTCAAGGAAATAGAATGCAAATCCATGAAATTTGAAGCATTGTAAATAGGGAGCAATGCCATGAACGAATTTCACACCCTACAAGCACCCAAGCTTGAACAAGAGCTCATTTTCCTACCCCCACCCACATTCTAAGCCAAGAGAAGCAAGGAGAGAAGGAGAGGAGAGAGAAAGAGGAGAAAGAAGGAGCATATCTTTACTTGAGGTAAGTAAATTCTCCTCAAACTTGTTTTGGATGTTAGATAAGGTAAAATCATGCTTACATAATGCCTAAGCATGAGAAAATAAGTATAGTTATAATGCCCAAATGAAATTATGCCTAAATATAAAAAATTTGGAGTAAAAACAGAGCATTCGGGAAAATCATGTATAAAATGTGAAAATAATGCTCCAATATTACTAAATGATGATGTGGGATGAATGTTTATGATAGTTATGATGTTAGAATGATGATATATTTATCTCATGATTTTTGAATTTAAGGATTATGCTTAAGTGAAATTATAATGAATTTTAATATATGAAGAAAATAATTTATTTGGCCAAGTAAATGATGATAAATTCAAAATTCATGAATTTTTCCATGATATACTAACTAAGAGCCATGTCATGGTATTTTTTGTTTTTGGAAAAAATGTCTATTTTTGAAACCCATGAACAGTAACCAACACGCTGTGAACAGTAACCTCGAATGAACAGTAACCTGCTACATTAATGTGAACAGTAATCATGAACAGTAACTATAAATAGTGAACAACGTGATTTTGAAAAAAATTGAGATTTATTTTTTTAAGGATATATGGATTTAATTTTTAAGAATTTATGGATAAACATTCATATAAGGATGTAATGACCAAGTATTTATAAAAGGATAACCTCTATAAAAATGAGATAGTATGTGATCATAAAGCATGCATGGAAAGTAATATAAGATATGAAATAGATAGATAAAATATCTAATTTTCTTGCATAGGAAGAGGAAAGGAAAAGGTTGAGAATACTGATTGAGGAGATAAGCAAGCAAACTTTTTGAAAATAATTTTATATGTTTTTATATTGCGACCATGAAATATGTTAGAATTGCTTTAGCATAAGCAAATCTTTATGAAATGAAGAGAAATGTAGAAATAGTTGCATTATGAAGGAGAGAGAAAAATTTTGATTTTCAAAAAAATATTTGGTTTTATCGAACGAATTTGAAATGATTTATTAAAATGTTTTGAAATGGAATTAAGGAAGGCCATCCGATAATCGATTTGAATGACAAATTTTTTTAAAAAGAAATGACCAAAGGATCATACAAGCTTACCTTCATATAGAAGCAACCTATGTGGCATGTGGACAAAGAATATGATATCGTATAAAAAATGAATTATGTATTTATATATCCTTTGTTCATGAAAAACCCATAAATGAGAAGAAAATTTTTTTATAAAGTCTTTTGTTTTCAAATATTAAAATGCTTTTCAAAATTATTTTACTGATAAAAAATTATTTATAAACATTTTAGCAATGTTTCGAATTTACTATTTTCCAAATGTTTCCTTTAAATATTTCAAATGATTTAGAAATATGTTATTTAAATGTTTATAAAATTATTTAAGGTTGGTTATCCTTACAAAATATTTTTATTAACTTATTAACTTGGGTAGCGCTAAGTTTTCAAGTTTGAAAAGGGAACACAGGCCAATGTCTGTACTATTTGAAATGACATGCTAGCATCAAGTTTTGAAAAGGAAAAGTCATAGACTAGGATCCGTAGAATTTTATAAAAAGCATGCTAGTATAAAAATGTGGAGAAAGGAATGTGCACATGAGCTATGTACTAGGTCTACTGGAGAGGATATGTAGACCGGACGCGGTTGCAGGATAGGCCTCCTCTACACAGGCCAAGTCGCTTGAAAAGGAAAAATGCTGGTGGCGCCCTCCCTAAAATGGGAGAATGAACGGATAGCCGCCCAGCTAGCGGGCTATCTAATGAAATGGTTTCTCTCCTAAGGAGGAAAGGATGATCACTTAGTAAGTGTCACGTACCAGACGGACAAAATCGTAATGCATGATGCATATATTTGTTTTGAAAAATATTTTATGGATTTCTCTCCTAAGGAGGAAAGGGTGATTACTTGGTAAGTATCACCTACCAGACGGACAGAAACATAATGCATGATGCATATGCCTATTTTGAAAAGGTTTTATGGAAATGTTTTAAGGATATGAGAATGTCTCTAGAGAAAGGAAGTTTTATGAAAAATGTTTTTATGTTCATGAAAAAGAGGTCTATATGTTATGTTTGCAAGCATATGTTTTAAGAAAGATTTTATGAAAAAGTTTCCAAGAATGGTTTACGAAAAGGTTTCCATTCCATTGATAGTTGATCACTTGGTAAGTATTTTCTATCCAATGGAGAGAAATGTATTTAAATGAAAGAAAAATGCTTGCTTATGAAGTTTCAACTCATATTTTATTTTTCCAACCTCAGACAAGTGTAGGGAAAGCCAAGAAATGAAGGGCATGTGTTGCTAAAGGAAAAAAGAATTCTACAAAGGTTAGTAGATTTTTGTATAAATAGATGCCCTAATGAGATATGATAAAAAATAACATAGGTTATATGAAATTACGAAGTTATGAATAATATGAGAAGTTGATGATTTATAATGATATGGATAAGTTTATTATGAATGATGATGAATATATGTTTATGTGATGAAAGAAAAAAAAAATTGGACGAGATCCAATTAAGAACCCGCCGCATGATTAGGGCAACAATCCTTAGTCACGTTTACCAATCGACAAGATCGCGGAGTAAAGCTTCTAGGCACCCCGGTTCGGGGCGCCACATCAAAATACTTCTTGTTGAGATTTTTAAAAAATTATAATAAGTATAATATAATTTCATAAATTAATAACAAGAACAAAATAGCTAAAGTGGTAAGGAACTTAGACGGTTGTACAATAGGTTATGGGATTGAATTTGTCACCATGTGTTTTTAGTATATTCGAAAATTTGTTATATAGTTTTGAAATTCTCTTTATTCAACTAAAAATTTCATCTTCAAGTGTTCGTGTGCCTAGAAAACATGCTTCCTGTTCTAGTTTAGGTTTCACTTTTCATATCCTATTGGCAATTGTAAAATTACCTTCAGTAAGAAAGTGACATCATAATACGCCTGAAGCAAGGCTTGGTTTTATTTTCACTTTTCCTACTTTTCTTAATTTTCTCTTTTTATATTTTGCTCTAACAATCTTAAGACAATTTTCCCCAGTCTTGTCCCCTTTTTATTATTTATAAATGACCCCAAATCACCCATTCTGTCCACAAAGCATAATGTTCCAAAATTGGATTATTGTGTCAGTACTAATTTCAAAAGATGGGAACAACAACTTCATCTTTTCTTAATTCGAATTAGAGTTATTTACATTCTCAAAATGCTGAGACTTGAAGAAAAAGAAAATGAAATGTTGCATCGAAGAGCAAAGAGGTACACAAACAATTATATTTGCAAAGGGCACATCATTAAAACGTTATCTGTTCATAATCTTACCGCAAGTGCACGGGTCGTAGATTGTAGTATATAAATTATCGTTCCACAGGGAATTCGGGACTATAAAT
>JAXCLR010000050.1:64082850-64098206 GCA_035584095.1 Annona squamosa | reverse complement strand
GCAACAGATAAAATATAATTTCAAGCCAAAAGATTGTAAAAAATTGTTTAAATTGCTTGAAATTAATATTTAATACCTAAATGTTGCAAAATCACATTTTAAACCAAATTTCATATAAATATTAATTAATTACCCACCAATTTGGTATAAAATATCCACAAAATAGTTACCAAATTCTAATTATCATTATCCAAGTCACTGTTTGAAATATACTAAGATGTAAATATGGCCAAAGAAATCTAGGATTTCCTTCTACACGAATACAGTACTGATAATGTAAACGTCAAACGATTTTCAATAAGTGATTTTCTTAATTATACTATGACTAACGATAAATCAATGCTTGATCAAGTTAATGAGATTGAACATATTTTCAATTGACTTGGGTCACAGGGCAGTAAGATGGATAAATTTGTTCTTGTTAGTGCGATTATTGAAAAATTATTACTTAGTTGGAACAACCACCGTAGAAGTTTAAAACAAATGAAAGGATCCAAAAGTTTAGATGATCTTGCTCTGAATCTTCGTACTGAAGAAAAATCAAGAAAAATTAAAAAGAAAGAAGAATAAGTTCTTGCTAAGGCCAATGTGATTGACGTTCCAAATTAGGTGACAAATGTCAATAATCAAACTTCTAAAAAGTTTAAATCAAATACTAAAAAGACCATTACTAAGAAAAATAAAGGGCCTTGCTTTTATTGTAAAAAAATGGGTCATTAGAAAAGTGAGTGTAGATTTCTTAAAAGAAAGAATAACACTCAGTCTGGATTATATCAGTGAAAAGGTCTAGAGATCCATTTAATTGAGGAACATTTTGTTGCAATAATTTCTAAAATTTATACAGTAAGCGATGACAAAAGCTGGTGACTTTATTATAAAGCTACTGGACATGGTCGCAAAGACAGAAGTCTGTTTAAAACCTATAAAACTGATCAAAATAAAAATAAATTATTTATGATAATTCTTCTATTACCAAGATGAAAGGGTCAGGAACCGCGATCCTGAAACTGACTTCGAAAAAATTACTTACTCTCATGGACGTACTTCATGGACTAAAAATACATAAAAATCTTGTCTCAGTTAGTCTTATTAGTAATTACGATTTCAAACTAGTATTTGAGTTGGATCAAATTATTATAACCAAGAAAGATGTATTTATGGGCAAGGGCTGTTGTAAATGGCATATTTTACCTAACCTTTAATAATGTATTATCACTTCTACTTATATGGTTGACTCTTTTTCTATAAGGAATTGTGGATTAAATTATGTTAATTTTTGTAGTATAAACACTATGACGCAATTAGGTTTAATTCCTAAACTACCTGATGAATTTTCATATAAATGTAAAATATGTGTTCAAACTAAAATTACTAAAAAATCATTTTAAAAGGCTGAAAGAAATTTTGAATTATTTGGTTTAATTCATTTAGATATTTGTGATATGAAGAACACATTAACAAGAAAAAAAGAAATACTTTATAACTTTTATAGATAATTTTAGTCAATACACTTATGTTTATTTATTAAGAACTAAAGACAAAGTCTTAGATAAATTTAAATCCTATAAGGCTGAAGTTGAAAATCAACTTGGAAAAGATAATTAAATCTTTAAAATCAGATAGAGGAAGTGAATATTTATCAAGTGAATTAATGATTTTTGTAAAAATGCTAGAATTATTCATTAAGTCACAACCCCATATACAACTCAACAAAATAGAATTGCAAAAAGAAAAAATAGAACTTTAGTTGAAATGATTAATTTAATATTAATTAATGCAGACCTAAATAAAGGCTGGTATGGTAAAACTTTATGAACAGTTTGTCACATTCTCACCTGAATTCTCCACAGGAAACTAAAATTACTTCCTATGAATTATGAAAAAATAAAATACTAATATTAAATACATAAGAGTATGAGGTTGTAAAGCTTTAGCAAAATTACCTAATCCTAAAAGACTGAAATTAGGATAAAAGGGAATAGAACGTGTATTTATAGGTTATAAAATGAATAGTAAAACTTATAAGTTTGGTGGTAGAGCATAATAGTTCAATTCAACAAAATATTATTATTGAATCCCCAGATGCTAACTTTTATGAAAATATTTACAAGTTAATACCTAGATTCGATCAAAGTGATGAAACTTCTTTTTAATTATTGAATAAATCTATAGATGAAAATTCTATATGTATGGAAAAACATATAAATGATGATAATTTGAGAAAAAGTAAACGAGCTAGAAAGGATGACTATAATTGTGTTGGACCTGATTTTCAATTGTACCTTGTAAAAGAATCTAGAGATAATATAAGTGAAGAAAATATAATTGTGTTTCACATTGAAGGGAATCCCTCTAATTATAAAGAGATCATGAAATCTTCACATGCATTATACTAGAAAGAAACCATCCAAGATGAAATTGATTCAATAATGGAAAATTGCACATGAAAGTTAGTTAATTTACAACCTGGGTCTAAACCTATAGGCTGCAAGTGAATATTTATAAAGAAATTAAAAGTTGATGGATTTATTGATAAATTTAAAGCTAAATTAGTATCTAAGAGGGGTATAGATAAAAGAAAGATATTGATTTTTTTAACACTTATGCCCTAATAGCTAGAATTTCAACTATTAGGTTATTAATGACTTTAGCACCAATTTATCATCTTGAAATTCAACAAATGGATAAAATCGCTTTTCTAAATAGAGATTTAGATGAAGAAATTTACATGAAACAACTTGAAGGTTCTATGTTACCCGGATAAAAAAAAAAGTTCATAAATTAGTAGAATCTTTTTATAGTTTGAAATAGACACCTAAGCAACAACATAAAAATTTCGATCAAGTTGTGTCAGCAACTTGTTGCTACAACATGGAGAAGTTAATATTGATTTTGTAAAATCAAGTGAAAACTTGGCAGACCCGCTTACAAAAGGCCTTATCAAGGAAGTGATCTGAAAAACATCAAGAGGGATGAGATTGAAATCCACATCTAGGAGTTGCAATAATTGAAACTCAACTCTATTCTTATAGCCCAAGTCTAAAAATTTGATGAGCAAAGTAAGTTATTTTTGCAACTTGTAAACACTGATTATATTTATTTTTTGTATTCCTCAGACAGTGATTGGATCCTGTAACAAATTTATGATGCTAAGTATTTTATATTCTTAATACATCTAAAACCACTGTGTTGGAGTATTTAGTTACAGGGTACTCGAAATAAATCTACCTATATAAGTATTGGATGCGAGGTCACTTCTGTTTGCAGAGTGTGTGATTCACTCTGAGGAGCTCGTGAAACTAGGATACTGACACATAGATATAACATGTCTTGAAAATTTCGTCTTCAAGTGTTCATGTACCTAAATCAATGAGTGTCTTGAAAATCTATAAATGGAGATGATATTCGGAGATTCCAATCATCTAATCATTCTCTCCTCCCTCAGACATCCTAGTGTCCTATTCAAGACATATGTTGATCTTATCTTGATTCAGACATTGTGTGTAATACTTGTTAATTTACAAAATCACCATATAATTTTTGAAATTCTCTTAATTCAATTAAAAATTTCGGCTTCAAGTGTTCATGTTCGTGTTCCTACAAGAGGTGCTGCTTTTCATTCTAATTTAGGTTTCATTTTTTGTATTATAGGGGCAACTGCAAAATTATCTTAAGCAGCAAATATAGTAGCAAAATTGCTTTAAGAAAAGTGACGTTGTAACACGCTTGAAGTGAAAATTGGTTTTATTTTTACTTTTTTCAAATTTCTTAATTTTCTCATTTTATATTTTGCCCCAACACTTCTTTTGTTGCTAATTCCTTATAAACAAAGTATTCTGCTAAAAATTTATTCTTTTTGTAGTGTTTTTAGTTTTTTTCCATCAAAATAAATGTAACATATGAATATTTCTTCCGTTGTACTAATCGAATTTCTATCGCTACTGATATTAATAAAAAAGCCTAAGCAGTTGGAATGATAATGTGCCATGGTTTAACTTTGGTTTGTATTAAAACCTAAGTTACCTGATTACTTTAAAGAAAGCTAATAAAAGGCTTAAAAGCACCTTTTGCTTGGTTAAAATGACTATATACTTTCAAAATTAAAAAAAAACATATTTTACATACACAAATTTATATCTAATATAAATTTTTCAGTTTAGTTGTTAGAATATCTTATATTCAACTTTGGAATATTTATGAGGGCTATAAAGCCATTATTTATTCTTTCAACATTAAGTAGCTTCTCATGTTAGAATTATCCTGTAATCCAATCTAAATAAAATAATTCTTGAATTTAATTTAAGACATTCCAACATATGAAAGTGTATACATAATGCTAAGTGGTGGTTTTTTTTATTAGCAATCAACTGACACAATGATTCTCATTTACTAATGTTCATTATATAGACAATAAGAGAGAACACAGATTGTGGATATATACTTCCTTGCTGTTGTTCATTGAAATCCAACATTTTGTGAATAATAATTTTTCCTCTGTTTGAATCGATGAAACTAAAAAATGACTAAATTTAAAATTGAATAGAATCTAATAGTTCTAGAATTAGTTGCACAAAAACTAAATATATGAAATACAATTTTAATAATAGTGAGAACTCGGATGAGAAACCAATTAAGATTTTAGATCAAGTAGTAATAAGAACTAATCACTTTCGGTACCTAGGATCAATAGGTCAAGAGAACGGAAAAATTGAGAAAAATATAATACATAGAATTCAAGTAAGATAAAAGAAATGGCGAAATACGTCAGAAATTTTATATGACCGTCGAGTTCTAATCAAACTAAAATTTTTTTTATAAGACTGGGATTATACTTGTTATGCTTTTATGATATAGAATGTTGGACAGTTAAAGAACAAAATATATAAAAATGAGCGTAACGAAAATGAGAATATTAAGGTGGATGAGTGGTAAAAGAAGAAAAGATAAAATTAGGAATGAAATATTTTGAGAAAACCTAAAAGTGAGACCGATTTGTGATAAAATGAGATAAAATAGATTAAGATAATTTGGTCATGTTAAAAGGAGAGCTGAAGTAGCACCGGTTATGAGGACAAAGTCTATACAAGTAGAAGGAGGTAGGGGAATGAGAGGAAGACTAAAGAAAATACGGATTGAAATAATTAAACAAGATTTAAAAATATTACAAATTACAGAAAATTTTGTTTTAAATTGCTAATAATGACACAAAAAAATCCATGCAGCTGACCCTACCTAGGTGAGAAATGGCTTATGAAGATGATGATGATGACTCTATTTGAATTAACCCACTCATAAGCTATATCAAGTTGTTGGTCAATTAAACAAACACAATGTTGGAAAGTTGATCCAGAAATTAGAACTATTGCCAGGAAACACTTAAGTAGGTTTTAACGAAAGTGGATTAGAATTAGTATCCCTAGCAATAGTTTTTGAGGTAAATTAAATGCGTGCCTTAAGATGTTCACAACTTGGATCATAAAAGGATGAGATAATCTTAGAATATATTCTTACATTTCTCAATACATTTTTACCCAATACTAATATATCTTTTTTCTATTCCTAATACACTTTTATATCAAATTTTTATTCAATCTTTATCCCATTCAAGTTCTAAACAACATGTATAAAATTTTAAAATAAAAGCCAAAAGTAAATTTAACAAGTTGTTCCCAAACATGACAGAATTTCACACGAAATTCCGTGGCGAAAAAATATTAAAAAAATTACCATCGCGTCCCCACTCATGTCCCTTTCCCCATACACTAATTCTTGAATCGATAGTATCCTACTGGTACTGTTATATTTCTTTCATGACTGTACCGAATATGAGGGCAAAGCTACTAAGATCATCGGAATTTGCTTCATCAGAGGTGTATGACACTAACCTTGGTCCTCTTCGTGAAGAACAATAAGTATTTTTAATGAGTGTTCTGGAGGCGATAAAAGTTTTGATGTAAAAATTTTTGAAATATGAAAAAATGATGTGACATAATAAGGATGATGATATAGAGTAAAAAATAAATTTAAAATATATAAGTTATTTGTGTAGAAATAATTAAAAAGTAACATAATTATATAGAAGATATAAAAAATAATTAAAAATAAAGTACTTATTGAGAGTAAAAAAATTTTAATTAAAAGTTGCAGCCTGAACATGCCCTTTGACAATTCTTTTTTTTTTTGCATATTATGAATTTGATGTTGACTTGAATTTTGATAGCTAAAGCGGTGAAATTTGGAGTGAATAGCGACATTGAATAGTGTTAGGGCAGATAGCGTTGGTTGGAGAAACAAGTTGTGCGTTTGATTGGTGTGGAGTATTTGATCGAGTTGGATTGTGTACAATGTAGTGCATTGCATTCGTTTGGTTGGATGTTGTAGCAATTAATGAGAATAAAAGAGAATGTATATTTTCCATTTTTATACTAATTTTTTGCTATAATTTGATATTTTAACTATTTAATTATTTTTCTTTTTTTATTTTTACTCATATATTGTAATCACTTTTTCATATTTTCTATATAATTATGGAGAAATGATTCAATACAATTTGTTTTATTATGTCACCAAAAATAATTTTGGTTTGAAACTTATCTTATGTAAAAAAAAGTATCGTTGGAGAGTGAATATGTAACCTGTAATTTTTTAAAAAATATACAATACAAATACAATGTATGAAATTAAAATGTATATAGAGTGTAGACTCATAAATAAATATACATATAAATATAATAAATAGTTCAGATTTTCTAAAAGTATTTTGAAATTAAAAAACAATGGATAGCAAGTATTCAATCATTCATAGCAATCATGTTATCTATTTTCACTTATTGTCGTTTTACTTTCATCATATGACCTCAATTTCTTGCTTTTCAAAATTTATTTTGTTTCATTCACAATAACTACTAATTCTCAAACTCTCCCTTAGTTGTTTTGCACTTGAAATCCTTTTTAATTACTACCGCTTCTATAACACAACATTATTAAGGGGAACACAAGGACGACAGTTCCTTATCATCAGTGGACTCTTTTTATATGAACAATCAAACTCTCCATATGTCGTAGCCTCTTAACATAAATAATTAAATTTGGATCCCACGTTGAGCATGCTCTTAGTTTAGTGAGACCGACCAAACAAGTCATTAAGAAATGGAGTTTAATTAGGTTGAGATGGTCCTCAAAAGCTAGCTCCACGTAGTAATGGTTGGTCGTTTTAAGAAATAATGATGAGTATGCATGTGTTTGAAAAATACCGCTCGAACGGTTAAGAAATTCCAAAGTGGGTCCAAGTCCAAAAGGCACAATGACTAAGTAATCAAAAGCCGAAACTATTCTGGCCATATATCGGAGTTTCATTTCTTTATTTATGGGGGGTGCTATCCCTAGGATTTAGGTCCACCTAATAAAGGTTTGATACATGTGAGACGTGATTGAGTCGAACCATCCATTTTCCAAGTCTGCGACTTGGATATGTATATAAAGAAATATTCGGGTGTAGTGCAACTACATATGATCATAAAATTATAATTTACTCCACCCGTTGTATTTAGAATAATATATTTTATTATCGTACCAAATTTTCATCACAATCTAATATGTGTAAGAGCCCCATCTGAAAATGGTACGAATTTAATATAATAAAATAATTTAATATAAATAACAACTTTAAAGTAGTTTTTTTCAACGTGTAAATAATTCCTATAAAATTTATATATAGATAAATGATCGTATAAAATTTCATTGTATTATAATATGTGTGGGTATATCTCTAAAAATCGCTTTAACATAATAGGATGATTTGCAAATATATAAACTTAGTTTAACCATAATTGCAAATATATTCATATAGTTTTAGAAATTAAAAATAACTCGTTTAAGTTAACTATAATTGCAAATATACTCACGTTGTTATAACATCGTTCAATGTGAGTATGTTTGCAAAGATATGCAAACTAATTTGATATATTTAGTTTTTGATATACATATATTGTTTGTATATTTTTACAAATATACTCATGTTGTAGTGGTGCAGTCGCAGCTTCATAACGGCATTAGTATATTTGCAATTATAGTCAAATTATATGGAATTATTTGTAATTTCTGAAACTATGCAGTATATTTACAATTATAGTTAAACTCAATGAGTATATCCGCAAATTATCCAACATACTATTTAAATTAAATATTGACCTCTGACATCAAAATAATAATAAAAATAAATATCGACCCAATTAGCCGTTGGAGAATTTTTTAAAGTGTATCGGGCTACGAGGTTTTCTCACAAGTGCACATTAATTAGCCAAATTTAATTTAAATGATCATCATTCTGCCATTAATCATCTCCTCGGTCGGGCAAACTTGGGAGGATCGAATTGAGCAATCCTTTCTTATTCCTAGACTCTCAAACGGCTGTAAAATGTGAATTAGTGATAAATTAAAAAGAAAGAAAAGAAAATGGTTACACCAGGAGAAATTGGCTCGGAGTAATTAGCCACGGAGTGATTCTTTTCCTTATATAACATATAATTCTAGGCGGAGCCAGGAAATTAAGCAACGCAACAACCTGTGGGTGTGCTGTCATGTCGATTATTTAGAGTTTTTGTAACATGACACGGTGCCAAAACGAAGCCTAGTCACATGACACTTGCAGATGTGCCAATACACGGTGTCTTTTCCATCGGAGAAGAACGAGGTTGTACAGAAACTATTAAAATAAAAATTATTCTAATTTTTTTAAACAAAGCTTTCATAGCTCAGTTGGTTAGAGCACCCGTTTAGTAAGCGGGAGGTCTTGAGTTCGACTCTCAATGAAAGCAATTTGGGTTTTATTATTATTATTTTTTGGCTCTAGTTATGGATGAACTGATACATTTACAAAGAAGAAATCCTCCAATTTTCGCAGTTAGTTAGCTCTCTGTTGACTCTAGCTTTGGATGATATTTGCGAAGAAGAAATCCTTTAAGTTCCTTTTTATGTTTTTTTCCTGATATTTATTTTTCAAAAAACTTCAATTTTTTTCTGATATATATTTTTCAAAAAATTTACGAGTTTTCGCATTTAGTTAGCTCTCTTTTGACTCTAGCTTTGGATGACATTTACAAAGAAGAAATCCTTGAAATTCCTTTTTATGTTTTTTTCCTGGTATATATTTTTCGAAAAACTTCAATCTTTCGCAGTGAGTAAGCTCACTGTCCTCGAACTTTTGAGTCCTTTCCTTTTGACGGTAGCTATGAATGCACTGATACATTTAAAAAGAAGAAATGCTTTATTAATGCAAGTCAATTAGAGATGACACGATCCTAATAGATTAAACAAAAGAAAGTTAAAAACTTTTTTTTTTTTTTAAGAACAAGTTGATTCACAGTTTCTTTTTTAACTTTTTCAAAAAAGTTAAAAACTTTTTAAAAAACTTTCGTTTGTTTTAAAAGAAAAAATGCGTTATTTATGCATTTTAATTAGGGATGGCACAATCCTAATTGATTAAACAAAAGAAAATTAAAAACTTTTTTTAAGAACTAGTTGATTTACAATTTCTTCAAAGGTTTATTTGTTTACATAAAACCTTTCTAATGTAAAACTTTTCTATCTTCCCAATTGCCTTATTTCTTAATCATTTTATTACATTTTTTCATACAATTATCCTACTTTTCAATAATTTCTTTACAAATTTTTATACAATTATTCCATTTTTCAAACATTACTCTTATTATATCACATCATTTTTTTTATTTCAAAAATTTCTAAAGTATGTTTAAGAAGTGAAACTTTTGATGGAAATTTTTAAATGTAAAAGTTTTTAAAATGTGAAAAAATAATATGATATGATGAAAATAATGATGAAAAGTAAAAAAATTAAATAAAATAAATAAATTAGATATATTGATAATGGTGAAGAAATTATTAAAAAATAAGTTAGTTATTTGTATAAAAAGAAGTGAAAAAATAATTAAAGATATGAAATAATTATGGAGAGCGAAAAATCTTAGTTTGAAAGGTTTTATAGATTACCAAATACTCATTATACTAAAAACTCTTCTTTGTAAAAGTTTCATTACTTCTCAAACACACCCTAAATCTAATCAAAGGGTTATTGAAGGTTCCCATGAGCAAACACTACCCAAAACTAAATACACCATTGAAAGTTGGAACTTGAAAGTGCCCATTTCTGACATCAAAAGTGAAATTCGGTTTATTGTTAAGTTTCAATAGCCTATTTCACAGCTGGAAAACGCGGGAAGCACTAACTGCTACTAATCTTTTCAGTCACATGGAGTAACAACATGCAAAAGGGCAGCATGCATTTTAATAAAAACTGAGATCTGCAATGCTGCAACGCAGATACTTAAGCTAATTTCTGGTTGGCATTTGATTACAACAATGGGGGGAAAGTTCACATACTTGAGACCCATGATTGGAGGATTGGCACTTACATCAAGGGATTAAAATGAAAGAATTAGATTTACATTTCAAGAATAGCAATTAGATGAGCCAGCTAGAAGGGCAATTGCACGGTTCTCCTAAAGCGAACATTTGGCGCTACAGTTCTGATGCTTTGAAAGATCTATCTAGAAGGTCGGAAACAGGCATCTTCAAATCAAAAGTCATCCTTTGTAGTACCATCGACAGTGTGTGCACATCTGACATTGCCCTGTGAGCAGAACCCACCAAAGGTATCCCATAGTACTCTCGCAGTGCTCCTAAAGACACCTTAGAGAGCTTGGTTCCTGAGATGAAAAATAAAAATTCATCCATCCGATCCACCCCACAAGTAGGCATAATAGCAACCAAATGAGAGATGGAAAATAGAAAATGACAGCATGCGGTGCTAACATGAGAAAGTAGGAGTCACTGAAAGCAACGTAGTTCAAATGAACTAAAGAAAACTTCCACAGGTTTCAATACATCTGCCATACAACACTAACCAATGATGGGTATTCCCAAAAAAATTTTGAATTTGGTGAAGTTATTGATAAACATAATAAAATAAATTTGTCTAAAATTTAAAATGACATGGACACAACACAAATTCCAAGCCCTGAGACTTGAGATGTACTTGCTCAAAAGGTATTGACTATCGACCCACCGCTAAGGGCCATTATTGCAAGACAAAAAGAGCTTTTAGAATCCAAATGTCTAGTGCAAACACTTTGTGAATGGGACCCTTTGGTTGCTATAGGTCCTTCTTAGGTAGACATAGAGCTAAATGAAGCTGCATGCCTAATCTTTCAAGAAATAGGCTAATTTGTTATACTCCAAGTTGGCCATAGGAATCTGATTCAGGTTGAAGGCTCTAAGAGGGCAAGCAAACAGCCAAGACAAAGTTTGATGATAGTGTCATTGTTAAGACTCAAAGACGCATTATTCAACTGAGGAAACAGTCCACATCAGTGTTTAATTTATCGCAAGATGAATTCACACAGATCAAGACATTTAATTGTCATGATATGAAGAAAAAGAAAATAATGATGATGACAACCGTGGAAGGTTTTTGCAGAGTAACAACTAAATCCTAACGCTGGTTCTGGCAGCCCAGTGCAACCCAGGTCATCATGTGCAAGATGCAGCACTCTTTGCTTCAACACAGTTTTTAGAAACTTCAAAAAAAATGAGTTAAAATATGGTGATCGACTGGGAAAAAGCCCCACTTCAAATAAGAATATTGGAGGGGATGTGTCCATAAAACTAAGGTTGAGGACGTATTTAGCCATACTTTGAAAATTCGTGGAAAAAAATCATGACATATTTAGGAAAAAAAAAGAAAAAGAAAGCTTTTCTTTATTTGCATATGACTCCAAGCTGATGACTGGACCAGTCTCTCAGGCCACAGCAGATAGATAGTGTCGAACTGACAACCAAGATCTCCATGTCCATGTATGTGTGCACATTTTGGAACATGTAATCCAATTACAGAAAGCAGCCACCACATCATCATACGTGCATTCCAGCCAAAACAATTAGCTTTCGACTAGCTATGTTACAAGAAAAAGAAACAATTGAAATGGAACAAACGCAAAATGAATTCATAGAGTGGAAACACAAGGAAACAGCAAATCACTTTATTATCGATGGTAAAACGGAAAGGATGGAAGAGACAGAAAACTTACCGTCTGGCTTTACCAGAAGCTTTGCAATACGAAGAGTGTCCAAGAATAGCCAATCTGGAGGTATCTTCATAGAGCAACGACTGAATTCCTTGACAATGAAAGGTATATCAAAACGCCGCCCATTGTGAGCAACCCACATGATTGGTCCCCCAGCCTTTTGTCGACTTCTTACATACTGGATTAAGATTGGAGCCAGGTCCTTCCACCTGCATGACAAGTTTCAGCAGTGAAAACTTGTCAATTCAAATAGATAGATGGTTCTAGAAAATGTATTGAAGTATTCATTCATGTATACTGTGATTGAAAGCCATAGGCTTTGAAGGACATCTCAGAGATTGGCATCAATCAAGTCTTCTCAAACATTTATTATTATTCTGACAGTTTTTTGGGTGAATCCTAATGATGCATAGATGTTATTGTCAAATAAAGGCTTTCTCCATATAACCACCTCTTTTGGAGGCTGATTATGCAAAGCCACCTCCCTTTTTGTTAAAATTCCCAAGGAAAACAACATGTCATATATTGTAATGAGAAATTATAAGAAAATGTCACGGTTTCTGGTATTAGCCAAAATATAGGCAATAATATGAAAAAAAAAAAAAAAAATTCCCAAACATAAGTAATGAAGACAAATGATAGGGAATTAAGGACAGTAGAGGTTGTCCAGTGTAAATGTCAAGAATGGGGAGGGAAAAAAAAAAAAAAGGAAAGAAACAAAGAAAAAAGTATAGATCCATGCAATAGGTTATTAAAGCAAGTCAACGGATTTATTATTATTATTATTATTTTTTGAAAACAAAAAATTGAACAAAACAAACAGCAGGGGTCAACAATTTATTTGATAAAAGTTCAAAAGATTAGTGGAGACAGAGATATAACAAGAACCTTGGAATATCAGGCCTGTTGACCATACTGGAGGTGATGCCATGCACATGAGTATTGGGCACATAAACTCCAGGATTGACCAGGGTTTGGAAAGTGCTATTTTTCCCCCCAGCAATGTCCTGCAGTGCGATCTCAATTATTCGATCTTCACGTACACTAAACCCGGTTGTTTCGATATCAACCACAATAATTGTTGCAACTTGTGCTGATTTTCTTCCCTCTGCTGTATTCTGCTCAACATCGGAATGCTGAGTTCTTTTTATTTCAGTCAGCTCTAACTTGCTGTCCTTCGTTGTTCTTCTCCTTTCAACACTTTCATCCAGGATATCAAGTTTGATGTTGCATCGTTTGCTACTCTCCTGTTTGGGATTTCTTCCTGCTAGTAATTTTGTTGACAGACGGCGTGGCTTCCATATGGGTGCTTCCACAAAAGTTCCACAGGTCCCAAGTCGGAGTAGCTGAAAACTGTTGTTGCATCTAAGGGCATTTCTTATTTGACTACAGTTCCCAGACCAGATAACTGCCAAGGACATCGTTCAAAGGCAAATTTCTTTTAAATCAGTGTACTGACTGAACATTCACACTGCACTTACAACCAGAATTTCACGAACAGAACACTCCCATACACCCATGATATTGCTCTCAAGAGCAGTTGGCGTGATGCCTTATTCTGTAAAAAGGGGCAGCAGCTGAGTGAGGGTAATTCATCTATTTCCCAAACCAGCCACAATAAATTTAGTCTGCAACTAATCCACCAGGATAAAGAAATAGTACAATCATGATAGCATTTTGAAAGCTCCTTCAATGTAGATCTAAAGTAGGCAGAATCTTTTCATGCTAGCAGCCTAACATATCCATTGAACTTCAGATTTTGTGTTTTCAATTGTTTATGCTGGTGGATACAGTGTGCCGCGAAAATCTCCACTACATGACAAATACTAAACATGGTTTAGTGACTCGCAATTCAAAGACCTATGCCACCAGTCCAACTTGTTCCACATGCCCACGTCCATGTTGGCTCGTCGAGGGCAATAACACAAGTTAGCTCGAAACCCAACCAAACTCAGGCCCATTAAATATGAAGGAGCTGAGTTGCCATTTGATACAAAATTGAGAACCCTGGTGGATCTTATATCCATGTGTGGCTAACATACACTGGCTTTAGAGATACAGCTGAGCCACAAATTCCAATGAACAAGTCACTGAAATTGTTCAGGGAGATTGACAACAACAACAACAACAACAACAAGTGTGGAAACAAATTCTTAGGCTTCATAGCATCCATTAGCAGCAAAGGAATTCATCCACGGCTATGATCAGCTACAGCTAACTGTCCCAGCCTTCCAAATAGTCTGGAGGAAGAAACCTGAGGTGTTCCCATCCATCATGAAGCGTACGGAATTATGACATAAAAGTTGTAAATTCCTATGTCATGGGGATTAAATGCATGCCTAAAATCAAAAGAAATTTCTCACCACCTTAACTAACATACTATTGGAATTCTCTACGCGTATTAAAAAAAAAAAAAAAAAAAACCAATCTATGGGACAAAAACAAGCCAATTTGTGTTGCCATGATTGCCCATGGCATGATTCGGTCCGTCTTCAAAACAAAAGGCGAGTCTTTTTCTTTACCATTCGCTAGCGCATATCGTCGATCACAATGCGTGTCCTTTCTGAGACCCGCTACCAAGAACCATAGAGGCCAACCCTTTACAGAAAATCACAGATGTCCAGTCCAAAGCAACACATAAACAGACAATATACACAGATTTTATCTATTTTTTTTTTTTTTTCAAACGAACAGAAACCCAAAAAGGAAACGATACTATCATACCTTTGTGCCTAAGGGGGTGAAGCTGGAAAAGGAATACAAGCGGAACAAGGCCACCGTTGCATGAATGATTAATAAATAAGAAGAGCGGAAGTTGACGGTTGCTTGCGCCTGGAGAAGAGAGGTGGAGGTGGTGTGTTTGAAGGGGTAAAAGGAAAAAGAAAACTGCGGAAGGCACGGAAATGGTAGGTGCTAGTCTTTCAGGTTCCAATGCGACGCGCGTGGTGGACCACGCCCCTCAGGTTGCGGATCGTGTAATACTGCTGCTGCTTTTCCCCAGATTTCGTTTCGCAGAATATCCCATTTCCCGAGCGGATCGATCTCTTCTCCGCATGTTGCTTGCACGGCCCCGCTGGGAATGGGATGGCTACGTGCTAGCTAGCGTGATAAACCGATCAACAAACAAAGTATTTCGGCTGGCTGCAATTTTTTGGGCTTGGGCTGAGCTTGATCGGTGTCTGTATTTCGGTTTTTAGATGCTGATCCAAGTGTAAGCCCTTATCTGGCCCGCTTCTGCAAACTGAAATAGGTCTT
>JAXCLR010000050.1:64042347-64064765 GCA_035584095.1 Annona squamosa | reverse complement strand
AAAAAAAAAAAAAAAAAAAAAAAAAAAAAAACAGAGGACGGTTCAGATGCGATAGCCTGTCCCTTGGAGTTGTGGAGCTGTAGCACCGCCTCTCAGTCGTATCGCGGAAAGACAGCTTGGAGAGCAAGAACTATGCGTGGACACGTGTCAACACCCCGCAAAGCCAATCTCAGCGTCCTAGTATTTTAAACACGCGTGGGCTGACGCTCGCCGTTACACACATATTCCCTGACCTTAAAAGCATACACGCGCATGGGAAAAAGCTATCGTTGAAAAAAAAAAAAAAAAAAAAAAAAAACGGCTTTAAATTCTCCCAGAGCAGCATGGCGGAAGCCGTTAGCTTTTCCTGGTCCATCGACTCAGTCAGCTTACGTCGACAGAGAGGACCACTTGTAGAACTCCCCTATTCCCGCGCGGCACAGCTAGCACAGGATTAATATCTATCCAGAGAGGGGACCTTTCGTGACTTCGGCGGAGAAAGGGGCATGCGAAGCCTCCGCTAGAGGCTGGCACGTATGGGTAGCTGCGGGATGGGTCAAATGACGTGGCAGACGGAGGAGGAGTTGACGGCCGTGGATTCCGTCAGTTTCGTTAAAAGAAGGGAAGAATATCTTTGCCGCCGGATATCGTCAGCTCCGTTGGGTGGGGTTGTCACGGGAATCGGTAAGTCCTGTTTTAGCTTTGGGTCGAAAAATCATTTTTATAGAGCGAAGCATACAAGAACATGATCATGCAGCAGGCCTTGCAACTGTTATCGACCAAAGTTGGACGATAAATTAATTCACGATAACTACTATTATTTTTTGATATCGTCTAATTATTTAATCTATTAATTATTGATCAGTTTTGCTTGAAAAGATTGAATTGGTCTGATGTTTATCTTGATTTTCAAATATTGCTGAGGAGCGTGCAACGATCCTTGCTATTTGAATACGAAAAAGCGGGTCAGTTAAGCTTTTAAGAAGATCAAAATTAAAAAAATGGATTTCAAAAAAGTTCGAAAGTTTTATTATTAGATGGTGGCGTCTCGTCTGCTCAGTGAAAGGCATGGGCAGATGGATAGATATCCGGGCCAAATCAAAAGAGGATCAAAAGCCAGAAATGGCACGTCGCGTTGGACGGACGAGATGGGCACAAATAATCAGCTACTTTCATCGGACGGCCCAATCGTTATGCGGCTTCATGGGTGGCCCGTAAAGTCTATGGTTATCCGAGTGGACGGCTCTGATCAACGGATTGCACGGACGGGGACGTCAAAATTCCGAACCTTTCCATGCAATCATGTGGCATTCGGCAGAAAGGCAATCGCTGTGTCGGCTGGAAATGACACAGAGGTGACACGAGTGGGCTCCACAGCGTACTTTCATTTGGGGGTTGGAAAGTTGGAAAGATGGCCATTTTAAAAAACAATCCTAGCCGTTCATCTATGTTGGAAAATATCCCATCGCTGCAGCGGGTTGCAGGAGCGCATAATCCTTCCATTAGATTCTGGCGTGCATTTTGAAGCGCACCTAATGGTCTGCCTAGTAAACAAAACGATGGGCATCTGCAAAGCTTGTCAGGGCGAGTATCATCCTCCGCGCCAGAGTATCTAAACATCTTTGAAATAGGGACAGCGAGAGCTGAAACACTTCCCGCAGTCTTTCAGTACTAGCAACGAAATTTATATTTTCCTCATTTTTACTACAAGAGCAGAGGAAGAAGAATTTTTGGAGATGGGATTCATTTTTCGAAATTTCCATCTCTCTCTTATCTGCTTATCAGTCGAAGCAGACGTCTTGCTTGAAATAGGAGCGTTTTGGAGATTTTGATTTCGGCTTCCGTTCTGCGGAATGCGAGCTGGAGTGTGGAGTTTGGGCCGGATTAGAGAGGAGGAGAGTGGACTTTGATGTGGGGATGGACGCCGGTGGATTGGCGGCGACGTTGTCGACGGCCAGCTCGACTGGCAGTCAAAAGGCTGGGGACAGAGCTGGAGTGTCCGATCAGTTTCCGGTCGGGCTTCGAGTCCTCGTCGTCGACGATGATCCAACGTGCCTCATGATCTTGGAGAAGATGCTGAGGAACTGTCTGTATGAAGGTGAGATTCTGTCATTTTGTGGAATTTTTCTTATTTTCGTTGAAATTGGGAGTTGACTTGGGTGGGATGGCTTTTGAATTCCGTTCGTTTTGTGCTGCATGGCTTTGCATTTCGTTTTCGTTGTTTTTGTCTTTGGTATAGTCTACTTCAACAGCTCTAAGGACATAATCTACTTCAACAGCTCTTGAAAGCAGAACAGCTGATAACTTCCTCCAAAATCACAAATTTGAATTCTTATGCGATTCGGTTGTATACGGAACTCGTTTAGAATCGAAAATTGGATTAGTAATCAGAATCATTGGTTTCGAAGATTTTGTTCTCTTTTGCGGAATTTTTTTTGGAGGTCTTAAATGCTGTTTTTTTTGTTGTTCTCTTGCATTTGGATTTCATAATCTCAAGCAGCAATGTCTTTTTCAAAAAAACTCGTATCGTTTTCCTTTGGCTTTTGAAGTGACAACGTAACTTTGAGGATTAGGTGCATTTCGAAATAGCATTTGATTAGATAATATCAAGAGAACGAATGCAGTTTTGCTTTGACTGATGAAACGTTATGGTTGAATATGATCAGTTACGACCTGTTCGAGGGCTGCAGCTGCGCTGTCATTGCTTCGGAAGAGGAGAGGCGGATTCGATCTCGTTTTAAGCGATGTTTACATGCCAGATATGGATGGGTTCAAGCTTCTTGAGCACATTGGGCTTGAAATGGATCTGCCTGTTATCAGTGAGCGCACATGTTACTTAAAAGAGCTTTAATTTTCGAAGAACAGAATATCTTGAAACTATTGAATGATATTCTGTTGTGCAGTTCATATAAGTTTGGCTAGTGATTTGATTATCCATGCTGTTTATGTGATTACCTATCTTTGAAGCATATTTGAAGTTTGTAAATTATCGTTTAATATTCTCATGCGACTGCGAATTTGAATCTGATGATTGATTGTGATTATCACATTCGTTTATGGCATTAACCATCCTTTGATTTTAAATCATCTGTCAAGTTGCCATTTTTGTTTTTTGGATGATATAGTTCATATGAATTTGGTGATTGATTTGATTTTCCAAGCTGTTTATATGATTACCCATCCACGGCTTTAAAGCATACGTGAAGATTGCAACTTGTGGTGTGATATTCTGATATTGTAGTAATTTGAACGCGGCCACTGATTGTGGTTATGGTAATCTTCTATGTCATTAGCCATCCTGGCTTCTGAATCATCTGTCAAGACACCATTCTTGTTTCTTGCTGTCAATTTTTAGAGACATTTGCTGAGCCATCCAATAAAGCTTGACGGCAAAAATATTTCTCATTTCCTAATAAAGCTTGACCGTTTAAGTTACTGTGTTCGTCCAAATCCAATTGCCTTAACACGGGCCTATTTTTACAATCCATGCTCATAATTGATCAGATTTTAAGCAATTTTCTCAACTTCCATGATGCAGTGATGTCAGTCGATGATGGAAAGGATGTTGTCATGAAAGGTGTGACACATGGTGCTTGTGATTACCTTATAAAACCTGTTCGAATTGAGGCTATTAAAAACATCTGGCAGCATGTAATCAGGAAGAGGAGGAACGAGTTAAAGGAATTGGAGCACTCTGGCAGTGTGGAAGATTCTGACAGACAGAAAAGGACATCTGATGATGCTGATTATGCTTCCTCAGCAATCGAAGGAAGCTGGAGGCATCCCAAGAGGAGGAAGGATGGGAAGGAGGAGGAAGATGAAGGTGAGGACAGGGAGGATTCTTCTGCGACAAAGAAACCGCGGGTTGTATGGTCAGTTGATCTCCATCAACAATTTGTTGCTGCAGTAAACCAACTGGGCATTGACAGTAAGGACGCTTTGATTTTGTATTTGCAGTGTGATTTATACTTTCTGAAACCTCCCCATACTGGTCAGTGCGTGTGTTGTTGGATCAAATAACTATCGGAATTTTAATATTCTTCTGGTGAGCAGTCTTAGGCTGTCATGTGCCAGGGTCTAATGGTATGCAATATCTTAAAAAATGCCAGCTGTTCAATGAACCATAAAGTGAGTGTCCTTATTTTTGGGCCCAAAGGACATGGCTAGGTGCCTGCGTAATGAACAGAGCAGGTCATTGGAACTGCACTGTCTAAATAGCAACCCTTAATGTCTGGGCTAGTCATTGATGGTTGATGCATTTCATTGTCAAATCCAGAGGCTGTTCCTAAGAAAATTCTGGAGCTGATGAACGTTCCTGGTCTCACCAGAGAAAATGTAGCTAGCCATCTGCAGGTATATATGATTGCATTTCTAGTCTAAACTTCCATTCTATGAATGCTATGTTTTTAATTCGTTGAAATTCCTGCTGCTTTGTTTTTTGTTGTAAAGAAATATCGCTTGTATCTTAGAAGGCTGAGTCCACAGCAGCATCCTGGTGGGCCTAATGCACCATTTATTGGTGCTCCAGAAGCAAGATTTGGTTCAGTTTCTCTGCTGGATGGTTTTGATCTTCAAGCTCTTGCAGTCTCTAGTCAACTTCAGCCACAGTGTCTCACAACACTGAGGTCAGGCCTGGGAAGAACGGCCTCAAACACTAGCATGGGCATGTCTATTGGATGCCCAATCAATCTTTTCAACTCCAATGGACAGATTGCGAATTCTTCGAAAATAAGGTGTGGGCTGCCCTTGCAAGAACTGAATGATAGGCCAATTAACCTGCTTCATGGTTTTCCAACAAGCATCGAATCAAAGCAGTTGTTGCACTTCAGTCGAGCCATCGATCCGTTTGGCAATGTGGGTCCTCAAACAGGCAAGGTAAGCATGGGTTCTGCTAACCAATCAAGTACACTCGAAAGAACTAGTACATCAGCTCATGTAGGTAGTAGTCATTGTTCCCAGAGTCCTCTTAAGATGCAGGTGTGTCTGCAAAGAGTGCAAGCTGCCCTCTCTCATCCTCAAATCCAGATGCAGATAGAATCTTTGCCGCAGCAGCAATTGAGAAGGCAGTTAATTGATGAAGTTGCAGGCACATGTGTTTCTGGACTTTCATTACCCATGGGTCAGCAGATGCTTTCAACTGACATTGCCGAACAGATCCTGGGAAGAAATGGAGCCACTGAGAACGGTAGGGGCATTCTGTTACCAGGGGCAGCTTGCATCAATAGTTCCTCTTTAAATGCTGTTTCTCAAGCTCCAGCTGTTGATTTTGCAATCAACGGTGGCATGGAATTTCAAGGAAGCAGTTTTTCTACTGCATCTACACCTAGGCTGCCAGGTTTCCCATCAACAGGGATGTTTCAGGAAGCCACAGCGACAGTGGGAAGTTTGGAAGGATTAAACAGTGGTACTGGCATGAAAGGACCGAAGGGCCTTGTTCAAAATTACAATCTGTTAAATGAGCTTCAGCAGGATATTGGTCACACTTACAGTTCAATTCCTCATGTAAACATTACAGGCAGCAATCCAGGCCTGGTTTGTGGTCATCAAAAGAATGTGCAGGGTACAGACGAGAGCTTTAGTACCAAAGGAAAGGGCTCACCAAGTGCGCCAAATGAGAATGAGAACCTGCAGAGGGTCATCGATGGGCAGAATAATCTTTCCATAAACAATCCTTTCAAATCAAAGGTTGAGGGAGGACCAAATATGAGATGTGAGAATTTGCTCCTGACAGATCATTTTGTTCAGGATGATCTCATAAATGCTATTTTCAGACAGGTCAGCTATCCCTTACGGAATCTTCTTCTGTTTTAACTTTTAAGTTCTTCTCTCTGATACAAATTAAAATTCTTACTGTATAATGGAGAGTTGCACTTGAATCCCATTTATCCATCATTTGACTGGTTGCAGTCTAAACCGATTATGTAAAAAGCAGTTATGCACCTGAAAATCTCCTATTTATGGGTAAAATAGCATAACATTTTCCAAATAATGGATATGCAGTTATGCATCAGAAAATTTCCTTGTGAAATTGAAAAACTGTCCCACACTTGAACATTTCTTATTTCTAGGTCAATAACGTTTCCCAGAAGGTGGAAAGCAAGCATAGAGGAAATTCTTTTGTTAAACAGTTCCAAACTTTTTTCACTGCTGATTATCTCTTTCGAAATCAAAAGAAGCGGTAGCTTCAATTACTTTAGGTCTACAGTATTTTAACCCCACATCCTCATGAAGTCCATAAAATGGGATGGCTCTTGGATGCTCTGTCCCTGTTTGCCATTTTTGTGCCTGCTGATGGTGCATTGTTAGATAAAATTGAGATCTGGCATGCTTGAAAAAAATATTAACGGAGAAAAGTGCAGAAAATGAGACGGAATAAGGTGATATGGTGAGGGGCTATGATGAAAAATAAAATAAATAAAGACAAAAATAAAGAGATGTTTTACATAAAAATGGAGAATAATGATTGAAAATATGGGTAATAATGAGAAAAATATTATAAGGTGGTTCGGCTGTTAAAATGTAAAATCTCATTAAAATGGGAGAAATAAAATGATGGAAAAACTGGCTCGCTACTTTTTCCATATATTATTTCCAAACAAATGAGACTGCATGAAACTCTGATGTTAGGCTTTCTAATGACCGATTATAGTCCATTCTCTACTTATCTTTCATAAATGGATTATTAAACAATAACAATTAACATTTTGATGCTAATTTGTTTCCACTTTCTAGCAGCAAGAAGGGGTCGTGTCAGTTGAAACAGACTTGAACTTTGATGGGTTTCCAATGGATGACATACCTGCTTAGGAAATTGCATGATTTTGTCTGAGAACGTCATGAAAGGAGCAGTCTTTCTTATCACCACCCCCCTCCTCTGCAAAAGATTCCAAGTCGCACCATTCATTGTTCATCCCAGATATTTGGTAAGCAAAAGAAAATCTCATAAGAGGCATGAGCATGAAATTTGGACTTCTTACAATTCAAGCTAACAAGATGGGCAAAGTTTTGTGATACAATTTGAATGCAGTTCTGAGTGGAATCTTGCAATGACAACAGCATTTTGAAACATGAATGATGAGAGAAATTAGCAACTCAATTATTTGGACTAAAAATCTGTGAGATCTGGAGTTCAGATTCTTGAATGATAGCACAACAATTTACAAAAGGTCAATGCAGTTGGTTCTACTCAATTTTCTTGACTCAGTTTGTGTAAAGTGGGTCTTGGTGCATCCAACGCTGGAATTGAGGGAACTGTATTGTGGAAATTTTTGACCTTGGCCGACAATTTCTAGTTTAGTCTGTTGGAAAATAGGTTCTTTCTGAGTCCCTTCTGGACATCAGAGAATTTGTCAAGTTTTGTTGGTTGATGAATTTTATTTCAGACTAGCGGAAAAAGGTTCTTTCCAAGTCATTTGTGACATCAGTAGGCCTTTCGATCTTCAATAAAATTTTTCTATTTCTTGGATTTTATGGCTTGTACACCTTTCGTTGGATTCAAAATTTTTTGATGTAATTAATCTTTTCAACATTTAGGAGATTTGCCTGCTCGCATCCTTTCCTGATTATTGAGGAATCCTACAATTGCCATTGCATCAGCGACTTTCATTTTATTTTATATCACCATGGTATATCAAATCAAAGTAAAACAGGTGAGTCAAGTTGTTTTGAGATAATTGGGTGTAAATTAGTAATTTCCCAACCTTTTGCTACATGGCTCGATGTCTAACCAGCGTATACCAAACCTGCACATTGACGTACCTATTTCAATACAATACAACTTCCAGTTCCAAAATCCTTTGGAGTTAGACCCTGCCCATTTATTAAGAAACATGTGCATGGTCCTGGCTTAGTGGAGGATGAACTTTTACTTTCATTTGAGACAAGCTCCAGTAATTAATACCTAATGGTATGATCTTTTCCTATGTTTATTACCTTCGTAGTCAAAATTGTAGGCAGTGCAGGCAATCCTTGTTTTCGGACGTCTTCTGTACCCATCCTGGCAGATATAGTCTTCAATTTTGCATCATGCTCTGTTGTAATTTGCTGAGATTAATGCTAATCCAGTTGGATCGTCGATTCATTTCCTAGATGGATAGAGTGTGAAGGTTTGAAACCATGATCTTAATTTTAATGTGGTTCATGTCAGATCTGACTTTAGAAGGTAACATTCCAGCTAGGTTGACAGTCACCTTTTATAAGCTTGTCTTTATAGCACATGGCGCAGACAGGAAATAGGTAACAGTGGGTCCAAGATTCATCATCCATCAGGATTCAGGACCATCACTGTTATATCACTTAGGCTTCTTGTGGAGTCAGTCCACCATGGACGTTGTGGAAGTTGGTCACTCTCATGGGTCACAAAAAGAACAGTACTAGGCGCCCCCCTACCCTATCTGATCCGCGTCTTGGGTCTTTCGTATTTTTTCATCACAGAGAATGTCTTCTGTTTCTTCGATTTGCAGTTCTCGTCGGAATCTTGTGGATTCTCAGCTCCACTATGATTTTTTTTTTTTTTTTTTACCCAAAAAATCATGTCTCCCGGATGACTGGACAACTCACGGAGGACAACTTTAGGAAAGAGAAACAAGATAAGTGTCTCTACCTAACTTCAAACCTTAGTCCTCTTACTCTACACATCCTTATAAACACTTATGTCAAGTAAGTCATTCAAGTGATAACCTTTTGGAGAAGACTAAAGCTCATCATGGGGAAGACTAAACTTCCACACGTGGAGATTACGAACCACCCATCATGGGGTTCGAAACCCCTACGGGAGATTCGGCAGCAACGCCCTAACCTAAGCTCGTTTAGTAAACAAATTGGATTTTTGAGTTAGAAAGAGTGACACGTAACGACTGAGGCTAAATAAGTGCGAAAAGCCTCTCAACTCAAAAAAGGGAGTTAGGCAAAAGTCCCTTTTTTCCTTGGCTTTATTTGATTACCTCATAGTTATACGTAGCAATCACTTTCTTTGCAGTATTATCTTTCAAAAATAATCACTTGTTTGCTCTATTCATTTTATGGCCGGCGAAACTCTTGTATTACTATTTGCTAACGTATTACCTCGTCTTTCAAAGCCTACGCAAGCTTGCTTCTCTATACAAGCCACAACTCAAGCACGGTTGCGCATGTATTCATGTCTTATCGATGTATTAAACACACGCCTTGGCTAGGTTTGAGTTGACGTACACAACTAGGGGTTCCTAACCCTGAACCTAATTTTTGAAAATTATATCTAAATCTTGTTTTAATATTGAGTTGGGATAAGGTTGATTTGAACCTCACCTTTTCTAAATAAATCTTGGATAAATTTTGGGTTGGTCTCTAATCGGTAGGCGAGTTGAGTAAAAAATGCGGGTTTAGTAGGATAGTTTTAAATATATATATAGTGCACCACCATTGCACTAGACAGTGGTACATTTGTTGTTTTTGGACCCCACACATATTAAAATACAATGAAATTTTATACAATTATTTATCTATATATAAATTTTATAGTAAATAGTTTACATGTTTAAAAAGACACTTTAAAGTTGTTATTTACAATAAACTATTTTGTTACATTGAATTTACCCCATTTTCAGATGAGGTATATACATATATCTGATTAGGATAAAAATTAATATGATAATAGAATACATTATTTTCAATATAATGGGTGGAATGAATTTTAATTTGATCATCATGTGGAGCCCATTTTAGCATCACTGCACTATAATTTGCGGTGTAGTCCTAAATACTCATACATCGAATGCACCATGACTCATATATATATATATATATATATATATATATGATACAATTCACCCGGGTGGTAAAATCCATTTTTATATTTTTTAAAATTTTGTATATAAATGTTAATCTAGGTGTATTTAACATGTGTATTAATTTTTACTATTTTTGAAAATTTTTAGATATCTATTTTTCATTTTTAAAATTAGTAGCATTTTCATAATTAATAAATTACAAAAATACCACTGATTTTAAAAAATAAAAAATAAAAATCTAAAAGTGTCCAAAAATGATAAAAATTGATACACATATTAATACACTTATATTAACAGTTTTATAAAAAATTCTAAAAAATAAAAAAATAGGTGAAATGACTGAGGCTGAATGCACTCAGGTCATATAGTCGCATCCTTGTTTGTGTGCATGTATATATATATATATATGAGAAATATTCAAGTGTAGCTTTATTGCACCACCCATTGTATTTAGAATTATGTATTCTATTACCATTCTAATTTTCATCCCAATTGAATATATGTATAGACTTCATTTAAAAATGGTACAAATTCAATGTAATAAAATAATTTAATATAAATAACAACTTTAAAATTATTTTTTTAACATGTAAATCATTTGCTATAAAATTTATGTATGAATAAATGATTATATAAAATATCAGTACATTTAAGTACATATGGTGACCATTTTGGGCCAAATGCACTGTTAATTATGATGCAGCTTCATTGCACAGGAAAAGTTATATATATATATATGTACTATCCTGCTTTTATGCGGACTCATGTAACCCTTTCAAAATCTAAGATTTTGATCCTTAGTAGAAAATTCAATCTATTTATTGTATTTAATATTATTTGTTTATCTAAGAGATCACGTTTCATCCCAATTAGTATATTTATGGGGCACATTTGTTTTAAAAAATATATAGTCATGTGTAAATTATAAAAAATACTTAGATCTATTTACACATATATTAGAATATAATAATACTTTATAAAATCATTTATTCACATAGAAATGATATTTTGGACGGTTTAGATGTAGAAAATACTACTTTAGAATTTATATTTTAGCATTTTTCGTAATTTACGCATGAAAATATATACATTTTCTAACAAATGTGGCCTATAAATGTACTTGATTATGATGAAACTTGATTCTCTAGATAAATAAATAATGTTAAATATAATTAATACATTAATTTTTTTTAATTAAATATCAAAATCTTAGATTTTAAAGGGGTTACATAGGCCCGCTTGTACGTTACCCGGTTATATAGAAGAGAAACTCATATATATATATAACACATCTATACTAAATTAAATGTTATATAATTTAATATTTTACTAGTTAACAAAAATAGACATCATTACTAAAACCAAATATAAGTAAATACAACGTAGCTTTATTGAACTAGATTAATAAAATATCTTCGTTTAAAATGCATTTTGGCATTTTCAAAAGCATTGCCTTAAAGTACAAGTATGTATGGAATGCCAGTTATTTGATTTTTATTTTGTTGAAAAACTTCATTATAAATAACACAAAGATTTTGTAAGAAGATAGAAATAAAATTTTAAACTTTGCTTATGCTTTTAATAAATGAATATAGAACATGTCGGGATATAATTGACTCACCATAATTTTGTTGTTAAATTTAGGTCAAAATTTTTTGACTTATTCTTATACCAGACCATAAAAATGATGATTTTCTGGATCTTTTGCATTTGAAACCCTATAACTTTACTTATTTGCTTTATAAATCTTGAAGCTTAATTGTTTCCATTTTAAACCTGAAAACGTTGGTTCTTTTGAATTGTAAACCTTGGCCCTTACATTGTTAAAAAACACTCCTTGTCTATATGCTTGCATGTGTATACTTTTCAAAATGACAAAGTAACCTTATCATGATATTTATAATGATGATGGTAGGAGAAGATTCCCACTAGCACACATCTAATTATAGATTTGTAGGTTCAAAGAGGAAAAATTTTCAACATTAACTAGTGGGCATCATCTATTTTCAGTAGTAGGTAATTTTTTTCCTTTGGAATACCCTTGTATTTTTCGCTAGCAATGTTTAGTGGATAGTTGATGCAAGCTTTGGAGAGGAAGAATAGGGTTAATGGGTTTCATTGGAGACATTGGATTTCGATATTGCCAATTGAAATTGAGGAGGAGATTCTGCTACAAGTGCTAAGGAGTATTGGAATTTTTAGATTATCTCAGTTTATGTAGATTAAATAGGAAATCTAATTTAATTTACATAAATAAAGGTAGTTAAAAAATTTCAATAAGTGATATTAGAGCCTTGCTTCATTTTTTAAATAATTTTTCTTATGTAGATTAAATGATAGAAACTTCATTCATAATATCAAACTCACATCATCAAATTATTCAATATTAAAAATAAGGATGAAAGATATTTTATATTGCAAGGAACTCTATTTGTCTATTAAAGTAAAATGGGTGAAACCAATAGATAAAGCTCATGATGATTGGGATATGCTAGATAGAAAAGGAGTTGGACATATTTGGCAATGGATTGATAAGAGTGTATACTAAGTAAATTAATGCATTCAAATTATTAAAAAAAAGTTTTTAATGGACTTTTTTTACGGACACTTATGAAAAAATTAAAAAGCTTTTAGGAATGCAACTTAGACATAAATAAAGCATTTTGAATTAAATGGCTTATTGATGTGAAGTATAAAGACAGGTAACAAGTAGTTGAGCATTAATGTAATTTTCAAGAGGTTTTAAATGATTTATCCAACTTGAAAAATTACATTTGCCAATGAAGTGCAAACATTATTGTTATTAGGTTCTTTGCTAGATAGTTGGGAAACTTTAATTATTTCACTCAATAATTATGCTCTTAACATTGTGCTGCAACAATGAATGTGATGAAAGACAGGAGGCAAGATGGAAAGAGCAATGTGCATCTTCCAATTCGAAAGAATTGGTTACAGAAAACGGTAGGAGAAGCTAGCATAGATGTTCTCACAAAAAGAATAATCTTGGCAAGCTTAAATGGGATTGTGAATCAAGAGTGAGTTGAAAGTCAAAGGTGTTAAATGTCATCATTTTGGTAAGCTTGGGTATGTAATCAAAGAATGCAAAAAATTGAAAAGAGAGAAGTAAACAAGAAGAGAAATGGAAAAAAAAAAAGAAGATAGAGAAAACAACAATTCTATTCGAAGACGATGTCAACTTAGCCAATGATGGTGATTATCATGCCAATGATGTATTTGCATGGGGAATAGATTTGTAGCTCCTTCGCATTTTACTCTATGTAGAGTTTTTTTCTTTTTATATCTTACACTAGTTGTGATTTTTTCTTTGTAAGAATGAAAAATGATGATAGATGCGAAATTCATAACATCTATGATGTTGGCTATAGACAAACTTGTGGTGCAAATTTTTATTGAAAGGTGTCAAACATGTTCTAAAATTTTGATTTAATTTGATCTTCGCATGATAGTTAAATAAAGATGAGTACTATCATCACTTTGGTAATAGTAGATAAAAACTGACAAAAGGCTCTCTTATCTGAGCTAAGGAAAAGAAGATTGACATCATCTACCGAACTTACATGAAGATTGCTGAGGAAGAAGTGAATACAGTAGAGTATAAATCCTCCTTAAAGCCGTAGCACAAGTGACTTGGTTACATGAGTGAGAAAGGTCTAGATATTTTTGCAAAAAAATAACCTTTGTCTAAAGGTTTGCCACTAAAATCGTGCATGATTGTTTAGTAGGTAAACAATATAGAGTTTCATTTTGTAATTCTCCTCAACATAGAAGGTATGATTTACCCAATTTGGTGCATAATGATATGTGTTCTATGAGCGATAGAACTCTTGGTGGTGGTGCATATTTTGTTACTGTTACTTATGAACATTTTAGGAAAGTATGGGCATATGCAATGAAAGTTAAAAAGGTGATTTTTAGTATCTTTAAACACTTTCATGTTAGTATTAAAAGAAAGATGGGGAAGAAATTAGAGTGTGTTCATGTTGACAAGGATGATGAATACGAATGACCATTTAACAGTTACCGCATTAAACATGATATCAAATTTGATAAGACAATTCCTAAGATGCTTGAATAGAATAGTGTAACAAAAAATAAACAAAAGATTTATGCAAAACTTAGGTATATGCTCTCTCATGCTAAATTACTAAAGTCTTTTTAGGGTGAGACAATGATGATTGCATTTGATTTGATTAACCCTTTAAAAGATAATTTTATGAGCACTTATGAGTATTTAGTTGCAAGGGTTTTGTTCATATTTCTAAAGAAAAAAGATCTAAACTTAATAGTAAAATCAAGCAATGTATTTTCTTCGAAAAGGGATCTTGTTGATAAGCAGATTATTAGAAGCAGAGTTATAATCTTTTTTGAAGACCAAGCAATTAAAAGCTTTGAGAAGATTGAGAATTCAAAGTTTCTGGTTAAAGGCCATTTGATGTGAGTTTGTGTACTCCACTTATTGTGCATACATGAAATAGGGGAGATAATTAAATATTGCACTAGGGCAACTAGTTGAGCAAGCTGCTTGACAGCTACAAGTTGAGGCTCAATTGAGAAGGTTTAAAAGATAATGTTAGCCTTCAAAAAAGTATCCTTCTTATGAATGTATAATGCTCACTGATAAAGATAAATTTCTAAATTATTAAGAGGTAGTGTCACATAAGCATAGTGACAAATGGATGAATGTAATGCAAAAAGAGGTAAACTCCTTACATGAAAATCACACATACAAGCTAGTAAAATTACCTGCAGGCAAGAGAACACTCAAGAATAAGCAGGTTTTTAGATTGAAAATAGACGAAAATAGCTCACGGCCAAGATATAAGACAAGATTTTTTTCACCTGTGATGAAAATGAATTCAGTTAAAGTTGTTCTAAGCCTAACAACTAACATGGATTTAGAGATTAAGCAACTTGATGTAAAGACTGCATTTCTTTATGGTGATTTAAGGAGAAGGTTTATATGAGCAACCTAGAGGTTTCAAAGTCAAAGGCAAGAAAAATTTGGTGTGTAAATTAACAAAAAACTTATATGTACTTAAGCATGCACTAAGATAATAGTATCTAAAATTTTAATTCTTTATGAGACAACATGAGTATGGTAAAACTATGTCGATCCTTATGTGTTTATTAGAAAATGATCGACTAATGATTTCATTATTGTCTTGCTATATATGGATAACATGTTGATTTTTGGTCATGATATTAGCAAGATTCAAAAATTGAAAATGTAGTTAGGCGAATTCTTTGCTATGAAGGATTTGGGATCAGCTAGTAAAATCCTTCGCTTAAAGATTGTTCATGATGGGAAAAATAAAAAGCTTTAGTTATCTCAAAAAAAGTACATTGAAAAGGTGTTGGAAAAGTTCAACATGGGTGAGGCAATACTCATTTATACTTTGCTTGCGGGTCATTTTAAATTAGGTTCTCATTAATGTCCTATAAGTAAAAAAGGAAAAGAAGAGATAAAAACAATTTATTATTCATCTACAGATGGTAGTTTAATGTATGTCATAGTGTGTACAAGACCCAATATTGCCTTTGCAATTTGTTTAGGCAAAGAGCATTGGAAAGTAATAAAGTTGATCCTTAGGTATCTCAAAGATACTTCTAAAGCTCGTGTATATTTTCATTTTGATAGACCTATGCTTAAAGCTTATGCAAATACAAACTAGGTTGGTGATGTAAATGCCAAAAAATCTACTTTAGGTTACTTGGTGACATTTGCAGAGGGAGTAGTGGTATAAAAACCTAAGTTGTAGAAGTCTATTGCATTATCCACTATTAAGGCATAGAATAATGCTATTACAGAAGCAAGTGAGGAGCTGCAGTGGATGAAAAAGTTTTTCAAAAAGTTAGAAATAAACCAAAAGAAGTATATTCTACATTTTGACAGTTAGAGTGCTATCTATTTCAGCAAGAATCTTATGTTTCACTCAAGATCCAATCATATTCAAGTGTGTTATTATTGGATTTGCGATGGGTTAGAGATGAAGTTATTGCAACTTAAGAGAATTTACACTTATACCAGTAGATCAAATATGATAACTAAGATAGTAACTAGCAAAAAGAAAATGATACGTAAAAAGGTAGTAGGCTTACAAGAGCCCTCCATGTAGACGAAAAGGGAATATTATATTTGTTGGGTTTTCTCTATGTGCAAACATACTAGTGGGGCACAAATGAAGCTCCTTATTACAAAGTCTACACGTATGTATGTGGGAGCCATAAATCATATTAGTTACGCAGAATTAAGGTTGCACAAATAGAATTTGTGTCTAGTTGCAGGTTATTTGCATTTTGGTTCCTCTAGCTATGCATATTTGCTTTATAATCTATAAGTTTTACGTATTTGCTTTTTAAACTTTGAAAATTTGCCTCATTTGCATTTTAGTCATTACCGTTAACGCACACAGTAAACAAATGGAAAATTGGTCAGCAGTTGTCATACAAATTTTTTAATGGCAATTTTATTATTATTTATACATAGTGATCCATCTCTTCCATCCACATAGACAAAGTTAAATCTATATGTTATATTGAAGGTGTTAGCTCATTGAGAAGAGAAGTTTTTATTCTCTTCTACATAATTTATTATTTCAAATTTGGTGATACAAATCCTCTTTATTTCTTTTGTTGAAATTTATGCTTGTGGTGACGATGAATCTTCTAATTTTTATAGGGTAGATGCTGCTTTGTAACCTTATTTTTTTACAGTAGAAGTTTTGCTTGGACCCGGTCTCCTAATGTTTTACCTTTCTCGAGGAGGGGTTTTCCACATTCCTGATGATGTGTGGTATTTATTGCCTAAAAATTAAATATTTCTATTTAATTTGCACAAACAATGACAGTCTAAAAATCCCAACAAGAAAGTAGAAAATTGCAATTGGGTATGGATGACGGAGGACAGTCGGACCTGATCTCATCGGGCTGATTTCTGGTGGTGGTCGCTATGGACGTTGAAGAAGATGTTCCAGTGAATGGTTTCGGGATGTTGCTTGGTTGTCCGGGTCTAGCAAGGAGGAAGATGGCAATGCCAAACGATTTTGATGGAAAAATGACCGGATTTGGTGGCTGAGTTAGCGCCCATTCTTCCTGTTTGGGAAGAAGGAGCACTGGAAAAGGTGTTCCAGCGGGACGTTTGAACTTACGAACATGCAACACTTGATGTCATCATGTGATAATCCAATCTATCAAACCACCATGTAATTTTGATGGTGTAATATTGATTCAGTTATTTTAACAGACCAATAAATATTTCGAAGTTATGTTTTAGCTCATTTGATTCCTTTGTATAAATAATTTTATTTTATTTGAAAATTAATAAAATTATTGTTTTATATCTCAAAATAGTGTACGTTAAACCAGTTTACAGCAAATATAAAAGTTTGGTGAAATCGAACTATTCTTTAAATTTAAAATATATTTTTGTCTATTGATGATAAAAATCATACAAACAATACTTATAATTATAAACCACATTTGTTACATAAAAATTATGTGATATGATTTTTAAATAAAAAGTATAAATACTTTTTTCGATTATCTAGTTAAAATGAATATATATAATATTTTATATTACATAAGTTATACAATATATTTTTGTTAACTGAAATTTGCACCTAAAATTAATTATTGAGTGGATTAATAAATTAAGATTTCGATTGGATTAGTCTATTCAGCAGACCCTCGTGAATGGGTTCTTGAGTTGGAGGGCATTAGAGTTTCAATGTTTGAGTTGTGTTTTTACTTTTTTATATATGAAAGGGTATTAATGACATTTCGCATGGTTAAATGGTACTTTTTAATACGGCACTAGGTTATGTTTAAAGTGCAATAAATAAATAAATAAATAAAGCTTTCATGATTTATTAAAATGTGAAAAGCTAAACTTCAGGACTTATAAAATAAATAGGTAAAATTAAAGAGGTTAAAATGCAAAAAGCTCATGATTTTACTGAGCCAAAACAGGCCGAGAGCAGTTCACAAGTCGACTTGCTCAATGCTCATCCTTAGTCACACAACCCGAGCTGGACCTTGATTATATTCACATGCTTATTTATTTTGTCATTATTCCTTTTATTTTAGCATTATCTTATTCGTTTTGGATTAGATAATAATATTCTCCCTCCAGGTAAAATAATCCGCCCATCATCAATTCATGATAGGAAAGGCCTAGATTCACCACTGGTCCTCAACCTTGTCCATTGGAGCTGTGAAGGGCTGGGATGGTTGGAGGCGCATTTCATTTGTCTGCCCTCCATGACACTCCACGAGGTGGAAAGACAAGGTGGTTTCTTCCTTTCTGAGAGTATAACCATCCACCAAAAGCACTGGCCCGCCCAGCCATCCGCTTTGCTTTTCTTTAACTCTCTCTTTCTCTCCCTTCTCTTCATTGAGGTTGCAAAGCCCATGCACACAAACACAGAGCATCAACAGGACAAAAATTGAGTCCTAGTGAGATGGGCTGGACGAATGATCTGTAAATTAATAAACAGCCAAAGAATCTCTTCATCCAGCAAATTAAAGCTTAATTAATCCACAGAAGCTACTCCATTCTTTTTAATTGTGTCACATTTCGTGGCCAACAACACATGACAGTGGGTTAAACACACTAAACCTCCAGAATCATGAAACATCGTCCCATCGCTATGGTCATTATCATCCCATTGTGAAAAATACTCACTTGGCACTCACGGACTATTAGCCCACCATCTTTTTGTATTTGTAAATTTTTACTTATAACTACTGATTTTGCAGAACTGCCCACTGCTCCCACATGTATTCTTTTTTTCTTTTTTTTTTTTTCCAAATTCGATCCATTTGCCATCATGCCTAGGTTAGTCATAAAAATCAACTAAATGGATGATGAAAATGTTTTCTTAGACAAACTATACAAAATGGATCATTTTTGCAAAACGTTGATAGTTATCACTTATCAGATAGTAATTACAAAATCGTAAAAAGAACGAGGGGCAAAAGCAAATGGTCCAAAACCGCAATAAGAAGATAAATAAAGATGAAATTCATAGGCTTTTCGGTGGTAATGATTAGAAAAAATAAAGAGGACGTTCAGATCTTGAATGTGATAATAAGATGAGATTTAAGATGAAAATGTATTGAGAATAAGAAATTTTGAATTGAAAATGAAAAAAATAAGACTATTATTTTTTAAGTGTGTGTCGGGGAAGTTGTAAAATTTTTGAAGAAAAATTTTTTGTATTAAAGTTTTTGAATAAGTAAAAAATAATGTGATATGATAGATATAATAATGATGAGTAAAGATAATAAAGTTAAAATGTATAAGTTAGTTATATGAGTAATTTATATAGAAATAATTTAAAAGTAGAGTAGTTGTACATAAATATATAAAAAAAATTTTAAAAATAGAATAATTAAAAGTTTTGATTAAAATTTTTTTATCTGCCAAGTATTTTATAGAATAAAAATATTTTAGAAAATAAAAAAGTCTTCCACTTATGAACAATTTCAAAAAAGGTTAGAAAGTCTGTTTAAAAAAAAAAAAAAAAGGTTAGAAAGTATGCGGATCACGTGGGTTGCTCGTCCTTGGTACGTTGGATTGTCCATTCGATTGAGTGACTCTGGTTACTTGCCCACCATATGCTATGTGGGCCGTAGATTTCTGCTATCAACAGTTGAGAATGTCAACTTATCAACGTCATATTGACCCGAGCAGCATGTCACTCACCTCACAAGAGTAATAAAATAAATAAATAATATTTTTAAAAAAAAAAAAAAAAACACCGACAAACAAATGTGGGGGACTGGGGAAGCGTATCTATCCGGGAGGGGAGCACGTTTAGCTGCCCAGTCTATCTGAAACAGCAGAGCCAGAAATGCTGCGCTGCACCAGCTCCAGCTCCAGCTGGAGGCCATCCATCAAATTATTAAAGTAACCCAATGGCCAGGTGGGCTGGCTGCAGCTGCAATTTTTTCCTGCCCTTTGCATCCGCAGCATTGACCATTGACAGACCCAACTCAGCTTTTCGAAAAAAAAATCTACACCATCCAAAAGCAATCCTGCAGAAACGGACGGATGAGATTGCTTAGAGAGGACAGGGCCAGGTTGGCAATGCGAAAGATAGCAAACCCATGTGCAAATCATGGGGCATGGCATCGGTAGCCTTCGATACGCGGCACAGCCTTCAAGCGCCGGTTCAGATTTCTGCAATCCATACCAAACGTCCGAATGCAGCTTTCAAAAAAGTTGCCCCACTATCTACTTTTTAAGCTTTACGTCGCGACTATTTATTATTATTATTATTATTATTATTATTATTATTATATGCACATCCAAAACTCTATTATTTTCAATTTTACTAAAGCGATTTTTATCTTAAATAATAGAACATCATGCTCTTCATGTAAATGAGAGAGACAAGCTCCTTCATAAAATGAGATTTCAAAAAAAAAAAAAAAAGAGAGATACAAATTCCATTATTTACAATTTGACCTGGTGCACTTAATACAGACGGGAGTTACAAGCTTTCTTCAAAAAATTGAGATACAAATGCCATTCTTTCCCATTTGAGCCTGGGTCAGAGTGTCATGGTAGCTATGTCACAAGTAAAACACGCGTTCACACACATTAGAAAGAGAGAGAGAGAGAGAGAGAGAGAGCCAGAAACATCGAGCCCAAGATCAAAGGCGATTTTGTTTTTGGGATTGCGTGATTTCCTAAACAATGTGAGGAGGAAATGGATTTTTGACCTATAGGTTGGACGACTTATAATCACTACGCACGTGGGAAATTTGTGTAACGAATGCTCATGCATCTGAATATGAATATCCAGGAAAATTTTAAAATAAATGTACAAACCCAAGTGGGAATATGATATGGAAGTTGCCAGTGACGAAATGGTCGCCTTTTTTTGTTTTTGTTTTGTTTACTGTGCATGTGATGATTCCAATATCTAGATAATCGTTGCCCTGTCAATGTTGCCGTGTTACAAACTAGTAATTAAAATACTGTAGATGATACTTCAAGACGATAGTGATGTGCTGATGTTTTTGGCATAGGGCCGACTATATCAACGTTTAAGATGAAACGAAAGATGGAAACATTTTTGGCACCTTCTAGACAATATTAAATGTTGGAATGTCCAAAAATTAACTTCCTTCCCACATGGATGATGGAATCGATCACATTGTAGCCAAACGCAATGGCTAAAGGCAAGGACAAACCAGCCGTTTACTTACAAGTTGAACCGCGCTACCTTCGGCTGTGGGTGGGATCAATAATCCAAAAATGGATTATTTTGGTTGTCTTTTTAAAAATCCCACTCGACATTATATCTAAAAATATAATTTATACATTCTGCAATTAAAATTTTATAAATAGGATGCAGTTATTTAATAAAGCGTCAACATTAGATTTTTAATGGATTGCATGTAACATCTATAATACCATCTATATAATCCAAAATATCAAGTATATGTATTTTAATTTTCAACTAGACAAACATAAAAGTCTATGCTATTAAAAATATTGTATAAATTGTTAATATAAGATTTTTAATGGATTACATTTTTTAGATTATAAATAACATCCATAATACCATCCGTATAATCTAAAATATCAAATATATGTATTTCAAATTTTCAACTGGATGAATCTAAAAAGTTTATGTTGTTAAAGATATTGTATGTCATTTTCTCTGTGATAAATAATTTCTTATAATTTTTATTTACTTAAGATAATGTTAACATCTGGTTTATATAATTTTCATTTATGAAAAGTAATAAGCCGTTCCCCCAATTTGAAGACAAAAGCAAATAATAGAAATTATCAATATTAGTGGAAGAGAACCCAGATGAGGAACTAATTAAGATTTTATATCAAGCAGTAAAAAGAACTAATCACTTTCTGTACTTAGGATCAATTGTTCAAGAGAATGAGGAAATTGAGAAAAATATACTACATAGAATTCAAGCAGGATCAAAGAAACAGAGAAATGCGTCAGGAATTTTATGCGACCATCGTGTTCCAATCAAACTAAAAGAAAAAGTTTTATAAGACTGCGATTAGACCTGCTATGTTTTATAAAGCAGAATATTGGACAGTTAAAGAGCAACTTATACAAAAAATGAGCGTAGCGGAAATGAGAATGTTGAGGTGAATGAGTGGTAAAAAAAGAAAAGATAAAATTAGGAATGAAGTAATTCGAGAAAACTTTAAAATGAGACCAATTTATGATAAAATGAGAGAAAATAGATTAAGATAGTTTGGTTTTGTTGAAAGGAGTCCTAAAGTAGCACCGGTTAGGAAAACAGAATCTATCCAAGTAGAAAGTGGTAGGAGAACGAGAGAAAGACCCAAAAAATGAATAAAAGTAATTAAACGAAATTTAAAAATATTACAAATTACAGAAAATTTAGTCTTAAATCGGCAAAAATGGCGTAACAGAATCCATGCAGCCGAACCCACATAGATGGGAAATGACTTATAATGATGATGATGATGGATATCCGTGGAAGAAAGATGGAAAACTAATCAAAGGAAGCAATTCAACTAATAACTCATCATAAACAGTCCACCGACCGAGGCCTACATAAATAAGGGTGTGTTTGTTTGGAGCCAAAACATGTCAACTAAAACTTTTCAACCCAAAACTTTTCACTCTCCATAATTAT
>JAXCLR010000050.1:64004005-64014739 GCA_035584095.1 Annona squamosa | reverse complement strand
ATAGAATATTGCTGACCCAATTTACCTTACAGTTTTCATCTTACATGTTTTCTCAATTGATAATGACTATCGTACATCAGCAGTAGATCCAACTGTTGGAAAGGCTAGGACTATACAAACCGGACTATGTTCATATTGGCAAAACACACTTATTATTATTATTACTACTATTATTATTATTTATTTTTTATCTTACAGCTCAAGTTAATCCAAGTATATATTAATTTTTCAATCCTTGCTCAAGGGGTATAAATCTAACAATGTAATTAACAATATTTATATCTACACAGATTGCTCCAGAAATGAGGGACAAAACTCCCCTGTATTGGGACCGAAACTAGGACGTCCTGCACCAAAAGGCAGGAACTCTCCAAGCTAGGCTATGCTTGTGCTGGCCAGAATACTGTTGTTTTATGTAACAGCATTTGGAGAAGGTTAGTCAAGGAAAACGAAGTTGACTGATGGCCCATATCAGGTGTCTAAAAAACATGATGCATTGTCTGATGAAATTTCAGATTTGGCAGTATTTACGTCTTGCCTGTTTGATTAGGTCATGTAAGTACATGGAGTGATCGCGAAGACGATGATTGTATAATTTGGAGTTTGGAGGCTAATGAGATCTACTTTATATGGTCTGCATATAGGATGCTGCATATGGGCAGGAATTTTCAGAGGAACGAGATGATCAGGAAAAACCTGAATGGTGCTGAAAAGGAAGTGTTCAAATCAATGTGGAGGCTGAAGCTGCCATCAAAGGTGGCTATATTTGCTTGGAGATTGTATTTGGATATTATCTCACTAAAGATAATTTGAGGCGACGCTTGATCCATGTGCAACCATTATGTGGTTTCTGTCATGAAGAGAATGAAGATATCGACCATTTCTTCTTAAACTGTGCACAAATAGGAAGGGCAGTGACCCAATTCGGGAATTTGATTTGGAATGGGGAGAGTCATATGACTATCAGAGAATGGTTGGTATGTTTGCCCTTATTTTTTGGTTTATCCAGTACCTTCGAAATATGAATGATATGGAAGGGAAGCAAAGAGTAGGTGAATGAAGCTATGACTGAGCATTGCGTATTGGAAACAATTAAAGGAAGTAGATTTATTATACCATCTTGGGGGTTTCCTAAGTATGCGTGTTACCCATTGGCACAAGCCCGAAAACCAGTAGATGGTATGACTGGTTTCCCTTCTTGGACTGAAGACAAACACTGACGGGAGGTGTATACCAGTAGATGGTATGACTGGTTTAGGTGCAGTGCTAAGGGATGGTGGTGGTTCTTTCATCGCTGTAATGACTGGGACTTTGAGAGGGACACTGGAGGCTCTGTTCATGAAGGCTTTGGCTACGTCAGGGCAATTGAATGGATAATGGACTTGCAAGAATTTCATAATGTGGAGGTTGAAGTGGAGTTGGATTCCCTCGTGCTCGTCAATCTTCTTATTCAAATGGGAGTCGAATGTCAAATGTTGCAGGCATGGCTGGGAAGAGCAAGACTGCAGTGGTGGCCTCTATTTTAAACACGTTGTAAGAGGTGGAAACTAGGTTGCCCAGTGTTTGGCTGACAATGCGGGTAGATGTGTAAATGATTCTAGAGATTAGTGCAGGAGACCACCGAGATGCATTGATGAGATGCTCAGTAATGACCGCAAATATTTGAATGTAGAAGATTGTTTAGTCCCCTTTTGGCCCTTCGACAACCCAAGTGGGATATCCGGGCCTGCAAGGGTATAAAACCTTTTTCCATTTTTTCTTTTTTTTTTGAAAGTGTTCGTGCATTGGATTTCCACTGGCTTTGAAGTTTGAACTCTCCCGGCACATTTGCATGTCCCCTGCCACCATGAGATGAAAAAATGGGTCCGGGCTATCAATGCCCTTTTTAATTAATTTTTAAAATTTTAAAAATATTAAATAGATTTTAAGAATTTCAAATTTCATGAGAGCAAGATCTAAATAAGCTCATACATTTATGAAAGAATATAAATATTAAATATTTTTTGAAGTCTGATTATATAAATCATGATATATTTTAAGCTAAAACATATTATTCATTTATTTTTACAATTAATTATTTTTTATTTTTCTTTATAAGTATGTTTTCCTAAGTGTATTTATTCTATATACCAAGTTTTGATATTTTACAATACTTTCACGTATTTATTTTTAATTTCAGAAATTTAGTTTTTTAAGTGATGAAAAATGACTTCAGCACCCCTAAAATTGATGATTTTTAAAAATAAATGATGAATACATAAAAGTATTGTAATATAGCAAAACTTGGCATATAAATTTGATAAACGTAAAAGACATGTTTACGAAGAAAAAAATCAAAAATAAAAATAAAATAAATAATGATGTATTTTATGGTGTGTTTAGCTACACTTTAAATTTTCAAATAGAATTTTTGCAAATATGCCTATAAATAGAGGAAAAAGATAAGTAACTCTTCAACTAATTTCTTGGGAATATAGCAAAATTGGGAAAAGTATGTAAGTAATCATGCTAAAATAGGAATAAAAATTAAAATAAAGTAAATAAATATCAGTACTTATATAAATTACATCTCGGTTCTTATCATAATCAAGCTTACTAATCCAAATGGAAGGCGACAATAAGCTTTCTCCTTGTTCATTCATTCATTCAAGAGACAACTAGCTTTGATGTTATTGAGGGTGTGTTTGGTAATAAGTGAAAATTGTCAAGTTAAAACTTTTCAATATAAAATTTTTCACTCTCCACAACTATCCTATTTTTTAATAATTTCTTCATATTTTTATATACAACTGCCCTACTTTTTAATCATTTCTATACAACTACCAACACAACTAATTTATCTATTTCAACTTTATCTTATTTATTCCTCATAATTATCCCTATTATATCACATCATTTGACAACTTCTATTCTCTACAACTTTTCATCAAAAGTTTTATCCATTCCCAAACACACCTTCAAATGAAAGATAATAAGTTACCACTACCAAATCAACCCGTGGGAGGTCGAACCCGGTTGGTCAACTCCAACAAATATTTTTGATTGGTATATTATCCAAGAAAGAAGAAGATAGCTCCACATATGAAATCTGAAGACATAGCTCAGACCTAAAAAATCAGAAATATAGAGACATAGCTCTTCTTACGAAATTAGAAAGACTGCTCCCAGATAAATGGCTGGGGACAATGACCCCACGGTTTGAAACCGTGCCAGCAACAAGGCTGACCATCGGTTTCACTGCCAGGGTGGCGACCTGGTGGGGCATATTGGAATTGAGCCGAATAGGGCTTGCTTTTGTTCGAGTCCTTAATTAAATGGGTTGGGCTTGGTCTACAAGCCGATTTCAGGCATCAGGTTTCCTACAATAGAACCCTTTCTAACCAACAAAAAAGGGGAAAAAAGAAAAGAACAGAACAGAAAAATCGAAATGAAAAGAAAATTACAGTGATTGTATCAGCCGTAAAAAAAGGTTAAAATTAATGGAAGATAATAATTAGAAATAATATTAGTAGAATTTTTATGATAGGTCGATGTTAAATCGAATATTGGAAACTGGATTCTCTCAGTTCAAGCTTTGAGTATCTTTTTTGCAGCTTTGAAGTCTCCTTTCTCAAAAATAAAAACATTAAGGAAATTAATTTGGAGAGAGTAAGCATCAATATCCAGGCATATATTGCCACTGGGAGAAAGAAAGAAACTTACTCCAGCAAAGTGCCTTTTAGGCATTTCATTTTTAACAATTTCATGTCATTAAATATTCACGTTTTTTTTAAAATATATTTTCAATCGAGTTGTTCATAGAAAAGTAATTAACGTTGTTTGAACGTCAAGCATGTGGATATCACACGAAAGGGTTAGGCTGAAACAATGGTTGAGTGATAGAAATTAACTAACATGGGAAGCATTACACTTATTGCAACACTGTGTTTGTTGTCTCTTTTTAAATAAATAATAAAGCTGTATGGTTTTTAAAAATTTTTTCAATAAAACTATTAATCTAGTTTTATCTAAAATGAAGAGAGAAAAGAAAAATTAGAAATGGTGAAAAAGAGGACTTTTTCAACCATAAAATATATAAAACGATATTTATATATACTTAGGGTCCGGTTAATTAGTTATTAGGAAAAAGAAAAATTTACTGTTTCCTATACAACTTTGGACGTGACATCTAACCACATAACTATCCTATTTTTATTATTAATATTTATGTTTTCAATCACTTTTTCGGAATTTCTAATATTTATATTTTTCATAAATTGTGTATGCAACAAGGTGCATTGAATTCAATTGCTATTTCCGTTCATGTCCTCGTGTATTCTCGTACGAATAGATCTCTTTTTCAAAACTTTTTTCATATTCTTTCCACTAATTTTTTCGTAATTATTTTATTTTTACATTACCCTTATTGTTTCCTTATTCATGTTCTCATCGTACATTTGGAACGCAAGAATGCAAACGAGGAATTACTAATAGAACATACCAAAAATAAACATATTAGTAGCCCACGGTTTGGAATCCCCTAATATTTTTATAACGACAGCGAAAGTGATTTAAATGAAATAAATGTACTTTTTTTGAATTTTACACAAGGTCATATCGATTGATATGTGACATGGATTTTAAATGAGATATTCATTTTCCTATCAATAAAAATAATCCTACTTTTTACTTTTACTTTTATATTTTAACCATTTTTTTGTATTTTCTCTACAACTACTTTATTTATTTTTTACTTTACCGCCAAATTAACAAATGACTATAATGTAAATTAAAGTATATTATTCACCATTATATATGAAAAAATAATAAAAAACAAATTTTCATTCAACCGAATAGGGTTTGGGGCAAAGGGAGTATAATCTGTTTTTACGTCTTGTTATGATTATCATTGTTTTTTTTAAAAAAATATAATTTCTTTCGTTCATCATATTTTTTATTTTCATCATATTATTCCGAATTTAATTTAAACTTCTTATATATGTATAAAATTCTATAATGTCGAGCTTGAAGCTAAAATAACTTGACTAATGAGCTAAAATAAATCAAGTTTGAGTTCAATAATTTTGAATATTAATTTTCATTAATGATTGATTTTGTTGTAAAGTTTTTATTTTAAACTTAACTATTAAAAATTTATCTGAATTCATAATTTATAAACAGTCCCCCTTCTATATGACTCCTTTTCTATATAACCTCAAATTATATTTGTCTCATCTAGTACTCATCAAGTGTACTTGGATGAATAACCCTTTTTTAAAATTCATATGTTTGCCAAGCATAAATGTCTTATATATATATATATAAAATCTTTATATAGTTTTAATATGTTTATTTGAAATTTTAAAAATTAAAAAAAGCTACTTCTCATGTGTTGGTAATTGGCATATGGGAGAAACTTATTTTTTGGATTTTGAAATTAGAAATAAAATATTAAAAATACTTAAAAGAATGTAAAAACTATATATATATATATGAGATGTCTACGCTTCCAAGTTAGGCCTATATATGAATTTCAAAAAATAAAATTTAAAAAAGAGTTATTTACCTAGTGCACTAGATTTATACTCCCGATTATGTACAATATATTGTATATATACTTAAGTTATAATATTTATTTTTATTTTATATTTTAATTTTTCATAAACTTATTTTTTTGAGTGTATTTAATTAATATACCAAGTTTTGCCATTTTACAGTATTTTTATATATTTATTTTTTATTTTTAAAAATTATCAATTGCAAGGGCATATAGGTCATTTTTACCCCTTAAAAGCTTATTTTTAAAATAAAAATAAATATAAAAATATTGTAAAATGGAAAAACTAGTATATCGATTAAATACATACAGGAAAACATAGTTATAAAAAATAAAAAAAGGAAATAAAAATAAATATTGTAATTTAAACATATATATACATAATCGGACCTCAAGAGTTAAATCCGTTTGTATTTGGCTTGAAGTAAATAAGATCCTTCAATGGAGATAAAATACATTTTTTAATTTTCAAAACATTTTTTAATTTTTAATATAATTTTTATATTTTGAATACATTTTATATTTTTCCATACACAACATTCATCATTACATTCTGTTCCCAAGTTTTGATAGAGTCCAAGATAGATTAAACACATTCTATCCAGGTACTAATAGATTCCAAGATAGAATACATTTAAGGATCTCGTAACCTTTGAAATTCCGCGTTAATGGAATGTTTGAGAATGAAAAAGCAAATGACATTAATTATCTAACTATTCGTTTTTTTTATCTTTACTATTATATATGGTGTCTTTCCTTACTATACTCGGCGAATGCGTCCCAGGATTCACTTCTCGTGGTCTCCATATAAAATCACAGATATGCTGGAGTTTGTTCCTATTAGTATGAGCCTGAATGCAATATTAGATATCAAATTGTATGATACCAAACAATAAAAAAATAAAATAAATAAACGTACTTTACGTTCTTATCCTTCCATCTCCCACAAAATAAATTCGTTTTTCCATAAAACGAAAAAAGAAAAAAGGAAAAAGGAAAAAGGCTGCCGTTTTAGGCCCTTCATCGGTTGATCTCCACCGTCAGTTACCCTAAACTAATCCGACGATCCAAGCCGTTCTTTTCATCTCTTGCCGTGGGCTGTGGGCCATCCCGTAGGCCCAATCATCCAATATACTCAGCCTAGGAGCATGCTCGTCATCTGCCCAATAAACCACGTTTCAATAACCGACGACAGACCCAACGCCGCCCGTCATCTGCCCCTGCACCATCACACACCTGTAAATCTGGGCCATCACCTTCTCATCGTACCCCTTCAGCGCGGGTCTACCTGTTCCCGTGACCCGCCGCCCGCCTCCCCGCGCCAGCCTCACCACCATCTTCGCGTACGCCTCGCGCAGCTGCACCAGCATCTTCTTCGTGTGCCGGAATACCCTCAGCCGCGGCGTTATCCGGATGCGCCACGAATGCTTCCTCCTCGGCTTGCCGCTGTCGTCCGAGAAAGAGGATGAGCACCCGCCTTGGTTCTTGTGGCGGCTGCCGGAGCGGCCGAGCCGCTCGTAGCGGTGGTGCTGCCCTCGTTTCCGCTGCGGCGACTCCATTTGCTTTACGCCTCTAGCTTTCGCGTGGTAAACTTCTGTCTATACTTTATAGGCCATTTCGGTGCCCCTCAAAGGACGGGAGACGAGGGTGTCAACGGATTTAGTTAGACGGGTTGGAATCTACTCCTACTCCTAATCTATTTAAAATATATCAACCTTAATCCGTTTATTAATTCATTTAAAAAACTTCAACTTTGACTCATTTAATAAATGAGTTGGTAGGTTATTAACGGGTTGTATAGCAAATAATCTAAGAAGCTAAACTCTAGTAGACGATGATATTGCAGGAAAAAATAAAAGAGTGTTTTTGGTGTAGGAGAAATAAAAATAGGGCAGTAACAGAAAAATGAAATTTGAACGGTAGTGTAAAAATAAAAATTAGGTAACTTGACGAAGATTTAGAGAGGAAAAATTACCAACGAGTTTATATGTATATAAATAAAACTTTAATGAGTCAAGCGAGTTAAATGAGTTGAACGAATTAAATGGGTTGAACTGGTTATATCGGTTAAATAGATCACTAAACGGGTTGACATGTTATAAAATATAAACCATAATCTATTTATTTAATTAAATGGTTAAACGGGTCGGCAGATCATAACCCATTTATTAAAAAATCCCAACTCAAACTCATTTATGAATAGGTTGGACGAGCAGATTGACGCTGACTATAACTATTAAGACCCTTAACTGGAGATGGGCATTTTGTTTGACACCAGGATCAAATTGGCCAAAACCAAATGTCCGTCAACCGTTTCCGTTGGAAAACCAAAGAAGATGGGTTAAACTCTAATTTAATTCGAAAATATTAATTTATTTCGACAGGTAAGCATTATGGTACTTCTTATTTATTTTAATTAGTTAAACTGTTTAATATAAAATTATTATCGGAAGCATTAGCGGATTTATAGTAATAAAATTTTAAAATTTCCATTACTTATTTAAATTTTTTCAACAAAATTTGCATCTTGTAAGTAGCTACGCGGTTGTTCTATTGAAAGATGAAACTCTTGTAAATGTACTACTCAATTGGACATTAACAATTTTAAAATACTTTTGAATGTTCACATCGGATTAAGTCGTTGATATTTTAGCATTAAAAAAGTGGTTAACATTTTCCCGGTGGTATTCACTGAAGGTGTTTACCGGGTAGGCGCATTATCCAGTTCAGTCGTGTGCAGGTTCAATATTTTCAATTCCTCCTAATAGTGGAAGTTTTTACAGACTTTCCCTTGGAAGATATCAGCTTAATTATAATATTAGTTATTACATTGTATAAATAACAACCAACTCAAAGACGTCAATGTCGGTCACTACTAGTGGCTTAAATTGAAGAGACTATGGGTTTGACTCTTTGTGATGGTAAAAATCATTCACTCTAGTCACTAGATTTTTTATTAATTCTTCCTATGCGGTGGAGGTATTTATAAAAATTTTCTTCACTGCGTAAGTGTTGTAAAATGGCTAATTTGTAATATTAGGTGTCACAGTGTGTAAAAATACTAATAAAAAATACATCTTTATTTCTTTTCACAAGACAAAGATGGTTATCAAATATAAATTACAGCTGGAATTTAATGAAAGCATAGGTGGTCCAAAGCTCAATGGCTCAATGGGCAAATTAGGTTTGATCTTGGTTGTGAGAAATTATCTTCAATTTTGTGGTACATATAGGGTGTGTTTGGCAACAACAAAAAGTTGTCAATGTAAAACTTTTCAATCTAAAACTTTTCACTCTCTACAACTACCCTATTTTTTTAATTATTTCTTCACATTTTTCTATAAAGCTACCTTACTTTTCAATCATTTCTACACAACTACCAATACAACAAACCTATCTATTTCAACTTTATCCTATTATTCTTCATTATTACCCCTATCATATCACATCATTTAACAACTTTTCATCTCTACAACTTTTCATCAAAAGTTTTATCCATTCCCAAACATACCCATACATTGTTATTGAGCAGAGTCGATCGAAATGCAGGAGTCGTATACAAATGTCGTATCAAAATGACTAAGTGGTAATCATATATGCATGATGGGTTCCAAGTGATGGACTGTTCTGATTCAAAGATCTCACTTCAAAACGTGATCACGATGCTCCAACTGCATCGTGTCCGATTTATCTTTTTTTTCCCCCTCCCGTTTTTTGTATTTTAAAAGGCCGCTCATTTCTAAAGGTGGGGTGCGGAAGATCTGTTGCAAAAGCGCACCACGCGCATCGGAGATTCTTTTTCTAATTGTGGACGATAAGATCTCACGCGTCTGCGTCTGTACCTGGTTGACATTTTTGCTGGCAGAAATATAGTTAAAGTTACGGGTGCAACTTTGGGTTTTTTTTTTTTTTTTTTAATAGAAGTTACGGGTGCAACTTGAGTTGTGGACCTTTGGAGGTTGATTTTGAGCTTGGAAACGAGTTTTAGATTTCGGTTCATAAATTCAATGACAAAGCAATTTTAAACTGTAAAAATCCAATTCTCTTCATTTATAAGGTATTTTATGTCGTGAAAAAGAGGTTTAAAGAGGGTAAGAAACTGATGTAATATGATAGAAATGTTGATTAAGATTAATGATAATAACCATAAATAGATTGTATAGTTATATGAAAATGTGTAAAAAAATTACTGTAACATAATGCGATAGTATAAAAATAAGTTAGTTTAGTAGTTAAAACATAAAATCATATCGAAATTTACGTAGAAAGAGACGAGAACTTTTTAAAAACTTTACCGAATGATTTTTCAATCAAGTTTTGATGTGATTTGACATTTAACTTAATTATCATTCATATATCGGTTTTCTACGATGATTTCAGTCCTTTGTTACAATTTTATCTATTGTGTAACTTTTCTCTTAATTAATCATATCACTAAAATCTAAACACATTATATCATCTTGAAAATTTATTTAAAAAAATAGTTTAAGGAATTATCTTCATTATCAATGACAACTACAAATTAGTGAAAAATTTTGCTATATCAAGTGCATAAATTTTTTTTTTCATTTATGCATGGTTTTTTTTTTGGGTTTTAAAGGGTATCAAAAATATGTATAGTTTAAATTCTCTAACTATATGATATCTATATATTTATAATTTTTTAAATGTGAATGGAAATTATCGCTCTAGCCTAGAATTGAAATTAGGACCTTATTTGTACGCATACTAATGTTAAACAATTTGGCTATGCAAGTATTGACATATATATTTATAATTTAATGAAATTACGTAAATAGATTTGCAAATTATCTAAATATATATAGAATAATTAGTGGCTTTTTACTAACATGTAAAAGGATTTTCACTTTTTCATATAATTTGATATTTTAACTATATAATTGACATACTTTGTTATTATTATTTTATATGTTTCAATCATTTGTTAACATTTTTCACACAATCATCTTATCTATTGTATCTTTATTATTTTTATTCATAATATTATCCCTATTATGTGGTAACTTGGGTAATGTACTTTTTTTTTGGGAGGTTGGGAGTTTTGGGGTTGGGGGGAACCTTGATTGTATGCCCCCCCGCATATATCTATTTTTTTTTCAAAATTTTTTACAATATTGTTAATCTATATTTATTTAATATGTATATAATATTTTTTTTATCATTTTTAGAGTATTTTA
>JAXCLR010000050.1:63951368-63963132 GCA_035584095.1 Annona squamosa | reverse complement strand
AATTACCGAAAATGCCACTGATTTTTAAAAATCTAAAAAAAATATCTAAAAGTCTCCAAAAATAGTAAAAATTAATATATATGTTAAATAAAACTAGATTAATCATTGTATACAAAAAATTTTTAAAAAAAAATAAAAAAAAATAGGTGCGCCACCGGGTACGTTGAGGCTGATGCGCCATGAAGTAATCAGTAGCTCTCGAAAAAGACGCCATATAAGGCTGCTAGCGCGATGATACCATTCCTTCCTCTCGAAGACTTTCATTTTGTTTTATCAGTAATTTACAACTACATTCGATATACAAGTAAAGCTCGTTCATATGTAAATTCAATAAATCTTCAATGGAGACTGAGTCTACGGGTGTAAACCCGGTAGGGTTTTACCTAGCCCGAATCTAGTACCTGTGCCGGTATTATGTAATCCGATCTGAGTCAAACCCGGTATCGAACCCTCTACCATTAATTCTATCTGGGTCAAAGTAGGTCTGGGCCAGGTTGAAACCAAACCAAATCGGGTTAAAAAAATAGTATTTAAAAAATAAAAAATTTCCACGCTGGACTTTGGAATGGCCAAATAAAGAAATCAAGATAAATATTTTTTCATGTTTTATCTCTATCATATTATATCATTTTATCATCTCAAAAATATTTACTTTTCCTGCTTTTCATCTTCCTTTTCTACTAGAGGTGCACACCGAGTAGGTTTTACGTGTTACTTATTTTGACCCAATACATTTAGTTCTAGATTAAACTGGATACTAAACTTCGTAACATCAAATCCTATTCAGGTCAAATAGAGCTCGAGACAAGTTCAAAAATACAGTTATTTTTTTCAAATTAATTCAAAATATAAACTTAAAAATAATTACATGGAGAACTATTTCAATAAATTTTAAGATAATTATATGAAAAATATTTTTATAATAATTTTTTAAATAATTATATGAAAAAATTATACAATAATTTAAAATCATAAATTTTAAAATAATTATACGGAGAACATTTATACAATAAATTTAAAATAAGTGTATAGTGAATATTTGTACAATAAATTTTAAAATAATTATATAGAGCAATTTTTTCAATAAATTAAAAAATGGCGGTAGTGATAATGGTTCTATTATTATTGCCACATGTATAACTGATTAATTTTGACGTTATATAGTCTAGTATTGGTTGAATTTAATAAGGGTGTAACTCAAGTCAGTTTGGTTCGAGTAGTAGTCTACCTTACCCGTACCCTATTGGTAAAATGTCTATCTTACTTTACCCATTTGTAGGTTCAGTTCCTAATATACTCTATCTTAATCATTACTCATAGGGTGGATTCCGATTTCGGTTCTTTTAATACTTTTTTTTTATGAAAGGTTCTTTTAATACTAAAATACAATATGTTTAAAAAATTTCTATATTATTTTAAATAATGTAAAATAATATTCGTTTATGTTTTAAAATTATAAGTACATATATTATTGTTTATTTTATTATATAAAAATATGAAGTATATACTATGGTAGCTCAATCATTAAAACTATTAATATATCATAATCATAAGTCATAAGCATATTTATAGGAGTTTTTCGGAAGTCAATGACATATATATAAATAACTGAACTAATTTTATACATCACAAGGTATAAAATTCATTTAAATTTGAATTTATTAAAATATGTATGCACATAAGATGTCGAAGACAAAACATAATACATATTATATAATATATATTATACATATATGTAATTATGCACCTAATTAATTTCCCATATGAGTACTTATGTGGGTCGATTTTGAGTACCCAACGTATCGACCCTCCCCGTACCCTATTTAAGAAGGCGGGTAATAATTTTTACTCTGCTCATACCCATGGATAATATTTTCTACTCTACCCTACTCAAATTAGGGTCAGATCGATAGGTACCCATGGGTTCCTTACCCAATTAACACCCCTAGAATTTGATATTAAACTATCTCATTGATTTATGTCCAGCTCTAGACACAGTTAAAAATGAAGTTATTTTGTTTCATTTATTTTTTTTATGTGACGAACCAAATGATATGAATGCTCCAACTCTTACACATCATTTTGATTAAAAAATGTTCTTTTAAAGCAAATGAAAAAATATATCAATTTTAGTAATTTTTTAAGAAAAGATAGATATAAACAGCATTCGGAGCCTACAAGAAAAAATATATAGGTCTATTTTAATTATTTTCATAAAGAAATATGAAATAAATAGCATTTAGTTTTATATTTTAAAGTCTTCTGTATCTACACTGTAAATATGTATATAAACTTTGAAAATAGATATATATCTTGTAAAACTTCCTATTCTTATTTTTTTGTAATCTCAAGTAAGTACATATTGGTAAATATTATTATTCATGAAGATTTTATGTAACAATTTATTTATTTTAATATGGTAGAAAAAACCATTTTAATCAAATTCTCATATAAGTTATACTTGGTTACAAACATAGACAATTATGTATAAATTGTGAAAAAAATGCATAAATTCATTTATAAATGCATTAGAATGTAACAATGATAATTTGAGGAATCATTTACCTAGGAATAATATTTTACATAATTTAGATGTTAAATATATGAAATTAAAATTGATATATATATCTAATTATTTTATTACATTGATTTAACGTATTTTTAAAAGGGCCCATGCATACTTTTTATTTAGATGAAACTTGATTTCTTACTTAACTAAATAATTCTTAAAAAATTAGGTAAATTAGATTTTTTTAAAAGAAGTGTTGGTCATTCTTATTAAAATAATTTGAATTTTCATATCTTTTAAGGTTATTTGATACCATAAAAAATATTTATTTGTAAAAAAAAAAATTATCTTGAACTTCGTAAAGAGGGCAGGTTTTTTAAGGGCCGGTCTCGGTTGACCCCAACCTGGTACTATTCAGCTCCGGACCAGGTCAAACCCAGCACTAATAGACAACAAGTAATTTACAAAAAACCCAAAACTGAGTTTTTTTAAGGTGTCGGGCTAGGGGCTAGGGCTAGGGCTAGGGCCAGGTTTGGAAAAATCGGCCGGCTTGCACGCTGACTAAGCCCCACCTATATCAAAGAAAGAAAAATAAACTCCTAGAAATTCCGAGTACCACCAACCGCGGCTAGCACGGTTGGTCGTCGACAGCGGCGCAGAAATGCGCTTTGCTGTCGACGCGGGTTCGAATCCCGTGTGGAATTTTCGGCCCAAAAATAGCGTGGGAGCTTGTGGTCTCCTGGGTGGAGGAGTGTGAGAGCTTGTGGTCTTTCTGTTGGCTGTTGGAAGTTGTATCTTCCAGTTTATTTCGTGAAGTTGTGTCTTCAGATTTCTTTGGGATGTTATTCTATCCCCGAATTTGTAAGAATGTCTCGGATCTTCAGGTATAATATGTATTGAGATAGATGTAATTAATACCAATAAAAAAAAAAAAAAAAAAAAAGAAATTCCGAGTACCGTACAATTGGGTAGAAATTCACGCTCCCATCAAGGGGAGAACGCGGAACCCGCGCTAGCCGTGAAAATGTGGGCAGTGCGTACCAACTGGGATGAGACCCGTTGCCCAGAAGACATCGATTTTGTCGGAACCCTGGTCGTCTGCTCTCCGGAGCATTGTCCCGACTGCGTACATTTATTTTTTATTTTTTTTATAAAACTGTTAATTTAAGTATATTTAACATATATATATATATATTTTTACGATTTTTAGAATATTTTATATATTTATTTTTTATTTTTAAAAATGATTGGCATTTTGATTTTCAAAAATAAAAAATAAATATCTAAAATACTCCAAAAATAATAAAAATTTTATACACATATTAAATACACATAAATTAACAATCTTGTAAAAAAAATTTCAAAAAAACTAAAAAAAATGGGCGTTTCTGCTCCTCCTATGGTCATTGTGTTCTCCCGACCATGCTCTTTCTTTTCTGTCACACACACTATCTTCTTCTAATTGCCTTATTGATATCGACGTTGCTCTTTTTATTACACCATATCTTCTTTTAATGGGCCTTAGTGACGATTATGTTGCACTTTCTATCTCACGTCTTCTCTCAATGGGCTTTATTGACGGCCATATTAGAAGTGCACCCTGCTGCTAACCGATTTGACACAACCCCTAGCGGGTACAAGCCCAAATACACTGGCAGATTATCATCATTACCTGCCATCACCTCCATTGATAGTCAAGTCGTCCAAAGGCTTATGAAGGGGAGATTAATCTACCCTCAAGCAGACATGGGAACACTCCTAGCGAACCAGATGAGAGGAGATGATGTTAAGAGCTTTCATTGGTTTCTTCCTCCTCTGAGTTGATCCCTTTTCTCCTCACCTTCTTTTGTTCCATTTTAAAGCTCAGGCCATCTTTCTTTCCATAATCGGAAGAGAATTTATGCTTTGATCATTTTTCAAATAGTTAAATGCTTTTTTCTAATATTTTTAAGTAGGTATTAGAACGACGAAACCTCCTTTTTTACATAAAATTTTTACCTCTTTAACTCTAATCTCTCGCTAGGCCAAGATAATTCATCTAGACCGCAATTTTGTGATTCCGAAGGTTTCTAATTTCATCATTTGGAGTCGTCTATGGGAAACGACTTTGATAAGTTCTTAAAAATCCACATGCAGGCTAAAAGAACACCCACAGAGTTGCTGCATCCTCAGAACCTCTCCCTAATGCTGAGAAGGCAAGCCAAATTCAATAGCAGATTGAAGCAGCAATGGTCGCCCCTTTAAACCCCGAAGGTCAAGAGGATCAGCTTCCTCTGAAGAAAACACAATGCCCCAGAGCAGTACTCAAACATATAAAGGAACACTCGCCATCTTTTTCCCGCTCATCCGTATCTTTTTAAAAGGACACAGCTTCATTGACAAGGCCCACTAGGTACTAAGACCAGGACCACCGAACCTAGCCCGCTAACCCTATCATACCTTAGTCCTATTCCTATCTTCTCACATACATGAGAGAGGGGTAATACAAAATAGTTTGTCCCAGTACGTGCCAATTGCGACCACTGGAAGAAGCGAATGTGTGAAGTGACACAAGCCAAAAAAAAAAAAAAGTCAGGTCGGTGGGTAGATAGAAATGGCACTATAAGTTTGCCACATTCCCCATACTCTATATATCCATGCAAAAGACTGGTTCAAAAGGTTTTTATATAAATAATCTTTTTCCAAGAACAATTCTTCAACTGTCTCACGACCACATTACTCATTTTCAAGCCCATTGAATTTCATGACACTGGCTATGATTTCCATGTTCCATTTCTAAATCCTATTGTCATAAACTGCCGGACAGCAAGCTGGAAAAACATGAAAAAAAAAAAAAAAATCATATATCAGTCATGCATGATCCTCAGTCACCGTCATATTATCACTGTACAAATGGTGCAAACTACCACAGGAATTGTGTCAAAATCTAGTTAGTATACGTTGACCCTGTCCACCCTTCTACCTCATATATATGCATGTATGCATCCAAACTTTTGTTTTATAATTAGCACTATTCGCATTTACCAGCTGCTTCTCTTTTGTAAATTTGCAAACTGTTTCATTGACTATTTCTGATGCAAAACTTGTGAACTTTGTTCATAAAAATAAACCCCCACATGATTTATGTCTAAAAAAAGAGTCACAAAATATGTAGTCAAAGTCGATCGCAGAGATTTCTTTGTAGACACAGTTTACATGTTGAAATAAAATAAATAATATACAAAGCATGCGAGCAGTTGAATTTTGATTTCATCATAGGCTACATATATCTAACGGGTTCCCACCAAACGGAGTAATAGTCTCATTGGCATATCTAAGTAGCATATGTCCTCCCTTTGAAACATTACAGGTAAGCAATCCAAATCTTAGGCGGTTGACTTACTATTCAGTGATGAAAAAGACATTGATTATAAAACTATTGGCGTGTACGGTTGGTATATATAATCAAAGATTAATTCTCGGGGCAATCTTTGTATGCTAGAGTATGCTACAGATAGATGTTACTTTCACTTAACTAGCCAATCTAACTTCGCTATACGTTTACTTAAAGATGTTTCGACGTGGGAATTACATGGGATTGGTATGCATATGTAATAAATATTAAGTATACACCGTACAAAAAGATGCTATGACGTATTTGTGATTAATATAAATTTAAAATAATACAGTTATTCCAGTGATTGTAAGTGCTTAAAGCATCGTTTGGTGAGGTGGTTAGGGAGGAGGTGAGTAGGGAAGGTGCGGAGAAGTAGAAAAGATAATATTTTAAAAGCGTGAAAATCATATGATATGATAAAGATAAAGTAGGAAAAAATAGATAGTTATAAAAGAAAATAATTAAAATATAAAAGTAAAACTAAAAAGTAAGGTACGCAATTTTTTTATGAAAGAAAAAGTACATTAATTGAGTAGTTAAAATGTCAAATTATTTATTTCGAGTTTTATGGAACCCCTTTTATTTTTGAGATGTTGATGATTGATCTAAAATTCAATACATCGATTGTATTTTATATTATTTATTTAGCTGAAAAAACAAGTTTAATTCAAATTCAATGTATATATGGGTCACATTTGCTTAAAAATAGATATATGTATATATAAATTAGAAAAAATACTTAAATTCATTTATATATGTATTAGAATACAGTAATAATTTATAAAATTATTTATCCACGTAATAGTAATATTTTATATAGTTTATATATTGAAAATATTACTTAAAAGTTAATATTTGGCATTAAATTACTTTATTATATTGATTTTATTTTTTTATAGATGGGGCTCATATATAGCATACTAAACAAATGAAAAAAATTCATGATAATATAAATAATGGTAAATATAATAAATTGAGTAAATTTTTCATAAACTATTTAGATGTTAAAAATAGAGAAGATTTCCATAGAAGATAAGTTGCACAAAAGTATCTCTATTTTTTAAAAGTGTGGGGGAAAGAGGTTCTGTTGTTACCAAATGGTGCCTAATTAACTTAATTTTAGCCAGGAAAATAATGTTTAGAGTCAGTAAAGGCACTTTTCACGTCCTCATCGACAGATAAGATCACGATCTAATTTAAATGCCTTGCAGATGATACCAAACATTCATTACAACTTGTGAGCGTGACACCTCAGTATTCGTGTATTGCTACCAATTAATTATTTTTTGATTAATTGATATGTCCATGATACTTGTTATGAGATCTTTACAACGGCTAATCTACATGCATACATAAACCACGAGGACCCATCTCATAAAGAGTGAGCCCCAATAATTCAAGGAGGTAGTCATGTACGTATCGAAGCCAGTAAGCTCTCTAGCTAGGCAATAACAAACACATTGCATATCTTAAATTTATTCATCTAAATTATTTTTAAAAATCAGTAATTAATATCTAAATTAATTCCTCTAAAATAGATAAGTCGATGATCCACACCAAAATTAAGGGGAAAATATAGAAATCGACAGACATTTCTATTCTCCCATTTGGTTGTATGATTTGAATTCATTAAATTAATTTTAGTAGACCTAGCCAAGTTGGCTTTTGATCTTATCCTTTGTGACTAATATGGCATGGCATATAATCTTGAAATGGCCATGAATTAATGCAAGTGGATATCCTCCCCCCAACCACCCGACTTCAGTCCTATGCTCCCGGGCTCATACAATTATTTTTTTATTTTTTTGAAATTTTTTTATAAACTTATTAACCCAAGCGTATTTAATCTGAGTGTAAATTTTTACTATTTTTGGAATATTTTATATATTTATTTTAAATTTTTAAAAATCAATGGCATTTTAGGTCATTTTAAATTACTAAAATGCCACTTATTTTCAAAAATAAAAAATAAATATCTAAACTGCTTTAAAAATAGTAAAAATTGATATATACATTAAATACACTTGAGCTAACAAGTTTATAAAAAAATTTCAAAAAAAAATTAAAATAAGTGTACGCACCCAGGATCATGCAGCACTGCATGCTCCCGGGAGCATAGAATTAAAGTTCCCAACCACCTTAGTTAATTGTTTATGGACCAACGACAAGAAATTAAGTAAGGTCAACTAAAAGAATATCTGTGTGCGCATAATCCAAGAAAAGTGATTATCTCAACAAGAAATTTTTGGGCCATTCACACCCAATCACCATGGCCCACATGTAAATCTACCTAACAAATAAAGCAATTCATGCGGTCCTGAAAATTTTTCTATTTAAGATCTTGCCACAGCAAGCCTGCAAAGCCCATAGCAATTTCAGCAAGCTAGCATATATATCGATATTTTCTTCTTTCGTTGGTATATCCTACTTTAATTTATTTGCATTATACAAATCAATACTCATGGATTGTCCAGGATTCCGTTTTGAGGTGGTGTTGCAGGTGTCTGCTGCTCGAATGTTCAAGGCCATGGTTCTTGAGGGGCACATCCTTATTCCCAAGATCATGCCACATATTGTTTCCAGCGCCAGCTTCGTAAAAGGCGATGGGGGTCCAGGAAGCATCAGGCAATTCAACTTTACTGATGGTAATTAATTAACCTTAACTTTTTCCGTCTTAATTTTCCCTGTTTGTTGGAATTAATGCTACTTGGGGTTGATGCCTTTTTAATTTGGAATCGCTGCATCTATATGAATGGCTTGCAGTTCTTCCCTTCACCCACGTGGATGAACACATCGAGGTGTTGGACGAAGAGAAGCTGGAGTTTAGATTCTCTATGAAGGAAACAGCGCGGGATGGAAGGGTGATTTCTGCATCCTACCTCATGCAGTTCCAGCCATGTGAGAAGAATGGTAGTACTACCGCAGCTCCCTCCATTTGCAGAACGGTTGCAGTATACAACACTGCTGCAGGTGGAGCAGAAGCCAAGGAAGAAGAGATCATCAGTGGAAAAGAGGGTGTGCTTGGAATGGTCAAGAACATCGAATCCTATCTTATCGCAAATCCTACTGCATTTGCCTAAATTAATTATCTAATCTTCCATCTGTGTACATGCATGAATGCATCGGTATGAATTAATGTATTATGTTGCTTTGCTTTTGGCTGAAGATCGATGGATTCGATAGTGATCATATATGATCTACATATATAGGATGTGCAAGAAATTAAGATTTTGAATCTAGTTTGCTTTAAATTCCTGTTTTATTGCAGATATATTTTATTTCCATTGTAAGAAAATAAACTTTTAACGACTATAAATTTTATTACTGCCTACATCAATTTATACACTGACGCCGCTAAATCTAAGTCACTATAATTTACTCACAAAAAGCCTTTTGAAGTTATCAAGTTACAAATAAAAGTCGTCCTTTTGGTGAAGAGCTTGGTCGCTGAAAGACCACTTTTGTAGCAGCATCTCTTATATTGTCTTACCTAAAAGGCTAATTTAGCCAGAGTAGTTATTCATATCTTTAGATAGTATTTTTTGCGATAAAAGCGTTAATGTGGCTAAGAGCACAGTTTTTTTTATTGATTAAGGTATCGCCCCAATTTTGATCCGGAAAAAAAAAAAAAAAAAAGTATCGCCCCAATCTGAATTCCAACCTTAGACTGCTACTCTGCAAGCACTCATGTACATGGGTTTAGAAGTACGCTTCAAAATGTTGATTTTGTTGTAACGAGCCTGATTATATTCATATAATTGTATTTTAAGCTAAAATACATTATTCATTTTTTTATTTATTTTTTCATAAATATATTTTCTAAGTATATTTAATTCATATATTAAGTTTTTCCATTTTACTAGCCTTGTACGTTTTTATTTTTTATTTTAAAAAATCATCAATTTTAGGGGCATTTATGTCCCCTTTAAAAACTTGATTTTTAAAAAATGAAAATAAATATGTAAAAAGTATTAGAAAATGTCAAAAATTAGTATATGAAATAAATACATTTAGAAAAACATATTTATAAAGAGAAATAAAAAATGCAACTAGTTATGAAAATAAATATTATCTTTTAGCATAAATTATAACTAAATGAGTATGATCATATATACTATGATGTATTTTAAACTAAAATACAATGTTTATTGATTTTTACAATTAGTTATATTTTTTTTGTTTTTCTTCATAAAAATATTTTACTTAGTATATTCAATCTATGTGCCAATTTTTGTCGATTTACAATATTTTTACATTTTTAGTTTTTATTTTTAAAAAATATCAACTTTGGGGGCATTTAAGTCATTTTTCATCACTTAAAAAATTTGATCTTTAAAATAAAATAAATAAATATATATATATTGTAAATTGATAAAACTTGGCATAGAGATTGAATAAACTAAGAAAAACATATTTATGAAGAAAAATTCAAAAAAATAACTAATTATAAAATTAGATGAATATTGTATTTTAAGAAAATACATCATGATGTACATAGTCATAAGTTAGCTCATAAGTCTAAATCTCTAGGATTATTTATTGTTTCATTTTTTAATAATTGTGTTTGACTCATCAACAATCCATAGGTTTTTTTTTCGATGAATAATCCATAGGTTTTTAGACACAGGTCTTTTGAAGTTTGCAAAATTTTCTTACCGGCTTAGAATGCAAAAAGACTAACTTATGTTTATGATATTTAAACCTACCCGTGCCGTGCATGGATATAAATTTCTTTTTTTTTTTTGTATGACTACTTAGTTTTTTATATGCGACCTTCATCACTACAATAAATTTTATTTTATGCAGCTAATTCTTTGAATATACATAACATATATTTGGCACATTAAACATATTTTGTCTACATTTAATTATCTAGCTATAAATGCTGAGTTACTTTTGAGTGACAATATTTGGTTAAGTATAACTATTTTTTATATCAAACACAGCAAAAGGTGATATTTAATATAGCTATTAAAATTTGATTGCAAATTGTAATATAATTTCAACTAAAATTAATATAAGACATAGCTACATTCCGCACAAAATGCAGGGAAAAATTAAAATTTGACTTGAAAAAAGCCACACGTAATAAATTTCATTCTAAGTTAGATGGCTAAGTTGGGGTAAATGTTCTGGAGATTAGTAGCAGTTAATTTAGACATTTCAAAGGTACTGCATAAGCGAGTTTTTGAAACTTGGGAGCTTTCTTTGCAAATAGAAAACAGCTATTATTAGTAACGTTTACACTTCTATAGGAAAGCTACCGGCGATGCTGCCCGCAAAAAGTGTTGACCGCTCTACTCATCCATGCTTGCTGGGATCACAAAAGCTTGCGGACCCCGCTGCGTACACATTTTTAATAACCAGATCCGTTCTCTGCAAATCGGGCCCGAGCCTGCGTGTGGCCAGCATTAATTACGTGGTCCGGACGCAACAATGCGAATGACATGTACTGATGTATACGGCCAAGTTATGTACTCCTGACCTCATCGTCAATCATCAACAAGCCGCAAACTGTCAAATCTCTACCCACGCGAAAAGTCGTGAGGTTATACGGATACAACAAATGCACGTGCGTTTTTTTCAGGGTAAAAAAATGTCAGCTGAAATTTTTTACTCCGGTTAATTATTTTATTTTTTAATTATTTTTTCATATTTTTCTGTACAAATTATTTTGTTTTTCCATCATTTCTACATAACTACCCATACAACTAACTTATCTATTTTAACTTTATTCTTTTTACTCCTCCTCATTGCTCCTATTATATCACACCACTTTATATTGATTTGACAACTTTTACTCTAAGGGGATGTTTGGCAATCACCAAAACTTTTCACCTAAAACTTTTCAATCTAAAACTTTTCAATCTCTACAACTC
>JAXCLR010000050.1:63883703-63946088 GCA_035584095.1 Annona squamosa | reverse complement strand
TAAGTTCAAGCTACAAAGAAAAAATTACAAACGAAGGCTGAAGAGCAAAAGGTGGAGAAAAATGCATCTATATCATCTTAAAGCATAGGGGCATGCGGTTTTGAAGAAAAATGATACAAATTACTTTTATATCATGTTTCATCCTACAACAAATAAAATTTGGGACCCGGGAGGCAAAGCTACATGAGGAAATGGTTCCACAGCGCTGCTCGCAAGGCAAACTTCTAGAAACTCGTAGCAACCTCGTAGCTTTGAAGGACAAGTGCAGAAAACATGAGGAAGAAATTTTGAACCAGCAAGTCCACAGAATTTCAAAAAGGACCACTCTCCCGGAAGAAACTTCATGAGTATGCAGAAATTACGAAGTGACCCAGAAAACAAAAACAAAAACAAAACAAAAAATGAAAAAAATGAAAAAAAGAAAAAAAAAGAGAAAGAGAGAGAAAAAAAGAGTGTTCAGGTCAATGCCAAAAGAGATGTCCAGAACTTTACCATTCACCGTCAAGACGCCTCTAGCAAAGGGGGGCAACTGTTGACACCCCACCTTTGGGCCCAAAAATGGATAAAATGGAAAAAGTCCCAAGCCCAAACAAATTCAAGGCAAAATGAGGTTCACGTAAGATAAGCAGGCCCTTCCAAACTCAGCCCACGGAGCGAAGCTCCACCAAGCCTCGAAGCTGGCTTCTCAACAACCAGATTCGGCCCACAAAGAGCGAAGCTCCTACAGGCCACCTCAACGAGCTCCATAAAGCAGCCCACCAGACGCAGTAAACGAACTTGGCTAAGCTTTAGCCTACCAGATCTAACCTACCATGCCTCAGAAGCAAGCCTCTCAACAACTTTGGACCTCCACAACGGCCCATCCAAAACCAAGGGGCTAAGCTAAGTTCTAGCCCACCAAGCCAAGCTTATGGACCAAAGTCCAACTCCTCAAGTGGCCTAAGGCCCATGCTCTCAACTCAAGCCCAAAGCCCATTACCCCAACTCAAGACCAAGTCCATGACCCCAAGTAGCCCAAAAGCTCACTCCTACATTTATAAAAGGAGGAACCCCCCTCTCATTTCACACACTTGAAGAGAGGCATCCCAAGGGGAGGACGGGAGTCTGCAGCAACGCCCCGACATCCCGATTTTTCCACTCTACGCGCTCTAAGCCTCTCTTCTCATTTCCCCCTTTTCATCTCTCTCGTTCTCTTAAATCTTTCATTTTTCCCCTTTTACGCCGTGTAAACCGCCTCATGTTGGCAGATCTTGCCATATTTGCTTCAACCCGAAGGCCGAAACCCAATCTCTGTACAACTAGTGCCTTATTTCACCAAACAGGGGCTGATCTCCCTTTAAAGATCAGTGGCGACTTCGTTTCTCTTTATTTTTGTGTGTGCGTGTTTGAGTTAACGCCCCGGCAAGGCGGGCACACGCGGGTCCACGGATCCCAGCATAATACGCTGCCGTTATGCTGCCGAATTTGTGACTAGACTCATGTACGGAAAGCCCCGTCTTAGCCGTTATGCTGTCGAACTCACGACAAAATACCCGTACGCCAGATTTATCTAAAAGCGTGAATCCTAACACGTTTTACCCCATGTGGATGCAGGAAAACTTTCAAGGCCCGGAAAACCATTCCGAGCCCATCATAGCACTCCTGACGGGTGCTCCAGGTTGCATTTGGTCAACCATTTCACCAAACGTAACCGCTCTCAAGCAAACGAGTACACATGAAATGTTTACAGCCAAATCCATCTGTATGGAATCAAACGTATCAAGTGCGAATATTTGTTTGCAGAAAAATCCGAATCCATGCATATGGAAGAAAGAACAAACTTCGGTTATATGCAGCCAATAGTTTGTCGTAGTGCGCAAGGGCCTTTCCAAAGCATCCAAGATGCTTAGATGGGAGGAAACTTATTCCGACTACTCGGGTGCAAATTTCACTTTATAAAGTGTTTTTTTTTTATTTTTTTATAAATTTATTAATCTATATAGCTAGTATACGTGTTAAGTTTCGTAATAGGATTTTAGTTTTTTTAATCGATTTTAGTCAATTTTTAAATGACTAAAAACCCTCTTGTTTTTCAAAATTTATATATCTCAAAAATAGTAAATTTTAATTTATAAATTAAATATACTTAGATTAAAAATTTTATAAAAAAAATTTTCAAAAAAAAATTTAAAAAGAAATAATTTTTACACCACTCAAGTGCACTGAATGAATTGCCCACTGAATGATAGCTCAAATGGAAAAATGAGATGAAAATAAGAGCGTAAGAACAGAAAAAAAATTAGTACAGAAAAATATAAAAATTTGAACTAAAAACTATAAGAGCTATCTTGGTTAACTACGAATCTCATCTGATTTAAGCATCCAGGGTGCTAGGTAATACGCCCTGCCTACTACAACAAATTAAGAACACAGTTCATCTCATTTAAACATCCCGGATGTTTTGGAACGGGCCCCTGCTGAAGATTAAGTTTTTTCTGAAGTCATTTCAAGTCATTGGCAAAGTAAAAATAAACGGAGACGTAAATTTACTTTTTCATTAAATTTTAATAAACTGTTAATTAAAATAACTAAAAAATTCATATTTTTGCTACCTAGTGCATTTAATTTTAAGGACTGACCCATTAGAGTTTCTTTGTTATTAACTTAGGCTACGTTTGAGAATGTGGCGTGGTAAATACTAAAGGGAAAATATTGTGGCACGGATTTCACTTTTATACTCATTTTCTAATTATTTTTCCTATCACTTACTTGTAAACCTATTTATTTCAATTTTACCTCTATTATTTCATATCAATCACACAATTTTTAAACTATTTTATTTTTTATTCTCACCAAATACCATATTTTACACAACTTTCATATCCCCGAACATACTCTTACGTAGGAAAACAGTTTAAAAAGAACCATACTGAAGGAAGAAGCTGTATTACATTCGATGCATGCTGAGTGGCTAGTACGCCTCATGCATCAGACAATGCGTATCCGTATTAAGAGTACACTACATGCTAGGATAGAGACTTGAGTGACTAGACATAAGCATTGGGATCGGTAAGCAAGTAGGCTTCCACCGCCCCCAGCACCTTGAGAATCAGTTCCTTGATCTTCATTGCGTCTTCATCGGGGAATGGCTCCCCAGTCAGAGACTCGTACTCTGCGTCCATCCTCACCAATGTTCCACTATCAGGGGTGGGCAGGAAACGGAATTTGTAGGAGCATGTCTTCAGCTTCGACCCAATATACCCCCCTTCAATGCTGCTGTATTCGTATATATGTCTCTCTTCGTTGATGCCTTCAATCAAGTGCTTCACATAAAGAAACTCCTTCACATCTGCAAGTGCATGTATAGAAAATTTTTCCAAAAAATATATATATATATATATATTGGAAATGAGAAGGGGGGATGTGGGGGCAAATTAATTAATTAATTAACCTGGAGTGAAGTTTGTTTTTCTGATAGATCCAACGCCACCGTCGCCTTGAAGGAGTTCAGAAGTGGCTATGAGTTCGGGCATGATCCTTGGCAGCAAGTTGTGGGCGTTACGAGAGATTGCTTTCCATACCCGTCTAGTGGGAATGGATGTCATTACGAATTCGCTTTTGAAACTACCCTTGGGAGCCATCTGCGGACGTCTACGTAGTTAATTTCTTCGGGTGATCTGTCTCCGTTTAGTAGCGATCGATATATCGATGTTGTTTCGAATTAAAGAAATGAAGACGATAGAACGGGGGCGCCAGAATGCCAGATATATGGAGAGGAAGACCCTTTAGAGATTTTGGTGGGGGGGGGGGGTGAGCAATGGAGCAGTCGGCCACCGTCGCCTCTTACTCCTCATGACCGACACGCAAGCCTATCAGAAGGCTGCTTTTGCAACTGCCACGTCCCTGCTCCACCCTCCATGCATGCCTGCCACGTGTAAAACCTGCCGCCAGCTGCGGCTGCGACATGGTCGTTCACTGTCCAAACAGCATCTACAAACTCACGCTGGCTTTGTCCCGGACGTCGTACCCTTCTCGGTTTGCCAAATGTTTTTTTTTTTTATCTTTCTAGGCATATGTACGTCGACACGAAGATGGTTTGCTTTTGATGTGATTTCGCATTCTGATAACTCAATTTTATTTTTTTTATCGTTATTATCCATGCCTACGAAGCGAGAAATGGATTCCGACGGTTGCAGAGACGAGACTTAGGGGACGTGTGGGAATGTAAAAATTATGGGAAATGTGGTATTTGGTGGGAATAGAAAATGGAATATTTTGAAAATTGCGCGATTGATATGAAATAATAGAGATAAAGTTGGAATAAATAGGTTTTTTGGAAGGTAGTTGATAGAGAAAATGATTAAAATATAGGAGTAAAAGTGAAAAAATATGATGATTGATTGATTAATGAGGTGTCTCGAAACCGTGATCCCACATTTTCCCTCCCACGTTTCCCACACCCGAATACCAAACGTCCCCTTGGATAAGTCTCCATGATAAAAAGGGATTTTTATAATTAAAAAAAATACAGAAAAAGTTTCATCATCTAAGAAAGGATAGCAGCATAGATTGTCCCCCCGGTCGTGGCTGTTGGAAAGGGACAACTAGAACGAAGGAAAGACTGTGTAGGTCTTTATATTTGTTCATCCTTGTGTTGTTTACCCGCGGTTTTCCCTCTTTTATAAGTCTCTTAGATGGCTCGGATTGCAATGGAGGTGATCATGTCTGTTGTCGAGGATAAGTCGATGCATATCTGGACCCTCTGTACGCGATCTTGTCAGATAGTTTAGGATAAGGTGGGCTACAAACCTAGCAGTCGATGGGCACAATCAAATAAGGCACTTTTGTCATCCAAAAAATAATAATAATAATAATGAAGCACTTTTGGAAACAATATCAATAATTTAGCATTTTTTTAAGTGTATAATATTACTTAAATAATTTAATATATTGACTATTTAATTATTATATTTTTATCTTTGAAACCCTTTTCAATGTTTATTTTTAGTTAATCCTTCGTATATTTTTATACAATTATTTTTTTTATTGGAAGTATGTACCATAACATCTCATGTTATAATCAAGTATTTTCACAACTCTCACATAATTGATAGTTTTTTTTTTATAAATATCCCCATGTAGGAAAGAAATATGTAAAACTCCCCACATTGGAGGTGAAAATTAAAAATATGAAAACCTACATCAGGTGGGAATCAAAACCACATGAATGAGTAACCTGAATGCCTTAATGATCCTATACTACTACATTATTTTTCAATTATTTCTACACGAGTAATTATATAACCTATCTATATTTTATTTTAACTTTATTCTTCTTTACTCCTCATCAATCATCATTACTCATATTATTTTTTTCTATTTCAAAAACTTTTTCACCCAAATTTCATCATTATCCAAACACACCTTTATTCCAATCATATTAAATCACTCTTGCACTTTTTAAAAATATTTTTTCTTCACCTCCTCACCCACTGCCTACATACAATAACAAACGACACCTAAGGGAGGCATGTGATGGAATGGGTAGCACTAGGTTAACAATGCTACAGGCCAGCATGATCAGTTAATGACATCGCAACATTAGCTTGGGGTAGGGTCAATGGAGTAGTGAACTTGTATAATTGCCTTGTTAAGGAAGGAACGACTAATAATTTGCGTTGGCGAGCCAACGAGATGTTGGATGGCTTAATAGAAGGTTTACTCGAAAGTTGGAGTTCAACCAAACCAAGAAAAAAGGGACTGGAACCGAAATGCAGAGGTTGATCTTGACAATAGCCTGAACATATCGATACCTTTTTAATTATTATTTTTTGTCTTTTTGTGCAACCAACCTATCTTAGTTATATATTTTTAATCATTATCCTAGTAAATTACATGAAATAATAAGGTAGGAGATTCTTGACTACTTTAACAAGGTCAAAGTCCTTTCTTGTCTCTTTCTTATACACTAATGCAAATTTAATATATACCTTACCTTTTTTTCTCTATTTCATTGTTATTTATTTTAGGGCTAACACTGCCTTTATAAGTCTGTCATTAGTTTTTTTTATGTCTTTTACATTCTTGTACAAGTATCAACAGCAACATATATAATATACGTGTAGAATCGATGCATTCATTAACAATCTATCAAGACAATAAAAAGATGCGTTCTAATCAAACCGACCTGAGTAATTAAGTTCAAATGTCACCGTGATCTTTAAAATCAATCTTGCATTGGATCATCTTTTTTGTGTTTAATTGGTATGTATATAACGTGATAACTTTATATTACAATAGGACACATTCACAACTCTCACATATTGGAAGGACTTTTCTAAAATACTTCTACTCCTTAGGGAGTAAATCTTAAAACCTCCACAATCAGAGAGGAAATTGTAAAACCCCACATTTTGGAATAAAATTGATCCCCACCAAAAAAAAAAAGGAGATAAGAATCAAACCCTTGACACAATGTAAGAAGGCCAACGCCCCTGCCACATGCTCTAGCCTCAGGTGGTCTACACCGGATCATCTTTTTCTAGCGGAAGATAAAAGAAGCGACCCAAAAAAATCGAGTTTGTTTGGTCCCTAGATAATAAAGATTCTTTTACGCTGCAATTGGCTTATAAAGGGCTTTGTTGTAAAAGATATATGACCATCTTCATCTAGTGATGTCTGTTATAAAAATGAGGGAAGATGAGTTCTTGCTGGCAAATGTATATTTGGTATCAAGCTGCAATTTAGCTCTTTTTTAAAAAAAAATTTCTTTCCCAAGTCCTGATGCAGAGAACCGCAGGATCGAGTCCCTGGCCCGGCACTTACAATCATCTTCAGATAGGCTAAGAAATTAAAAGAACCGCCATTCTGCTATTGGGGCACACACATCCCATCCAAGCTAATTAGATAAGAGAAATCATTCATCATGCTGCTACTTTTACTATTGATGATGAGGAAACAAGTAACTTGGTACTTGGTAGGAATCCACTTTCCGCTTACTGGGGATCCCTGCCTATAGCAAAGGAGACCACTCATTCCATGGCAATCGGTGGCTTTTTGACCGGCGTGCAATGATCGGCCCCACAACTTTGGATGGACGGCTGAGGATATCCAATCACAGCTCGATTATAGGCAAGCTATATAAAACAAAGTGCAATTTTGGGCATTTAAAATTTTGCATGCACGTATCTTCCAAGCCAGTGCCGACTGCCACCCTTTTTGTCGGCCACGCCCAGGATCGGAGAATGACCTCAGAAACGGATCACCTTTTCTTTTTCAAACAAAGGCCACCTCTTCATCTCATGGTTCCTTTGCATATCTTTTTCTGTTTTCAATAGGTGTATATATGTAGATTCCCTTCTCTTTACCCTCGAGCCAGTTCCAGCTTTATTCTTTGAGTCTGGTCTCCTCGACTTGCTTGAATTCCCATTTCTCTTCAATATGGTTATTGAAGTGGAGGTATTCGAAATTTTTTTGTCCCCAGTTGAACTGGATTGTTTCGAACACCTGAAATTTGTGCCGAAACTGATTTTATTTGCTTAATTCTTTGTTTTGAAAGTCATCATCCTAGGACTTAGCGTTTCAGATGGGGTTGAGAAGATTCCTCCTACCAGCAATATGGGTGCAGCTACATGAGGAATGCATGCATGCATGCGTATGCCATTTGTGTATTGGCCCTTCTCTGACAACTTGATTTAATTTGGTTGTTTTTGTCATGTTGCAGAAACCACGGGTCACAGAGGTAAGAGTCCGGATGGACTGTCGCGGCTGCGTTCAAAAGATCAAGAAGGCGTTGCATAGTGTTAATGGTAAAATGCAGCAGCTAAAACCATTCAATCTACATAAAAGACATCTTTGCATCATGTAACTTCCCATTGATGGCTCTCATTTCACCAGGCATATACGACATGCGCATGGACTTGGTGCAACAGAAGCTGACAATAGTGGGGTGGGCCGACCCTGAAAGAATCATCAAAGCCATTAAAAGGACAAGGAAGGTTGCCGCCATTTGTTCGCACACACTATTAGAGGACTCAAAGCCACCTCCAACAGAAACGGCGGCCGAGGTTAATCCTCCAGCTCCTGCACCTGAAAAAGGAAGCTCGTCGCCCATAGATACCCCGGCAGTGGAACAGAAGCCGCCAGAAGAGCCCGACAAAGAGCCACCACCATCACCTCAAGTTACCGACAGCACAGCTCCGTTACTAGAGAAGCCTAAAAAAGAGCCGCCGCCGCCGCCGCCCCCATCACCATCACCTCTTGATGACAACTTGGCCCCGTCAGCAGCCCCACTAGGAGTGAAGCAGCCAGAAGAGTCCAACAAAGATCAGCCACCACAATCACTATCACCTCAGGTTCATGACACCAACTTGACCCCGCCAGCAGCCTCACAAGAACCCAAGTATATCGAAGCTGTACACATCATGCACCATTGGCATGATTCACCCAACGCTGTAACTCACTGCTACAACAACTACAGACCATCGCCTTCAATCTCATGCTTTGTGATGGGCTACGGGTATCCACAGTCGCCACCACATCTTAGTAGATTGGATCAGTACGTAGAGGACTCTGGCTGCCACGAACATATGCAGGGAAATGGAGATCATATCACGTCCATGTTTAGTGATGAGAATCCAAACGCATGCACGATAGCATGAATCGTGATAAGGGCAAAGGGGATTTTCTATGTACTTTCGTCATAGCAGCGGAAAGAAAGCTGAGAGCGCTAGAGCAGTTGCTGGTATAGCTGCATGGTGTACGGTGTAGTGATTCAACAGATGGCGTTTGATGAGAACCCTATGAAAGACTGCTGTTTGTGTCGAAAAAACAAGATCCAAATTTCAATCGCAGAAGAGAATCCCAGCTAAAACTGAGATGGCAGCGCAGATCTATACAATCTGACAGCAGATAACACAGCATAGGAAAGAGAAACAAGCCACATCATCGCTGCAACCAAAGAACAAGCTTCATGGCATCCAACTACTACTGGTTACATTAATTGAATACAACGTATCCTTTTTCTTGGGTGAACCGTAAAAACAATACAATACTAAACATCTATGACATCTATCCTCTTAAAACTCGCCCCCTAACACGTCCACTAGTTTCAGTATGGAATTAATCTGTGCTAACTCGTGCCAACAAAATCTGGGTATATGTGACATGTTTCAAAATTGCTATGAGATCCAGGGACAAGACTTTAAAAAAACACCCGGGCAAGTAAACAAGCGCATTCTTGCTATACAGATATTCCCTTGGTACAGCTTGCTCTGAAGTAGCATTGATTTGATTCCTCAACTGTAAAACACAAATAGATGCACTAGGCAGGTAAGTCAAATCAGAATTAACCCTAGAGAGAACTTTTGTACAAGTGTTCCTACCCAATACAGTCCGAGAACATAAGCAGAGTCCTTCAGAAGGGACCATTGGGGAATTCAATAACAGGATACTCTGAACAGAAGATAGGCAAGGCTGACACCATATGTCAGCCATCAGATCCATAAGCCAAACGTAGGTCATAAATTTAGAGTAACATGATACCCTAAAAAATGGTGAAGAATAACTAGTAAACCAGCATCCACGGTAAACAACAACAGACGGCCAAATGGCAGGCCAGGGACAGGGGCAACATTGAACTAAGAAAGCAAGGTTTTGCAGTTCAGGCCTCCACGAAATTTTCTACTCTCCATGCCCAAGACCAGCCCATTCCAACCTTTATTCAACAGAAGTAGCAAAGATACCTTTGGCTTTCAAACTGCTACTCATCAATTTCACTCCCACCATTAGATACGTCATCTTCTTCCATTTCTTCTTCCCCATAAATAACTTCATCAAAGTCTTCACTTTCATCTTCATCATCAGTTGCATCAGCCTGAAGATCATTAGGTAAGCTAAAGCCTGCATTTTGTCCAGCTTTGTTAACCTGAAAACATGACAGAAAGAATGTCAATACAAGATAGGAAGGAAATAGGGTAATAAGGTTCTCGACCTGTGCCATGATGAGCTGCAAACGCCCAGACAACTGTAATAGTGGTTGAATAGCAGCATGTTTGGATTTTGTCATCTGCAAACAAATATAAAAAAATATAAAAAAATTAAAAAATAGCACCATTTTCCGGTAACAAGAAACAAAGCTGATACAGATCCGCCCTACTCACAAAAAAGAATTCCCATAGACAACTTGATAAGATATACCTCATGTAAAGTGTCAAGCATGTGTGTCGAGGACTCCTGAGATATTACATGGTTACTGTGGTTCACCAATATAATGCATACCCATGGAAGAACGAACTGCCCGCTCCCTGGCCTGTTGATGACACAAAGCACGAGTGATTTAGAAGTATACCAAAAAAGTTCAGAGCCTTCTGGTCATGGGCTGCAGTTTTGTGTACAAAATGAGCCGATCCAATAGGGTGTTCAAATTATCAAATCAAAATTTATCAAAATTTGGGACAATCCACTCATCATGTCAGGAAAAATTCTGCAATCATGTGCAGCACATTTATTTGTCTGCAGTGTCTCCTAACCAATGTATGAATATTTCAGATTTTAAAGCATCCATTAAGCTGGATTGACAAACTTTGTATGGCATCCATAAAAAACACCAGGTATTTCCATACCTTTCCAAAATTGATTCGATGGTTTACACACACCAGGTTTCAATAACAGTTAAAATACCCTGTTTAAAGTTTAGCTGACCTGTATTTACAGTTCAGGAACCAGTACGTGCTGACTACTGAGGTCGTTTTAGTCAGCCTTGAGAAACTGGTCTTCACAACAAAAGAATATTTAGCGGCACCAACAGTCAAAATTGTAATCAATGAACATGGTGAGATAATGCCAGCACATAGCCAGGGAATCGGTATAGTCCAAAAATTTGTACTTTTCCTTCAAATAACCTTCTAAATATTAAAAAGTATTCAATATCCTTATGGTGAAATGGAGATTTTTCTTTTTCTTTTTTTCTTCTTTTTTTTTTTTTTTCCCTGATAAATGTTGAAATGAAGGTTAAGTACCTAGACTTCCATGCAGCGACTAGATCCTTCAGTAATTTGTATGCATTGCTGGAGCTGAGAGATAAAATAGCTGCCCGAATCTGATCAAAAAAATGACTTGGTTAGAAATTCTAATCAAGTCTAAAGACAATTATATCAGCAAAGTATTACTTTTGAAATCAGAAGATAATATAACTGGTAAGGGAGACCATTGTTGCCTCAAACATCATTCTAACCATCCATTTTGTGGCACCCACGCAAATACAACAATGCCTGTAAAAATTTGTAGATTACCTATTTTATTGAGGACACAAACCTTCTTTGCAGGTATATTAGCTTTGGTGAATTGGCCAAAGTCATTGGGCATGCCAAGTTTTGAAAAAATATTATAGGAAATCTCTGACTGACTTTCTTTACCAATATCTTCATTGGTACTGATGATTCCAAGTGATCTAAGCCTGTCCTCCATGCACACTGTAGTAGCATCTTCTTCAATATGTTCCTCATCGACTGCACGAATAAAGAACAAGAACAAAGATCAAACACAAACTTATAGCAGATCTATTGAACAAATGAACTGGATCTACAAACAAAGTATATGTGTGGGAAGATAACTGCAAAACTGTCAAAGATGGATATCTGGACGTGATTGAAGAGTTCCAACAGAAGTTTAACTGAATTGAACCCCCCCCCCCCCCCCAGATGAAGATCTGCACGCCAATATTGACCACACACCACTTGCTCCCATTTTAAAAAAACTGTCTACTGGGGATCCAGCGGACTGCAATAAAAGGCCACAATCCAATGCAGGCTCCCATGCACAAGGTCCCAGTAGGGTAGCCATGAAATGAGACATCAGTCCTAACCTTTGACTCTTTACACAAAATGGCAGTCCCATCCTTAAATGTTGAAATATTACACTTCATTACAAAATTACAACTCAAACATTAAATGGGTGCCTAAAAGTAGAAGCAAACAAGTCGGAAGGTAAAAAGTAAAGGGGGATAGTAGTAACTATATGCCTCAAAGGCTAAAGTTTCATAAATTACAATGCTGCTATCATGGTGCTATGCATGTTCTGGATCACCACACAATGATGCATTAGCCTAATAGTTCATAGATTATTGCATAAAATCTATAACCCAGAGAAAATACTTCATCATTTTGATGCTAGTGTCTGGTAATTTTTCAATTGAATACAGAATTCACATGAATATTTAAGGTTAGATACAACCAAATGCAATTGATGCTTCCTCCGCCTAAAATTAAAAATCTAACAAGACAAAAATATTAAAAATAGTTCGACTACCTCGAGTGCTCAAGAGCCCAATTTCACTTTTTCTGAGTGGATCTTCAGCCATTGCTTCTTCACGATCAAGAGCAGGTTGCATCTTACGGTGTTTTCTCTTTTTGTCATGAGAATCATGCAGTTTTGGTATTGGGAGCACCGCATCTTCAGCATTTGCACGACCCAAGGCTGTGACTGTCCAATGATAAAAAAAAATTAATTAGACTTTAGAAGATCTTAAATAAAATTGTTTATATGAAAGAAGACAAAAATATGTCATAACAGAGTTTACACACATTCTAAAGAATCAGTTGTGGATTTAGTCGCGTTTTAGTTTGTTTAACAGTTACAAAAAGTAGCATCCGATGCAGGAAGTGTTGACTGCACATGGAATACCTTCAGTTTTGAACAGTTGTCCTCTTTGGGGCTTCAACAATCGGTCATTCAGCAAAAGAATACCATCTTGGGAGCTATACAGGCTTACATCTACACCATGTTGTACACTGAGTTTAACAAATGATGGCTTTACTAAAGAACCATAAGCAACAAACACTTGGCCAGAGGCCTGTTTCGATATGCCGTGTATACTAGCAGCAATTATGGTTGGTTTCAAACCCTTCTGATTCTTTGATAGGGATTCCTCGGTAGATAATGAGATCTTCGTAGGCTTTACTCTACGCAATTCCTCAAAGTTCTTCCCGTGCCAAAAATAGCAAATGCCCACTTCTGAAATTGCTAAAACACTCAAACCTTCATCATCCATGCTCCCATTGATCACACCCTTAATGTCCAGAAAGACTGCAGGATTATCCATTGACAGTACACAACTGGCAGATTGCTTTTTGCCACCATCTATTTTCCACAATGCAACAAATTTTTCTCCAACAGCAGAAGAAAGAATGTACTTCCCATCTTCTGTGAAGACCATAGAACGGACTGTAGCCTGTATAACAATTACATGGACACAATAAATTAAACAGAGATCACAGTTAGACGACCAAACCAAGAAGCCACCAAGGACATGCACAAAAAACAAGGAAACTCACAGGATGGCCAGAGAACTTCTGTATCTTTTTATTGTCAGAGCAGTCAAAAATTTTTAACTGAGCAGCTGCTGTCGCTAATGTCTTTCCATCTGATTAGGAATAATTAATGGTTAATTCAGTTATATAATTGACAAAAATTCACAACTAAACAGATACTCATGGAAGCAGAATATAAATATATTCACAAGAAGTATTAAAGAAAATACCTTTCCAAACATCGAGAAACAGCAGTATAAAAGTTAATTCAATGGTTCAATCAGTAATTACATAGAGATTTTTTAAAAAAATCATCAGTCAGCACAAACACACAGCAATCCCAGGATATTATTATTACCATGCTTATGTACATCACTCACCCGTGCCACATTCTGCAATCACATTTGTCTGGTATGCAAGAATAACAAGAAATATAGTTCGGTTAAAAATACTTCCAACTCAGCATTCGTTTTGATCTGTTACTGAACCTAAAATGCAAATTGTAAAGCCCTTGAGAGGGCTATCCTTGTTGTGGGACATAAATATATCCTCTTACATATCTGATACTCTCTTTTCAAAGACACCCATTAACATAAAATAAATATAAAACCTAAACAAGGACAAGTCAAGTAACCAATGCCTCCGCCACAATATTCTTTGCCGAAAATCTCTCATCAAAGTGGCAGTTCACATTAGTGGCGCCTCATTCTTCGCATCAGTGGCGCCTTATTCAATAATCTAATTTTGATAATAGGAACAGAAATCCTCAAAAAATGGCATCAAAACATGATTGAGATTTGAGAGAACACAGATAACTGACCATTCTAAGTGCATTTAGAATTTTTTTCAACTCCCTTGGAAAATAATTCAACTTATATTTAAACTAAATGGAAAAAAGAGGACTTGTGATTCCTGATAAAAGCGTAGCCATAGATATAAAAAATACAATAACTAAAAATGGAGTTTACAGGAACAGCTGGATATTGGTACTTGAAAATGGAGAAAAAAATTTTACTAGATGAGACGCCTAGGCTGCCTGGTTTAAATTTCCATGGTAAGGAGAGAGATTTAAAAATTTACGAGCAAGAGTGGGGGGAAAACACTTTTTAACAGAAAATATCAGAAAAGTTTACATTTTGAATTAGAAAATTTGGCTAAAAAAGAAGCTAATCATCTAAATTGTTGAACCAAAAGATTTATGTAAAAGAAAAGAGAAGATTTCTTTTGCTCCATTCTCTTGTTGAAACAAAAAAGCAATTTCTTTTTTTTGGTCAAAATGGAGGCCAATCTTCCAGTCCGGTTCGAACCTTGGACCTCTTACACACACACAGTCTCACTCATAGACACTGGTGTCAACCACCTAGTCATCCGGATGTTGAGACAGACAATGTTTTGAATAAATATAGGCAATGTTCAATTTTGCTACAAAATGTCCATTATCAGGTTTCCCTGTCCTGTATTTCAGCCAAATACATCATAAAACGACAAATGAAAGGTAACCAGAATGTCATTCAAAACTTGTAATGTACCAGAAGAAACAGATAATGCTGATATAGCCTTCGTAGATGCCTTAAACTTCCCTAACAAGTTGCCAGCATTCAAATCGATCTCACAGACCATGCCATCAGCACCCCCAGTAAATATGCAGGAACCTTTCTTCGAAGAGGAAATAGCATGAACTCCCCTGCACATTATCAGACCATTGCTCGGTGATGTGAGCGATGTTGCAGAAATGTTATTCAAAAAAATACAATTGGAGAAGTTGGATGGTAAAGCCTTAAAGGTAACATAATTAGCATGCACATTAAGACAACTCGTAATGCAAGTAGTGAAATTTAGGTATTTAACACAATGAATTATACAATCCTCGTTGCCGCGTCATGCATCGGCTCAAACGAATGCTTACACATGGATAAGCCTCAGACTGCTAAATGTTTACAATTAATAAAGATGGAGCTCCTAGTGTGGTTCTATGGTGCTAACATCTAATAATTTAAGTGGTACACTTAAATTCAGTGGATTTTTTCAACCTTCTATTTCATACTTCCATGATGTTTGCCACACAATATTTCTCTGGTTTTCTTGTCAATGTTTATTGAAGCAACTACAGTAACACAAAAAACCAAGCAAAAACTCACTAGAAAAGGAAACACAGTGGTTGAATGGGTTCAAAGCTTTACACATTAAAAAAAAAAATTCTAAAGATTGAACCATGGCCTTAGAAAAGAATTCATGCATTCAAAATTAAATAAACAGGGCAAATAATTTTAAGCAAAACAGTGGGGAAAAATGACAGTTACTCTTTGCTTTATCCTAAAGTCATAGCACCTCAATTCATTGATTAACTTGTATTTTATTACTCATGACTAGTTCCTAATGTGCAGGAAAAAAAGATGAAAAAAATAACAGTTACTCTTTGCTGTATCCTAAAGTTGTAGCACCTCATTCATTGATCCTAATGTGCAGGAAAAAAAAATGAAAAAAATAACAGTTACTCTTTGCTGTATCCTAAAGTCATAGTGCCTCATTCATTGATCCCAACTTATAAACTTGTGATTCATTCCTTGTGATAAGTTTTCATGAAGCTTAAACAAATACCTGTGCTCCATTCTTCACTAAGATAACCTCAGAAAATAAGGGAAATCAAAGAAAGAAAAATATATATTGAATTCACGGTCAATATTGTAACAGCTAAAGCATGCTAAAGTAGCTGATTTCCTTCATACTGGGATTTCTCCTCGGAATACCTAATGGCAGGTGATATTACTGTTTCTGATTGAAAACAGTTTCTGGTTGAATTCTGATGCATAAAACTAAAATACTCACCCAGGATGGCAATCATTTAGTTTCCATCTCAACTGACCAGCTGCAACATCCAAAGCCAAAACATCACCACTTCCTGTCCCTAAAACTAACACTGAATGCCCAGGTTTCTTTTTCTTCTGGAAATCATAAGCAGAAACAAATTGCTGAAGATCAGTCAAGAAGGCAACACGACAAAAATAACGCCAGGTATATAAAATGGTCAATGACCTAATAACATAGCATCCCAAGTACCCATGTGCATGCAGAAACAAACCTTTCGTCCAAAATGTACCCACTTCATGCATGTGTAGTCAAGTGAAAGATGCCCACAGTCAGACTTCAAGGACAAATCCACGCCCTCGGTTGAAGCAATGTCTGCGAACTCAGTCTGTATCTGTCCCTTTAATGTGTCCCATATCTGTTTTTTTTTTTTTAAGGAAAAAAAAAAAAAAGAGAGAGAGAGAGAAAGAAAAAGTGACAATGAGCACATTCATGCAACCTTTACCTTTAGTAAAGCAAATCATTTCGACATCATTATTTTAGAGAGGTAGACAGCAACATACGTCATTCTATCAGGAAATATGTATTACAGAGCTTTGCATTTTAAAGGAACTAAAGTTCTTTTCATGCACCAGCACCAATAAGAAAATCTGAGGAACCAAGCAATCCCAGAGAAGCACACAGATCATTACCAAATCCTAACATTTTAACGGTTCTTGAATGCATATTGCCAGCACGAAAAAGATCAAAATGAGAAAAGGGATCTTGGCTCATAGGATAATTTAGCAAAAATATAGCAGCCACTAACAGCAACGTTTATTCAAAATGGTTTACCAGTCACCTTCATCTATAATTTTGATCCTTGAATTGAGGAAACCTTGCATCCCCAAAAAATCCAGCTACAGTTTTCTACCATTCCGAATGATTTGGAAAATGAAGGCCAGACATTAATCCTAAGTTCTGTGTCACTAGATGATGCCAGCATGCTGGAGTTCTCTCATCAATCCTACCCTACCAGGTGTTGAAGATATAAATCAGGAAATCAAATTTTCACCTTAACACGACCATCTCCCGAAGTAATGGCCAAGAAATCTAAAGATGGACTGAACGACGTCAACAGATCTTTGATGTTCGGTGAACCCATGATCCTGAAAATAACACATGACATCCATCATTTAAGAACAGTAAGGACTAACAAGACAGCAGCAGCAGCAGAATAAACTGAAAGTTGAATTTTACACATTCAAGGATGGATATCTTCGAGCTTATCCAATTAGAACACAAATCCAAGTACCCGCAAAGACCGACCAATGCCCTCCACAGGAGGGAATTCACCACAACCACCATAATTAAAATAATCCAATAACTTGAAAATTAATAATAATAACAGAGAAACATACCAACTAAATGGAGAGAAAGATCGACGAGTTGAAATCCGGCGTCTTTTCAATGAGGTTGGTGGCGATTAGCGGTAAAGGAAGACCTCAAGCAGCAAAACCGTTGCGGTTCGGCCGAAAAAGTAAGTTGAGTGCTTGGGTTTAGGGTTTTAGGCGGGGAGGAGGGGCGCCAAATTATGAAGTCTAGTGCTAAGCACTTTTACCTTGTTGTGAACTTGTGATCCGACCGTCTCCTCTCGTAAAAATGAACAAATAAATAAACGCCAAATATTGGTACTTTTTGTATTAAAATCACTGCATAAAAAATTAAATATATTAGGTATGTGTATACTTAAACCTTGCCAGTAAAAGTTTTGTATCTCACTGTTGTTCCCAAGCCCAAGAAAAAAGACATGTCAAGCTGTCATTCAATGCTACTAAAAATCACTGTAGCAATTTTTATGAATTCTGAAAATATACTAAAAATTGTTAATATTAAAGCGTCCCATGTAAACAACGCGCTTCAACAGAGCCCGGCTATATAGCCAACCCCACCTAGGTAAGAAATGACTTATGATGATGATATATGTGTATATTTAATTATAATTAACATCATAAATAAGATTTAAACTGTTACATGCATCTGCACTACGTTTTATAATATTATTTACTTATTTTTCAAATCAAATCCAATGATTTTTATATTATGTTTAACACAATAAAATATATTTATAGAAAAAATAGTGTAATATAATATTCACAAAACTAATATCTATTTAAAAACAAATATTTTGATACATTTAATTCTTTTTATTTCTATACATTAGATCTCTTCTCAACCCAGGCAACATCTAGAGTCAATAAATTTTTATCCAACAAATTAATCTTCTTAAATGCGTTTGCAACTTTTCTTACAAAGGAGGAGATGAATACTCCTCACAGGAGAGAACTTCCGCACATGACCAAAACACCCACGTGGGGCAAAACGGAGTTTCAAATCCCCTGCCCACCAGGTCGGTTATACATTTTTTTATGAAGATTTATATAATGCGGTAATTGATATTATAATTAAATACATTTATAACCCTTAGAACATATACGAAATTTTATATTTATTACTTTCACAAAATGAGAGATTTTTTCTGCAAATCCTCGCACTTGAAAGAATTGTAAAACTCCCATAATTCTGTAGAACTTATTTATAAAGCAATCCTTCACCACACGCGCCAAGGGCGTGGTTCAAAATCGTGAGCTCACGTCTTTGTAGACAATGGTTTTATCACGACAGCATTGTCGTCGTCGTCGGTTTGGTGATACATTTAATTCTAATTAAAATATAAAAAGCTTTAGCCAACATATGAATTCTTAAAAATCCAAAAAATAAAAAATAAGGACTTCTGTACCCGAGTGCATGGTGCTTTGAATTAAGATTTGTTATTTTTTTTATCAATTGCACTGAATTAAGATAAATTGTATGTTTCATTAAAAAAAATTTAAGTTTTATAGAAAATGTGAAAAATAGGTTGCTAAGTTAATGCGTTTTTAAAAGGGATTTTTTATTTTTAAAATTTTAAAAATATAAAACAATCAAAAATTGTAAAACACTACATTTATATATGTGAGAAAAATGCTCCAATACAACCAATTGTAACGTACAATTAGTTGTATTTTTTATGTTTTTTATTTTTCGATGTTTGATTTTATATGCAAGCCATCCATCATATTTAACTCCATTTATATTTGCATATATAAAAAATCATATTATTTTGATTTATATATATAGTCCATAACAAGGATAATTATATGAGGTTATAACGAATTATATTTTTTGAATTGTCATATATAAAATTATTCAATTCACTTAATTTTTAGTATAATGTTAAACACATAGTTTTGAAAACAACACATGGATTGTATGTTGAAAAAAATTAAAATTTCAATCAATTATTAGTTACAACCAATTTTATATAAGTTTGTATATGAAGAATACTTCTATGAAACCAACGAAGTTTCACATAAATGATTTCGTAAAACTCTTTTCATTTTTGAAATATTAATCTTTAATAAAAAAAATTCAATCCATTCATTGTATTTAACACCATTTGTTTAATTAAAAAGTCAAGTTTCATCCTAATCCAATATGTGGTAGGCCACATTTGCTCAAAAATAGGTATATTCATGTGTAAATTATAAAAAATACTTAGATCTATTCACACATGTATTAGAATGTAACAATATTTTATAGGATCATTTATTTACATATTATTGATATTTTAAATGGTTTAGATGTTGAAAAAACTACTTTAAAGTTTATATTTTAATACTAAACCATTTTATTATGTTGATTTTATAAATTTATAGATGTGATCCATGTACAATGAAGTTAAAATAAAAAATTAAAAGATTTTCAGGATATTATAAATAATACTAAATATTATTGATTGAATAAATTTTCCATCAACCATCAAGATTTTAAAAATAAAAAAAATTTCATAAAAGAAGCGTTTCACGGAAGCATCTCCGTTTATCTATATAGTAATTCTTCAATACAACCGAATAGATTGTTTTTTTTATATTTTTTATTTTTTGACATGTTCTTTTAAATCCAAGCCAACCATTATAGTTTACTCTTTATAATTGTATGACATGAAAATTCATGTTACTTGAGACCTTGAGTCATGTTAATGTCGACCTAACCCCAGCCCAAGTTCTTACTAAACAACTTCAATTCTAACCCCAGTAACTTTGGCTCTAATCTCAACGTTCTTTTTAAAACTTCAATCAAATCTTCATTAAACTCTATAAATTTAGGTCAGGTTTTTTTAGATTAACGATTTGGGTCGATTTTTAATTCGTCAACTTCCAAACAATACTCACCAGTTCTATGTGTTCTCAAATCCATGTAATGAAACTCGAACACAGTTAGTCAGTTACAAACCATTCATCTTTTTTTTTTTTTTTTTTTTGATTCATCTTGAATTTGAAATTCATGTGATACTTCAATTCGCCAGGGTTGAAACGTTCCGCATTAGATTGGAATTCACGGTTCTCTCTACACGACTACGCCTGCAACAACCATCTATCTTTTTGCCCCACGAAGAGGAAATTATTTTGGGGATGGATAAAAGAAAGGCACTGCTGCACTCGATTTCCCTAACTGACGTAGCGACAACCCTACGGACGATTGAACTCATGTGCATACATAAGCAGTAAAGAAGTAAATTGCAGCTGGGCCAACTACAATAGGAATCAACAAATCACCATATGAACCAAAAAATTATCATATATTCCCATTTCCCACACTTGGTCTACAAACCGCTAAAAATGTCAACGTTCCTTCACCAGAATACATCGCTAGGCTTGCACTCCAGATTGCCTCATAGGCTATGATATTCATGAAAGTTTAAGTTATCATGTAGTAAGCTCTGCGTATAGCTCAGGGAAAATCACCAATTTACAAGAATATCGCCATTACATAACTGAAGAAGCAGCATGCTGAACCCAAGCAAATTCCTCCTTGTAACCAATACTTGGTTCGCAGGAGTCCATGCACGTGTAAACAACAATGGTTGACCAGTCGAGAGAGTCAGGATCATTTTTCACACCAAAGTAATAAAGCAGTTGAGGCAATACCTGTGGTTATTGATCAGGAAGCAAAATAATAGTAGTCAACAAGGACAGCAGAAACCAATTATGCTAATAGGACACATCCTGAAGTAATCCTGGAAGTATGTTCTGGGACTAGTGGGATAGCTTGAAGAAATTTTAAGGTAAAAAAGCAAACAAAAGTGAAGGGTTCTTCATACCTGCAATTCATATGACAGAGGGCCATTGCAATAGCTGCAACTTGGAATATCAGCTTTTGATGGCTGACCACTGGACATGGGCCACAGTGGTTTTGCTTTCGCATCTCGACAGTACCTATAAAATTTCCATGGTGCTGAAGTTCTCTCAGGAAAATCAATACATGTTTAGATTATGTAATCAATGACAAAGCTTGTTTAGTCATATATTTTATCAAAATCTCAGCAAAACTGCATAACATTGATTATTGAGTGGATGTTAACTGGACATTTATAATGTTGTTGTGTTTTACAGTTTCATGTCTACGTATAAGTGAGATTTCCTTATATATATTGAACAAAGTTTTTTCTCCTCTGTCTTTCCGCTGTGCTCTATAGTATTCTAGTGAAATAGCATCTGCATCTCAGAGATTCAAAAACCAGAAACTGCAGCAATGTTCCAACAAAAATATCCAAATATTGTGGAAGGTAGGGAACATAAGCCCTTTTAAAAATCCGGTTAACAGTATGATTACATGTAATGGACAGGAAAAAGTAAAATCATCAGTAGTCCAATCTAGCAGGAAAGTTTTAACTGATTTATGCATTGATAACCTGAACATTATGCCAAAATGTAATAGCGGATATCACCACAAGAAAAATGTAGGTTAGCTGTCATCACTATGATTTCTGTTCAATGGTTTACAAGACTCTTAAAATCGTTCACCAATGATGTGCATTATCCCGATTCCTGAACAAACAAAGCAGTTTGTGAAATGTATCCAGTCATCTAAGGATTTTGATATCATGCATCCGAGCGTATTTAACCTATTTTTTGTTTTTTTTTAAAAAAAAAATTTTACACGAATATTAATTTAAGTGTATTTAGCATGTGTATCAATTTTTACCATTTTTGGTTTTTGAATTTTTTAAATTACTAAAAATGTCACTGATTTTAAAAAATCTAATAAATATTTAAAAATCTCTAAAAAGGTAAAAATTGATACACATGTCGAGTACACTTAAATTAACATTCATGTAAAAAAAAATTCAAAAAAAAAAAAATATATATATATATGTGTAAAATGAGTATTTGCACCCGGGTGCACCTAATCTAAGTGCACCTGGGTGCATGATATCATATTCCGCCATCTAATTGTGGAGCACATGATAAATGCAACTAATCTCCGAATTTGAAGTGACTAGGTAACCACGAACATCAACTATCATGGCACCAAACAGCCAAACTATTATTTAAGTAGCAACATGGCAGCTATCATGGGTACATTTCAAAAAACGTTAAGCTTACTAGCTATAGCAATGCATCAAATAATTTCTTTCATATCAAACTACTCATTGCTTATGTGAACTTATCTATTTTTCCTCATGGGTGAATAGGTATATCAATCTCAAACAGTCAAATTGTGAGATCTAAACATGGTACAGAGGTGGTGTTATTACTGATTTTAAAAAAAAAATGCAATGCTGCCAGTGATAGATCACACATTTAACTCCTAGTTACAATATTCTTTTGCCATCAAATTTACTGCACCACATTTGGATATTTGAATCATCAGCCAAGGTAATCCAATAAGAATTGAAAAACGAGTACCACGACAAAGCAGATAAATTGGACCTCCATGGGGACAAGTTTGCCTGGTGTTATCTCTTCCAGGCTTCCACTACTCAAATTGGTGCAAAAATTGAGGCATCTACAGAATGTGTCAGCACTAACCTTAATACTTGCTCAGGGGCTCTACCAATCCGCTCCTGGAAAGATGCCCACCTTTTTTTGTCATCATTTCCCTGCATGGCAGATCCAACCGAAGCACTTTAAAAATGAGCATTTGGAAGCATAACCATTGATTTGTAGAATTTTACCTCAAATGTCTCCAGCAATGATTTGAAATCATCACAATCTTTTGAAACTATGGATGTTGCATGGTCACTGGGTTCAGAATCTTCCGTATCAATTATACATTCATCCTCACTTACAATTTCAAACTCTGGCCATAAGGTGTTGCAGGAAGCTTAAAAAACCAAAAAACAAGAACAAGAACAAAAACCATCAGCCAAGATTCTTTTACATGATGAATAATGAGGAAAGTATCAGATGGCAATAGTAGGCCAACACATGCATGTATTAAATGCCTAACAATTACTAACAAAACAAATTCAGGTAATCACAGAACAATTGAAATGAATTCACTGTCGGGAACACCATCTCGCTGACCTTTACTCATATCTGGAGTAGTTCTGCTACTACTGTTGCTACAGGTAGGGGTTGGAAGAGAGACACTCATCCTCTGGCAATCAACCTTATGCCCTGAGCGCCAATGCAAAACCTATGCATTGTAATACATAGTTATGGCATTATTGCCAAGAGTCTCGAACTAAATTGATGAGCATACTCCACAATACCTGATGTTTTTCAGAGCAATAACGGGCTCCCCTGCAGCTACCACACAGTTTCTCCCCTTTCCAGGTCCCACACCAGCTACAAAGTGCCGCTAAAACAAGACATGACAGAGTGATGACATCACTCCAAAGGATATAAAATAAATACAGACAACCTCCATGTTACATAAACTCAAGAACTACTGATACGCACTCTGAATGCTTCCACTGTTGGATTCTTTCAGCAGAAAAAAAAATCATATATTTAGAATCAATAATCTATACAACATGTTCAGGATGATATATCATAGAATAACGCAGAGACATATATGAACAACCAAAGCAAGCAAGGACTTTTTATGGGCCACTTGTTCCAAATTTCTTCCCATCCAAATAACCTAAAGCTGTCAATACATGTTGAGGTAATAAGAACATATTTTTCTGAGGTATATCAAGATTCAGTTTCTGGTTACATGTTGGATTTCCATCTACAACATGTTGAGGTAATAAGAACATACTTTTCTGAGGTATATCGAGATTCAGTTTCTGGTTACATGTTGGATTTCCATCTACAACATGAATCACTGGAGAGATTCAAAATGTTCGGATGAAAAAGTGGATAGCTTAGAAAGCCTATAATGAGGATCGAGTTTTGCCCGAAAAAATCTGAACTTGCTCAAACTTTTTATCTCATGTCATCCCTATGAATAGGATAAAACATGAAGGTGAGAAACATGCAAGCTTCTACAGTTCATGAACAGAAAAACTCATCCATATACTAAACGGTAATTCTGGAATCCGATTAATAGTTATTCCCTCTCATTAGCTAATTGTGTATTAATATCAAGATCTATGCTGCATATTTAATAATTAGTACCAAATATAACACCGCTGCATGTCAAATCAGATGAGCCATCCAACGAATAGAGCTTTAAGTAATGGTTTGCATTTCTTGGCAAAGAAAAAGAACATGCTTGAAGAACATAAGAAATCTGAAGGAAACAATGACTACCTCCAGATCCAGATGGTTTATCAGTTCCAGTACATTTTGGAGGTTCACTTGAGTAGAAAGGATTAGATCGAGGCAGCTGGCAACGGAAAACCTTCACACTTAGCAAGCATCCAAGCATCAGTACAATGAAACTTGCAAAAGAACCCTAGGCAGGTTTGGGTAGGCAGAGCCAATACCTTCGAGATGGCTTCTCTGGTTTCCGTTTCCATTGCTCATGCTGGTCTTGGAGGAGGCAGGCCATTGATGTGCACATGAATACAAACAGTGCCCGGTGAAAAGCACATTCTTTCTCAGAAATTGGTGCATATACCTAAGAAAGCGGTGGAAAATTTTACAGGAACCGTCAAAGTTTATCTTCAATATATAGATCTGCCAATAGTTTGAAAAATAAGTGAAATGATGGGTTCCAAAAGGGGCATTTATTTTCCACTAGCGCTAGGACTAGATGCTAGATGATAAGACTTTGGGTACTCATTCCAAAAGGGGCATCAATTTTCCACTGGCTCTAGGACCAGACAAGGGAGCATGAGCAATTCAAGTCAGAATAGCAACCTTAATTTCTTTGTTGGGCTGATCATCATGGTAGTTCCCATCCAAACAAGACAAGTATCTGTCACCATTTTGTTTCCTTAACTGATAGGAATAAATACAACGATATCTTGTGAAGTTTGAAAGCAAGAGTGCCCCCCCGAGTCTTTCAGAGTGCATTTGGTTGCACCAAACACCCAGAAATTCTAAGCAATTTTGACAAATCAGAAAGTCAAATCAATAATTTTAGATCTAGTGCACACCAAACACAAAGGTCTACTTGAGGGATGGTACTCATATAAAATGGAAAGTACGCTTCTTTCTGATTTGAAGAACTTTGAAAGTCATGAGATCCTTTTTTCCCACCTGTTTTTCAATATGAGAGAATTTCGTCCAACCATATCAAGGTCAAATCTACCAAAGCAAAAACAACCCAACGGTCCAAACACTATATATATAAATAAATCAATCAATCAAAATGTATAAAACAACAGCATGCAATTTTAAGAGAAAATTGAAATTTTTAGAAAGAAATACCTGGAGCAAAAATTGCAGAGGCTCTCCGCAGAACCCGCAGTTACGGGACTTCTCAGACGGAAGATTGACAGGATCCAACCATGCCTACAGGTGGAAAGCCAGAAAATCCAACATGCAGAGGCCAAAACAGATGGTGAAGGAAAGGGAAAAGAAGAAAGAATTTGAAATTCCAGTAAGTAGCCGGAGCATACCGGCATGCCTCCTGCCTTGCTGGGAAACAGATGGCGAAGGAGCAACCGAGGATTCTTCGGCTTCTTCACGAAGCCCAGTACCACAACCACATCTTCGTCTTCATCATCGTCATCATCATCGACGTCAGCTTCTCGTTCCCATTCCAAAGCTGATTTTTCTTCAGTTTCCTGGTCTTCGTTTTCTTCTTCTGTTCTCGAGTAGATTGTGAGTGACGATAATTTTTCCGACATCTTCAGTTCCTTTGCTTCGGAATCCATTTCTTCGTTGGTATTTCTTCTTCAAAATCTCCACCGTGCTTTGAAGAGTGGAAAGCAGACTGCCGTTTAGCGCCAAGGTTACTGATCCAATCCAGGGTTTAGGGTTTTCAATGGGCCACACAGCAACGGGTCGGTTATTCGGGTTGGAGGCCAACTTAACCCTAACCTCTTAAAAAAATTCTCAATTATAAGGTGTATTTGACAATCTGTAAAAAATTTCAATCTACAATTTTTTAGTTTCCGCAATTATTATATTTTTTAATTTTTTTCACATTTTCTCATACAATTATACTACTTTTTAATTATTTTTTTACGATTATCCACAAGCTAGCCTACTCTAACCTACTTTTTACTCTTCATCATTATTCTTATCATATCGCATCATTTTATTTCATTTTAAAAATTTTTATACCAAAAACATTTCATTCAAATATTTTATAACTACTCAAACACACTCGTAATCTTAATCCATTTAATGTAACAAGATAAGTTATCCCCTTATTGAGTTGAAGAAAAAAGTTGATTGTGGGAAGAATAATAAAATAATAAAAGTAAAATTGAAGTTAGGCAAGTACATACATCTATAGAGTACAAGTGAGTTTAGTAACGTGATTATAGATGAAAATTGTAAAAAGTGACAAAAAAAATTTTTAAAAAGTGTGCGAGTGATGTAATATTATAGGAACAAAATTGAGATGAATAGGATAGTTATATTAATTAAGATAAAGTTAAAGATAAATTGTTAAACAATTAAAATATCAAATTATTTTTGAAAAAAATGCGTAAAAGAACAAGGCGTAAACCACATTCACACAATCTTACATCACTAAATTTCCCTCATAACACATACATAGCTTAGATAGTTAAGCATATAAGCTTAAGTTCATGTTCCAATATAGTTCAATTGAAGTATCTGTTAATATTTTATTATTCTTTATTATATTAATAGAGACAATGTTTACCCGTTGCAAGTAGCTTAGTTGGATGTAGCAGTAGTTTTAACACCGGCTATCATGGGTTCATTTTGTCCCCCTGGTAATTGGGGTATTTTATAATTGGTCCCCGAAGTACAAAGGTATTTTATAAAATGTACTTCCATGATAATGGTCATGTGAATAAACTTGATTTGTGATATCATATGTCACAATATGTACAATATCAATCAAATAAAAAAAGCAAGGACCACGTTTCTCTTACTCTTGCATATCAGTTAGGTTATGCCCAAGTTCACATTTGTCAATGTTTTAAGTATATTAAAATAAGTTTTACATGAATTGTGTTAAACAAAGCAAGTGGAGGAAATCACAATATTCAAGACTCAAAAAATAGTCTTCTGAACGAAAAAATAATAGCTTACATTAATATCCCCTCACTAACAATTTTTTTTAGGAAGCCCTCACTGACAATATTAAAAGACTTTTTCATCACGCTTATAGTGCATGTTTGGGAATTAACAAAATTCTTGGACGAAAAATTTTATGTAGACTTTTTTACATGTTTAATGTACAAGTTTTTGAATTTGGAAGAATAATGTGATATAATAAAGGTAATAATGAATAGTACATTAAATAAAGTTAAAATAGATGGATTAGTTATACGAGTAGTTGTGTAAAAATAATTAAAATGCATAATATTATATATAAAAATGTGAAAAAATAATTAAAAATATAATAGTCATAAATAGTGAAAAAATTTTATATTTGAAAAGTTTTTATATTAAACAAACATAACTTATGCTAAAGATAGAGTATTAAAATAGTGAAAATGTCAATGGCCCCTTAAAAACTTTTCAAGCTTCTTCGTCATCCGCGCATTGCCATTTTTGATCTCAGACTTATCACTAATTAATGAAGAAATTAGTGATGCAAGCTTGCAATATGTACTATTTTTATCTATTATAAAACTTGCAATATCTAATCATGCATTTAGATAACTTATCATAAAAGTTATGATTATCTAGTCACTGTTGCGATGATAAGTGGCTAAGGTGAACGTATAATCGTGTATAAGGCGGGAAGTTTATGATTGGAAGTTGGGTAAAGATATTTGTCTTATTTATCTTTCTACTAAAGTTATCTTTCGTCGTCAAAGGGAGTGAAACAATTAAAAAGTTATAATTATTCAGCAAAATCATCAACATCTATCAAGAAACATAAATTTTGCCAAAATAATGACACTGTACTCATGCACTTTGCATTTATTTACTTATTTATTTATTTATTTTAAATTTTTATGCGGCCTATGCGGGGGCTTTGGAGGGCCTATGCTTTGGGCTATGGAATGCAATTGGATGAGCTTGAAGCTATCCAATTCTACTGGCAACACCGCCGTCGTCAAGTGCTCCTCCGAGCACCCATCTTCGCGTTTGTCATTTTAGTCCGACCAGTCACGAAGGCCAAGTCATTTCAGCTGGTCTTCCATAAAATCACGATTCCAGCGATATCGAACTTCCATTCCTTCGACGACGACGACGACGACTTCTGGCAATCACTTCAATGCCAAATTTGCAGTTTCATTTGAGAAGAAAAGGCCCTGTCCTATTTTCAAGCTGCTTATAAACCCTAAGAACAGGGTCCTGCTCATTTTACCGGCTCCATCCCTTACTGCCGGCGTCTTCTTCATCCACGGCCTGTTCAACGCCCCATTACCAGGAAGCTTTTGGAAGAAAAGGCGTTGCTCCAATGTCCAGTTTTGAATAGACTCGAAGATTTGGGCTGGCTCCTTGCAACTTTTGTGATGCTTTTGGAGGTGCCGAGAACCATCTCTGCAGGTCCGTTTCGAGGATCCAAAATGTGTGATATTTTTTCGGGAAAAAAAAGCAAGTTAAGAAATGCATAATAAATTAAATTGGTATCTTGTCTACTGGCGTTCTTTAAAATTTTTGAGATTCGGCGCTAGTTTGTCTGCTGATTTTTATGCATATTTTGCTGCTTGTTGAATGTGTTTTTGAAGAGTGATTGCCCCCAGAACTTCGTGTAGTGTTAGCCGCGGTTGAGTTGTTCCCATTTGAATTAGAGAGATGAGATAGATAATGAGGTTGTAAGTGAAGACGCGGGAAATCTTTTGTATCAGAAATATTTAGAGATGGAAGAGATTCAGGATCGGGCAAAATCTGATGATGGTGTCACCACTGATTCGGACTTCGAGTTTGAAGATTGGAATGATGAAGACCGCCAGCCATATAACTCTGTTTCCATTCCCAAGTTGCAACCTAGGTAACTTCTTATAAACAATCAGTGGATATTATGGGTTTTGATTATCAAGGGTTTTGAGTTTATGAATGCATTCATATACGCTTTTTTATTTTGTTTTTGTTAGAAAGGCTGCATCAAAGGCTGAATGGGTCGAGGAGATTGGAATGGCAGAGGTTGTAGTGAAGAAGGGTGGTATATGGATTAGTACTGGAATCATTCGAGGAGGCAAGCTGTATTGCACAATTGAAGAGATTGCGTAGGTTCATGCTGTTTTCTCTGATACCTCCTTTTGTGGGTGCGGTGCATGGATTCTAGATTCACGTTCTGTTGTGTTTTTTGTGTGCTATGAGATGGAAACTACGATGTTTTTCTTCTGTTTTCTCATTTATTTTCATATTCAGACATTTGCGGCACATGACTGTACTAGCCATGTCAAACTTTTATCTGTTTCAACTTTAAGTAATTTCCACAACTCCAAGGCGAGCAAACAAGATATTTTAATTTGTTGGAGAAATTAAAAGCTCAAAAATAATAACTAAAGCAGAAATCAATTTCAACAGAAACTGAAATAAATAATTTTCTGTCATTTGGGAGTTTAATTTTCATTGTGTGTAATTAGATTTCCCCCAATCCAACCTTCTGCAAAGTGAATACCAACGGCATTAAACTCAATAATACAAACTGAAGCAATATTATTAGTATTCAATGCTGAATTTGGTTAGTTTTGTTTCACATAGTCTCTAGTTGAGCCTTGCGCTGCATGTTATATCAGGTTTTTAGCGGAGAGGGGGGCACTGCTTCTTGTGGATGGTGATGGCATCACCATCCCCTTAAAGGACATTTATGCGAAGATTGCAAATGGAGGGTACGGTTGTTGCTGGAAATCCTTTGAGGCGTACAGACACTTGAAGACACTTGGTTATGTTGTAGGTCGCCGTGGTAGTCCATGGACTTTGAAGGATGATCAGAGGCTCTGCAATTCCATTTCATCCGCGAATGCATCAGAAAATGGGGAAGAAGAAAATACTTCCATTATCCACCAGCTCATGGATATAAGCATCACTGCAATAAAGCCAAATTTTAGTATATATCTGCCTAATAGCAAGTTTAGAAAATCTTCTCCTGGAGATCCCAATTTCATCCTATGTCTTCTCAGGTAAACCCACAGATGTGGAAATATCTATTATTTGAGTTGTAATTTCATGAACTTTGGGGGTTGTTTGTAGCCATTCATCCAGGTAATGGGTTTATTCTCTACCTGTCTGGTAGGATTACATGCGGTTTCAAAGTTTGTCTTGCTTGGAATAGATTGGAAATCCCCATGAGGCACCTGGTTCAAAGAAATTATGCTTTTTATTACCGAAATCAGACCATATCTTCTATTGCCAATCTCTTTCTCTCTGTTCAGATATTTTGGTTCTGGACAAAGATGTAGAAGAAAATATGTTAACAAGAAGAATGCCATTGGGGTATCTTGCCTGATAAAGTGCCATTTTTTTTGTTTGAAATCCATTATCCATTCACATGGCAAACATCAACTTGACCAGCAATGACTGTATATGGGCAGCCAATCTGCTACGCAAGTGCAACATGTATGAGCCTACATTTGATATCTTGGATTATTGTAAATGCTCTGACCGTCTGTAAATATTAGTTCGGGCATCCCCTAAAATGGAAATGTCAAAAGTGGCTTGTTCCATTGTTTGCATCTGAATGCGATTTCAATGAATATCTCAAGAGATCAACTATCAAGAAGTCAAACAATTTGACACTTCAGGTTTCTTCATTTACTTGGAGCATCTTTTCTTTCTTCCACTCCCTCCTTCCTGCTTCCTCCCTTGGAAGCGGCTTGGGTTCTTTTCAGGGAATCTACAAATGGGGTGTCTCCTCTGCATTGGCTTTCTTAAAAGAGAAATATATTATCGGTTTGTTTGTTTTCTTTTTGTGATTCCGAAACCAGTTCTAGAAGTTCGTGGAGAACTTGGTTGTGAAAAGGTGTCGTTATCAACCTTGAGTTACTTTAATTTTTGTTTCACTTGTAAATTGCAGGGAGAATCCACCTTCTGAAGCAGAATTACTAAACATTGAGAAGGACTACAGAGGTGTTTCCCTAAAGTTTTGCAGTGTAGAGAGTGGGCGGGTCAGTTTCTTCTCCTTTGATAGAGTAGACCTTCCAGTACTTCCTTGATGACTTGTTTGAGCGCATTGTAAAGAACAACAACTAAGTTTCCAATTCCGAGAAGAACAATGTGGGCTGTGAAGTGTTAACTTACAAGTGCATGAGACATGTTTGGTCATTCGAGACAAAAACCAATGTGAGCCTTTTGAATTGTTGCATTATCAGCCTTTGTTTTGTAGTTGTTTGGTACTCTTGTCAACAATTGCAGTGTTTGTTACCACTTGGTTAATGAAAATGATCTACTTGGACTATCGAGTTGGATTTAGCTTGTTGGCCTATTCCAATTTCAAATACTTGTCTTTTTTTGTTTTTTTTGGATATCGAAATACTTGTCATTAAGTGTGCTTGTTCGTGTGAATCCCCAACTGGGCATAAGCCTGAAAATTAATTATATCTTTCATCTCATTATGATTATTTGTTTGTTTATACGGGCCTCCCAATCATTGTCTTTTGTAGTGTAACATATGTTATCCACCTCCAATTTGGGTCATTCATAATGCAATACGGTAATAGTACTGGGTTGCTTTATTATTTTTTAAATTTTCATTGGTCATCTCATGGTTGGTACAAGAAAAACCGTATTAGCACCACCATCTCCAAAAGTATTCATTATTGATGATTTTGGATTTTTATGATGTATCAGCAAGCGATAGCGAACTCTTGTTGCGAGGCTTGTGGGTGCTGCCTCAAGATCTGGAATACTTTTTATGGCTATGGAACAAAGTTCATGACTGCAATGGGTCATCCAAAACAGAGCACATTCATGTGCTATAGCCCTGTGGGATCAACACAAAGCAGAACCCCACACCAAAAGCTCTACCGCAACTTTAATAACAACCAGTCCCTTTTTCCCTCTTATTGCAACCATCTGAGTCCTGTGGGCCACATCCACATCCACCTCCTCCCACATTCTGACATGGGCAAGTCCCGCACCCATGAAAGATAACTAAGCTGTAATATTGCAGACATCGAGTACCAAACCCTACACCTAACATGCTGGCATTGTCATGCCCATACCATATCGATGAAATATACAAGACATGAAAATAAGTTATTGAAATGATTTTAAAACAACAGGCAAAATGCAATGGTATGAAATCCAAAAATCTGCAAAAATTGATTTCACTACACAAGAAAGAAGTTATGAGGATTTACATTGGGAACCCCTAGATGGTGTTGGATGAAGTCTCAAAGGCATGCATGGATGAGAAAGACAATGCTTTAATTTAGAAAGAAGGGAAAAGCGCCCAGTGGTGAAAGATGCAATGCATTGCTTGAATTTGAGCTGCATTTTGAACTTCAACGACCTTGTTAGAGATCACAATGAAGGATGATTCCATTCATTTGTTGCATGGCCATTCGGATATAGGAGGGAAAAGCATATGGAAGAGGAATTTATGTATGGACTTAGGAGAGCAGAACATGGTGTGGGGAAAACTGAGCGGGAGAATCCCGAGACATCTGAACAGAACCATGAAGCAAAAGGTTCAGATGGTATTGACAAGGAGATGTCTGAGAGGCAGATATCAGTGAAAGGAGCTCGATGGATTCCTGTGAGGTTTCCAGATAAGGTGATGTTTGTACCAATCATGTTTCTGATGGCAATGCCACTTATAATTGGATTTGCATTAGGATCATAGTGTTCATCAGGGTGGGTACCATAGTGGCCATTTAGCCTGAGTGCAGCATGCACATTCTCCATTTCAATGTTGGATAAAAATATGTCTTTCATAAAGCCACCACGGCCTTCTGCAGTCTTGAATTCGATCCCAATGAAAGAGTTACTTATGTTGATATGCTCAGCATGTGTGCTAGAAATACCGCCAGACATCTCACTGCCAAATGCAAGGGCAGAACCCAGAGGAGTTCGGAGGTGGACCCTGTTAATGTGTACGCTTGAGGTGGGCTGGCCATACAAGATGCCATACTCATCCCAGCCACTCTTGAGCACAATGCAATCATTTCCGACACTGATAGTGCAGTCTTCAATGCAGACATTGGAGGATGAATCTGAAGAGAAACTTTAAGCATCAGAAATAAGTAAATAGATGGTGGACAAAGGCAGCATGATATGTGTGACAAAAATGACCACCACATAAGGCGAAACGTTGAGGATTCAATCAGATCCAAACATACCCAAAAACATGGCCTTTGTATTTCTATTTGTGATTCATTAGACCAAGTCTTACAAATTCTACGCTGCTAAGATACCCAACAAAAAGGAGACTCCAATGGAGAAATGGAGAAGGGTAGGGGTTGATGATGAATCACTAACCTGGGACTATACCATTGGTAGACGGAGAATCTGATGGAGCATGGATTGTTATGTTCTGAAGATGCACATTGCTGCACCAAATTCAAATGAGTTTGGATCCATTCAATTAGATGGAGAAAAACGCATTGTAAACCATCCTCCCTGAAGTAGGTTTCAACCTTTAACAAGAACAAAAGAAAACATCCATTTCACTTCATTTTGCTAGAAGATTCTTTTCTTTTTTTTGGCCCCTTGTTTCAAATGGCTAAATGGCTAAAATGACTTGAGGGCAGTAGTCTGAATTCTGTAACAATTTAGGAGCCCCAACAAAGGACTAAGCTTCACAGATGACTAAATAGTAGGACCAGTTTAATAGCTTTTTGAAGGACTAAGCTTCACAGATGGCTAAATAGTAACAAAAATTTAATAGCCTTTTTAAAGGACAGCTTCACAAACATATGAGTTGCAATACCAACTTAACACCCCAATTGTTCTAGCGCTTCACAAGGCGTTCAAAGTACAAAGGGTAGATGGAAATGATTCTGAAATACGAAAAACAAATATTTTTCAATGTAAAAGATGGATTCGACTGCACCAATTATCATAATATGGCATGATTTCAAGAAAAATTGCCTGCAAAATTTCCAGGTGGTTAATGAAATTTGGAGCAACCATATGCGTCACAAGTAAATTACAGTTTGGATATATTATTGATTGGGAAAGTCCAAACCTGCTTTTACTCAACATACCTGCAATAAACTGGATGAATATGCCAGGAAGGGGAATTCAAGAAGGTTAAATTTGAAATCAGAATACCACTGGAGCTCTCAAATTCCAAGAGGTGAGGTGGAGTGTAATTCGAGGAATGAGAGCGAGACCATTGCCACCAAACTGCGCCCTGACCATCGATGGTTCCATTGTCTCCTGTTTTCAGTCATCAAATGGTGGAAAATACGTATAAGAAAGAAGACCACTGCAATTTCCAATAAAGGTTGAGACTTTGAAAAATTGATTATCCTTGCCTGTAACAACCACATCCTGCAACATATAGCCATGTATCAAGCTGCGGTGTCGTCGACCTGATGCCTCCTTCCCCGGGCCATATGAAGGCAAGGGATCAACAAGTGGCCAATGAGATGAATCCTATTCCAGAAAGCCAAAGGAAGTTTAGGGTCCGATTAGTTTCAACTTTTTTTCTATCAATGATTTAACTTTTTATAAATGCATACGTCTTGCCCTCCTTGGATCCCGAATTGGTAGGAGCCACATTTTATGTAGTCACTTTTACATGACCGGACTGAATTGAAATATGGACTAACATTCTGTTAGAATGTTTAACCAAATTGAACTATAATCAGTGAAATATGTAAGAAACAAGCAAGGGAAGATGCGACATGCACAAGACAAAAACCAAGTCCCAACAACATTGATATTTCAAGTTGCTTCTCAGTCATGAATTGTGGGCAATTTTCATTGATGCTTCTCTTAGTGCGAGTACAGCCTATATGGTCTTTCAACATCCCAAGTAATTGCAATGCACATAGACAATGCAAAGGCAATCTAGAGAGAGAAGCATGGCAAAAGAAAAAGAAAAAAACCTGAGATGCCAGTATGATAGCGTCTCGTTCCAAGAAGAGGGTGAGGTGGTTTGTGAGATTGAAGCTTCCAGTCAGCCATCTACCTGATGGAACATAGAGCTGAGCACCACCCTTGTCAGCAAATGACTTGAGATAGAAGATAGCATTCTCAAATGCAAGTGTATTGAGTGTCTTGCCATCTCCAACAGCCCCAAACTCCACTACGGAAACACTATGAGGCCTTGATGCGGAAGGCAATGCCTTCTTGTATTTACATTGTGCATTGCTCTGTCCTTTGTCACCCTTTACAACACCCAATGCCAAAAGCAACAGAAGTATCGCCACCTAAAGGAAAACGACGATTAAATCCCATCCCCAGATTGTATTTGTAAGGGAAAAGAAATCACATTGCGGGGAGTGAGTTATCGAAGAAGTAAGTAACGCATTTGCAAGACATGAAGGAAATAGAAGCAAACCACCCCGTAATTTTGCAAACGCCGAACGGGGTTTAAATGCCGAAAAGGAAATGCAAGCATTCATGTTAAAGCAGAAATTAAAATAACCAGATCAGGCTTAAACAACTACTTTGTAATTATCAAGCCAAACAATCTGAAGAATACAAGAAGAATGGTATCTTGGGCATGATTCTTTTAATTGCTCACGAACATGCAAGCATTTGGGGAAAATTCTCACGGAAACCAGAAAGGAAGAGAAAGGCAGCTTATAAATTAGACAACCAAAGAAATAAATTTCTTCGTCTCCACGTTTTTCTTCTCTATCACAGTCGGACATTGCAAGCACCCGGAAAAAAATATTAATAAAAACGAAGCACCTAGAGACGACACAATCTCACCACTCAATCAATCGACAACAATGAAGTTCGGAAGACAGAGAAAGAAAGTTTTTTTTTTTTTTTTCTTTTTTAAGAAAGTAGAAAAATCGACTCACCCTGCAAACAACGAACACCCCCTACGAACAACTCACATTAAGCTACAAAGGAAAATGCAATCAACACTCTATTAACAGAAAATTACAGTAAAAAAAAAACCCAGTCCAAGAGAAGAAATTCTAAATTTCAACTTCCACCACTAGTAAACATTGTAAAAAGATCTGTCTCAGAATCAAAAACAAAAAATAAAAAAAAAAGAAGTAGAATTCTAAAAATAAAAGAGGCAAAGAAATTGACAAAAACTAAAAACCAGCGTACTTACTAGCCCCTTCATGAGCTTCCTCCCTTCAGCAGCACCAAAAACAAGCCAGGAACATCTGCGGAAGGTAGAACCAAAAAAGAAAAAAAAAAAAGGAAATAAATACACAACTCCAACACAAGAAGAACACGGCATGCCGAGAATCAAAGAAAGTAGACATTCATAAACATCCAACTACATTTCAAATATACATATACTTCCAAAATAAAATCTAATAAAAATGACCGCTTTCGTTGATTCAAATATACCTGATCATGATAAAACGGACCAAAAAAATATAATAAAATATGGGAATTTAAATTTAAAAGCTCCCCATAAAAGTAATTAAACAGCCTACATTGGCATTTAAGAATCCGATTTTTGCACAGGGAAAAAACCAGTGCCAGCAATATTGATAAGAGAGGAATGCGATGCACAATTGCACATGCGGGTTGATGAAGGCGATGGCAATTTGTGGTGATGGCATTTTCTAGTTAGGAGTCGCCAAACGCATCAGCCGTACTCACAACAAACGATGCATCGTTTTCTCGAGTGACAGGACAGGTGTGATCCGTGCAGAGGTGGGTCGCACCTTGATGATGGTCCAAACGCCATGCCAAAACCACGTGATCCGCGTATCAAAGAGCACCCAATGACCGTCTAGCGAAAGAAGCCAATCGGCGCAACCTGTTGGGGAATTGCTGGACACTGGACGCTCTGTTCTTCTCTCTCAAGAATTTCTATCCCGTTCCCCCATTTATATGTTATTAATGAGATGCCGTCAATTTCAATATTTAATATGATTTTACATCTTAACCATCTAACTATCTTGTTTTCTCTATTAGTATCTTTACATTTTAATTATTTTTTATCTTCTGTATAGCTACCTTGTCAATTTCATGTTCTTTTTTTTTTTTTACTTCTAATTATTAGTTCGTTACCCCGTCACATTATATTATATATTACCTTGTCATTTCCTGTTATATAAAAAAAATTTTAAGCAAAACACACACTCTCTCTCTGTCTCTCTAACCTCGTTTGAAACGAACATTTTCCAGCACAATTTTCTTCTCTGTTTTGTCGTTTCTTCAGTTATTTCTGCGCGTAAGTTTCTAAATTTAAGCTGAAGAGGACAAGAAATAGAAATACATTTGGCACTAAACGAAGTGTAATAGAATCATGGAGTAAATGAATGGGTTAAATAATGAGGCACAAGCGATTTCGTGTGAAATTCAAATCATATCCGAATAATTCACCTAAAGTATGAGTTAATCAGACCACTATTGTATGAGTTAGGGCACGTTTGGATAGTTGTAAACATGGGAATCATGTTTTTTCCAAGGTATTTCGTTTCCCAATGCTAATTATTATTCTATCAATCATATTATTTTTTTCACTTTTACCCCTGCATTCTAATCATTTTCCCTACTAACTACATACAACAAACCTATTTATTCCAACTATACATCTATCATTTCCTATCAATCACACATTTTTCAAAAAATTCTCTTTTTCATTTCCCACCATTTCCCACAATCCCATCATTTTACAACTATCCAAACGTCCCCTTACTTTATGAGTCCGGAGGCAAGTCCACGTTCCACAGACCACAGATTTGTTTCCTTTCTTTTTTCTTTTTTTTTTTGGTTTTTGCCCTTGGATCCCAGTTAAATTAATTTGTGCGGCAGGTGCGTTTGAGCAGCGGACAGAGTAAAATACCACTTCAAAAGAATAAAACAAAAATACAAATAATAAATTCAATATAATATTTATTGATTCTACATCTCTCTGAAAAGTATATAACATACTTAGTGGGATTTTGTCATGACATGACCGTTTATGCCTTACCATCTTATTTAAGTAGCGCCTTTAGTAACGACTTAACATGGGTAGTGAGTGGGTAAGGAGGTGGAGAAAACAATATTTGAATGGTATCTTTGTAAGTAATAAAATTTTTAGATGAATTTTTTTTTTTCATATAAAATTTTTGAAACGAAAGAAAATGATATGATGTAATAGACGTAATGATAAAAAAATAAAGATAATAAAAATAAATTAATTAGTTATATAAGCAGTTGTGTAAGAATAATTATAAAGTAAAGTTATTGTATAAAAAATATGAAAAATAATGAAAAATTAAAGTAATTATGAAGATTTTAAAATTTTTATTTAAGGGTTATTTTGCAATGCATAAAACTTTTTGAGAAGTTTTTAGTCAGTGTAAAACTTTACTAATTAATACGGTTGCCACATGAGCTTGCATCGTTTAAAAACATTCAATGTGGCCTATAAGGGTGTACATGTTGGACCCTGGTTCAATGCACCCGGGTGTACTTGACCCAATTTTTTTTTTTGAAACTTTTTTTTATGAAAATGTTAATCTAAGTCTATTTAACATGTGTACAAATTTTTACCATTTTTAGATATTTTTTTCGGATTTTTTAAAATCAGTGGCATATTTAGTAATTTAAAAATTACTAAATATGCCACTGATTTTAAAAAATTAAAAAAATATATTTAAAAATCTCCAAAAATTATAAAAATTTATACACATATTAAATACACTTAGATTAACAGTCGTGTAAAAAAAATTTCAAAAAAAAATAAGAAAAAAGGGGTGAAGTACACCCGGGTGCATTGAACCAGGGTCCGTAGATGTTTGCTAGTTGTACGCGATTATGGGTTGGTCCAACCAGGGATGACACCCACCTAATGTGGCGACTGAAATGACAAATTTGCTTCTCTTACCCTTGAGTATGAAAAGTTTTACACATGGGTATGAATTTTTAGAGTTCCCAAATAGCCTCTAAACTAAACACACTTTTAGAAAGTTAGAGAATAATATGACATGTTAAAGGTATGATGGAAATAAATATATTCGTTACGTGAGGAAATAATTGAAATATAAGAGTAAAACAGAAATAATAGAGTAATTTATTACAAGAATGTCCTATCAACATTTTAGCTATGCAAACCAAATGGGATCCAAAAAAGGGCTTTCAAAATTTAATCAAAAGAGCATGTTCAAACAGCCCTTAATCCTATGCTTCCGAAGCATACAGTGTTGCATACTCCTGGGCGCATACACTTATTTTTTTTATTTTTTTTAAAAATTTTTTTACAATAGTATTAATCTATATGTATTTAATTTGTGTATGAATTTTTACCATTTTTGGAGTATTTTAAATATTTATTTTTTATTTTTGAAAATCGGTGGCATTTTAGGTAATTTTAAATTATTAATTTTTAAAAATTCAAAATAAATATTTAAAAATCTCCGAAATTGGTAAAAATTGATATATGCGTTAAATCCACCAGGGTAACAAGTACATGAAAAAATTTAGGAAAAAAAAAAAATGTATGCACTCTATCAGGGCCTGTTCAAACAGCCACAACGAAACAAAATACGTCAAATAAGCAATCAAACAGGCAATCAACGCCAACTTCGAATGTCGTCCATAGCCTCCTCGAGCATGTCCAAACGACCCTCCGCATCCAATCAGCCGCAGACATAGCTACGAAGGTCTTGCATTTGCTGAATCGACATGTCGAGTTTACCTATCCTTTTTTACAAAATCTTTTCCCTGCATTTTTCCCTCATTATCAAACATAACTGTAATTACCTTTTTGGAGACCCACTTCGATAATTTGATGAAATATCGTCCATTTTCCCCTACCTTGACAACCAATGAGAAACCCACTTTATACGTTGTATTTAGCAGGATTTGTTTAGCTATGAAAATCATCATTCGTCTGATATAACTTTTTATTACAATTTGTCTAAAATGATTATACATATTTAGAAATGTTCGAAATCAAGATAATAAAATAATTTGATAATAAATATCAGTTTCAAAATTATATTTTCAAATCATTTGATGTCAAATATTAATTTTAAAATTGTATTTTCAACATATAAACCATATAATATATGATTCATTTGTAAATAAGTATTTTTCAAAGTATTGTTACATTCTCATGCATCTAGCAATAAATCTAAACATTTTTCATAATTTACAGATGAATATATATATTTTTAAGCAAATGTTATCCATGCGCATCTTTGATTGGGATAAAAGTTGATCTTCTACTTCTAATTAGACAAATAATATTAAACATAATAGATGAACCGATCTTCCTATCAACCATCAAGATTAACCAATTGCTAAGATTTCTCCGTACTACTACAATATAGCCTACTTATATAAAAGTGAGACTCATTTCTTTTTCAAATAAAAAGAACATTACAGTCATCCAAAAGGATATAGGATTCAATGATCAAAAAAAAAAAAAAACAAAAAAACAAAAAGGATATAGGATTCCAGCAAAAACAATCCTCTCCATCTTTTAGAGGCCTTATCATAACTCATGCTGACTAGAATATGGGAGAATCACAAGGTGTCCAAAAATAAGTAAATTACTTTTATGAAGAAGCTTAAACAATGTGTCAAATTCTTTTTTGTCCTAAATAAGCTCAATCACTTTCCTTGCTTTAATCTTGCAATGAAAAACAAATTTCAATTCAATCCCTTCGCATGAGAGCACTTTCTGTTTCCTGAACCTTCAGAGTGCATGTCGACATGGCATACCTTCTGTGCCCCATTAGACGTGTCCTGAAATTGGTTAGCTAAGAAAAATGCCAATTATTACAACTATACAATGATTAGTCACGAGAAAAGAACCAGGTGTTGATTTTTCAAAAAGAAAAAAAAAAAGAAAAAAGAAAAAAGCATAAATGTGAGGTTCTTTTTGTTCCGGAACAAGCTGTTGACCGTCAAGGTCACATCTAGGAGAACTACCCCATTTTATAGACAAATAACAACAGTTCCACCAGATAGATTCAATAAGTAGTCTCCATAACTTGACGATGCTTCAGATATCCTTGCCAAACTAGAGGATAAAAAAGAAAAAGAGAAAAAAGAAAAGCCATTAGCATAATTGGTTAGAGCTGGTTTTATGTACAACTGTCATGTCCATCAGAGATGAATTCTGATAAGTTTGGTTGATCCTTGTCTCGAATCTGAAAGGAGATTTCATCAATGGCTGTATTGAGTTGTGCTATCTTCTCCTCCAGTATCTTCCTAGTTTTCTGTAACAGAAACATCGACAAAAATGTCATGCAAAACAGGTTGTTTGGCACAGCAGTTTACGGATAAAATAATATTTAAAAAAGAGGTTTTCTTTGTCCCAACAAATTGGAAAACATGGGAGTTCCATCTGATTTCTCAATCAAATTCCATTAGTCAGATCAGCTGCATGGGTAGGCAGTAAAAAGACCTAAGGCTACGAATTTAGCCAAAAGCTACCATTTAGGGTTTTGCACAACAACACTTGTTATGGCTTTCATGACAACAAAAATTTTGGAAAAACTGAAAGTCAAGTTAAACAGTTTGTTTACAACCAGATGGCGTCAGCTGCATGGGTAGGCAGTAAAAAGACCTAAGGCTACAAATTTAGCCAAAAGCCACCATTTAGGGTTTTGCACAACAACACTTGTTATGGCTTTCATGACAACAAAAATTTTGGAAAAACTGAAAGTCAAGTTAAACAGTTTGTTTACAACCAGATGGCGTCCGCTTTTCTGGCCTACCAAACAGGCCCTTATGCAGCCTCTTTATGCGTAGGTGTAGACACCCTCCCAGCAAGGGATCATGGGTCATGCTCATTGCCAAGGAAAATGAAAACAAGCATCAAGTAACAGCTCTAGTGCAGCCGTCCATGCAAAATTATGAAAGGAGGAGATCAACCCAAGATAGCCACCTCATCAAGCAGCAACAAAAAAAACCAGCCCGCAGCATAAACCCACAGGCAAAGACCTCGGTTAATAGCAAGACTAGATTGATAAAAACACAAAAATCGCAACTAAGCCACATCTCCAGAAAAGCAGCCATGCAAACAAAAATTTGAATGGTTGTGTTTTGGATCAAAGAGAAAGATCATAACATGATCCTGGAGATAATTGATTGTGTCCTAAATGTGTGGTTGTTTTTAGGAATTTATATTAAACACCCTTCCCAGGATCACTGCTCTCGGTCGGTATATTATAATTGTTTTCCTTTTAAAAAAAAATAATAAAAAGCATGAAGCCTCCTACAAAACACAACACAAACGTTAGCAAAAGAGAGGGCTCCATGGTTGGATTGCAAGCCCAGACGAATTCTCCCGAAATCCTAACTAGTGTTTGCCATTTCCATAACATAGGCAAATTTATCATTTTTGGATCCAGCTTATAAAATGATGCATAGGAAGTTGACTTTATAAGTTTTCCGTGCATATCGATTTTATTGGCCAAAACTAAATTTTCAAAATAGACAAATGGTTAAATGGGAGTTGTAGAAGCAGGACCCAAGTAGTCAAAAAAGGACTTCGATCGGTTGAAGAAGATGAGCATTTACTGATGCGTTGGTGGGAAACACGTAACAATGCATTTGCTTAGATGATAATGAAACATGATAATTTTCATAGCAATTTACGTGGAAGACGCCATTACTTTTCTTTAAATGTTTGATATAGGCTTAGCTGGTAAGCATTTTAAGAATTAATAAGTAAAATCTCTGTCATTAAGATATTGGATTGATGGTACTAGTCTCCTTCATGTGAGTTTTTTTTTTTCTTTTTTTTGAAAAAAATCCTTTTTTCTTCTTTGATCAAATGTTTATTTTTTCACTTATTTTGAAAAAAAAAAATGAGGGAAGAATTAATTACGTCATACGACAAGGCAATTAATGATTAAAATAAAATGAATATAAACAAAACTAATTGAACTTCTTTCATGAAAACTAAAAAATATAGTAATTAAAACTAGATAATAAATATTACTTGTGAATTTTTATTTTTTTTACAATATTGACATGTCATAAGTGTATATATATCACTTAATAATAATTATATGTTTTTTAATTTATTCTTATTTTACTGATAAATTTCTCCACTAAAACCAATAATATCTCTAACAAAACAATTTTATCTTTTTTCAGTTTGTCCAGTAAACTAAATTTTACTGATAACGACAACGTCAATCTCAACCAAGCACTACCTCCTAGCTTCCTCATGTGGGACAAAGTCCCTGTACACATTCAATTTCTAACAAGGACTAAGTTCGTACCAATTCACTGCTAGCAAGACTAAGTCCTTTTGCTATGATTCTCTTTTTTATTTTTATACAATACATTAAATGTGGTATGCAAGAAGCTTTGTTACAAGTGGTCCCCCACCGCCCCGCGCCCCCCCCCCCCCCAAAAAAAACCAAAAAATAAGAAAGTCAATTTCAATATTTTTGAACATGCTAGTTGTAATGGAAGAGTTGGATTGGCCACTTCAAGTTCAGATCATGTTGATTAGGTGCGAAGCTTATAAAATGAAGTTTTTCATTTAGATGATGATGGAAGTGGTCTGCTAGAGTGACTAAAAGAAGATTTAGGAGAAGAACATAGTAGATGTGTCAACTAAGTTCAGAAGTTTGGTACAAGAAATGCAAGTTTCTAGAGTACATCACACTCCAAATAGGGTAAACGTGTGAGACACACAAAATGGGAAGAGTTCAATGCATTAAGATCCCCTTATGTGTGTCTAAGAAGGGTAAGGTCACTTAGGTTCTATAACACGCAACTATACATTGTGAAGTAAGAGGTTAATTCCACTATTTGAACCTGTAACCTTCAAGTCACGGGGTGATAATTTTTACTGTTGTACAAAGGGTACCCTTCAGATGGGATAAACATATACAACATTTAATGTCCTGCTAAGTTAATGCTCACGTGTGTTTATTTGTCACTAAGACAATACTGCATAGGTAGTTCTTGAAGCTGGTCAGCTGGAGTTGTTATAAGATGATTAATTTTTCAATTCTATTTTTATTTCAAATTGAATGTTAATGAAAAGGTAATGATTGTACTTCCATGGAAATATTTGGATTCAGTTTATTGGGTTCCTCTTTGGGCACACAAATTTAACTGGTTCAAACATGGCCCAACTTGATGATGGCATAAAATCCACTCTACCTATCATATTTAGATTAATTTATTTAGCTAGGAAACTAAGTTTCATCCAAATGTTAAGATGTCCGCAACCTCCAGTTGTAAAAGTGTAAAATTAATGTAATAAGATTATTTAATTTATATATCAATTAAAGCTGCTAATTCAACATCTAAACATTCTAAAACATTATTTGTTTGTGGATGAATGATGACAAAAATTATTATAATACTAAATGCATCCAAATGAATAAAGTTTATTATAATTTACACATAAGTATACGGGAAAATTCCTTTTATACCCACTACATTTGCCCTTAATTCATAATATACCTACAATATCACACAAATTTCTCTTACACATAATATTTCACCCTAAATTTCTATCATATTCATTTTGTCAAAACAGTCATCATTTACCTTATCGAAATGATGATTTTGCCCTTTCAAAATTTCCTTAATTGAAATGATTCAGCCCCATTGTGATACTTGAATCATTTGATGCTACAAATTAATGATTTACCAAGATCAATTGACTTGTATCAGGGTTGGAATGTTTCAAGTAATAAATTTTGGAGGAACAAAATGATCTCTTCAACAAGGGTAGTTAGTGACTATTTTGATTACGTTTGTATAATAAGAATTCAGGGTAAAATGTTACGAGTATAAGAAAATTTTTTGAAAAATTATGGGTACATTAGAAATTAGGACAAATGTTGTTGATATAAGAGAAATTTTTCCTAATTATATACTTTTAAACAAGTAAGGCTCACACAAAATTTTGGATTGAAATTATTTTTGGTATTATAATAATATAAATGCAGGCTCACTTCTATAAAATCTTTTTTCTATGTAACCCCCTCAATATTTAAAATCTTGATCATCAAGAAAATCCACTCCATCCATTATCTTTAGCATCATTTATATTACCATGGCAACTCTCTTATCTGTCTAGTATCACTATATATAATTCTCATCTATAAATGTGTAAAATTAATGTAATAAAATAGCTTAATACTAAAGCGTTAATTTTAAGGTAGCATTTTCAGCATATAAACCGTTTAAAATATCATTTCTATGTAAATAAATGATTCTATAAAGTATTATTACATTTTAATACAAGCGTAAATGCATCAAAACATTTTTTTATAATTTACGCATGAATATATACTTTTGAGCAAATGTGGCCCATACGTATACTTGATTCGGATAAAACTTGGTTTCTTAACTAAATAAATAATGTTAAATATAACGAATGGATTAGATTATACATCAATAATCAAAATATCAAAATTTGAATGGATTACATAACTCCACTTCTAAGCAAAACCCATATAAATAATTTTAGATCCATATAGTTGACCCTACTTAGATGAGAAATGACTTATAATAATGATAATGATAATGGATAATATAAATAATTTTAAACAATATGAACAGTTAAATTTTGATTTCATTATCCAAGTAGGCCATGACGAAGAGGTTCAGTTCCTCTGAAGTGTGACCCTAGCTAATTTATGCAAATTATTTTTAGTTTAGTTCCTTCATGTAATTTATTTAGAAATTTTCAGTCTACAAATGATAGACCTTGGAACAATAGATCTTGAGCCAGATTCACTTGCATTCAACAAGGACTTCAAAATTACATTCTCATTTACATGGTTCTTTAAGGCATAGTATCGTAATCCATTTGAATATTAAAGAATCACCCAATTTAACAACACAGAACAAACACCTGGAAGAGTTGAATATGCTTACTTCTAAAGCCTTTTCTTCATCATATATGCATTTTCGTAGCTTCCTCATCAACTCCTTGTTGGCTGGAGGCAATGGCTTTCTTATTTGCTGACAGAGTTGCATGAGTGACAAAATAGGAAAGTTAGCAAGAATTTATGAGCATGAGTTGCTGAAGAGATTTTAAAACTTAAGATTTCAGAATATATTTCAGAGTATATAGAGGAAAAGAAAGATGTAGATTAAAGGCTACATATTTAAGGCATAAAAAAATTAAGGATCCGTTTGGCAAGATCTAAACAAAAAATTAAACAACTTTCCTACTCTTTGCCACACACATTTACTACCACCACGAACCATCAACACTGAATGGATTCTGTTGTGTCATTATTTAACAATCATGAACTATGTTTTCATTCTAATGTCTTCATAACTTGCTTAATTACTTTTATCAACATTTTTCTGGATCTTTCTCTCATTCTCTTACAACCTTCTATGTGAGTAAACTCAACTCTCCTATCCAATGACAAAATGAATCAGTAACTTAAAAATAAATATATACGCATAACTTCACATAAGAACCTGCAGCAAGGTATTCATCTTTCATGAAATGCATGCATTGGATTTGGTTCCCACTTAAGCCCAACAAAAGGCATAATAAATTGACGACAACAGAATGGCAGGATTTCCAATCAAAATACAAAAAATGTTTGAATTACTCTTCAGCTATAGCAGATTAGCCTCCTTCCATCCACAAAACCTTCCATCAAGGAGTTACTCCTAAAGTAAATGTTTGAGTGCAAAAGAATTACTTAATACAAGCATCCGGGAAGGCAGAAAGAAAAACAAACAGAAACAAATTATTAAACTACTTACTTGAGGAGCATACAAGCAAACAAGGGTGCCAACAATTAATCCTCCTAACACAAATCCACCAACAAAGATACTCAAATTATTTGCTCCTCCATCATTGCTGCAAAAAACATAAACAACAGTAATATGAGTTACCAATTATATCATTGAATTGAGCTGCCATTTAATCTGCAGTATCAACTCCAGAAAGGGACAATGTTCCAGCAGGTTTTCAGATATTGCATTAACATAAACATGTTTAATGGCAAAGACCTTTTCAGGTACTCTCTTTCTCTCTCAACCAAAATGAGTGCAGAAATTTGTCTTATTCCAAACCAAAATGCATTTACAAAGTGACAGGTTCTTGCACAAGTGAGAAGAATAAGAAGAAGTGAATAAAAGATAAAGAATAAAAAATAGAAAATGTCCATGGGGCTCATGGAAAATTATACATTTTGGATGGGTTTGGGAAAGGGAAAAATATTCTTTTCCCTACTCTTTCACATCTTCCCACACCATTACCCTATCTATTTCAACATTATGCACTTGACTCCTGATCTCTACCCCAATTATATATTACCCATCTATTTCAAAGAAATTTCTGCCAAATTTTTGCTCCATTTTTCCCTCTTCTAGACATACCCTTCATGAAAAAACAAGCTTTTGAAGAAGAATGGATCAAACAAAATTCCAGCAGCCCAAAAACTGACAGGGAATACCGTTGTCTACAATCCAACAGATTATGGGGAAGCAGAACAAAATAATGCTTTCACAGAAGTAACTTAAGTACCTATATACAGCTTGAACCATAAGCAATCTTCTGTTAGTTGAAATCTTCAATTGCTTCCGGTGAATGGGAGTAAGAGAAAACTTGGCAGAAGTGCAGGTCACAAAATATTGTTCTGAATGCATCCCTGCAGGACCTTCAACATAAATTCTGACAGGGATTACAATCCAAAATGTGTTCACAGATGCATGTAATTCACAACAGCCAAAGCTGAGAAAAACAACCCCGTCAACTGGTTTAGGTCCACTAGATTTTGCTGGCATTCAATGCCTACATAGTTTTATCCTTTTGGGACAATTTACCATCCCAAAAGGCTGAACACTCTACCTACACTCTTGCAAGGCCACAACCCAACCCACGATGCAATCATTCTTCACTTTAGCCCATCAAGTTATGCAAGCATGTATATCTCACACAAGTTTATCGTGCCACAAATCAAATAAAATCAAGTTACAATTCACAAGGGCAAACTACCCCAGTGTCTTACATATCAATCAACTAAATAGATATTGTTGCAAGGTAATGACAAAAGCAAATCTTAGAACATTTCGCCCAAACTGAACCTGATAGCAACAGTAACGGGAAAACTCCAAACTGAAGATTAAAAAGAAAAAAGAATCCAACAGTCTCGAACTTTCACGCCATGATTGTGGGAAGCGTTTTCAATGTTTGCAGTGAGCTTTCTACCCACCCATTTCTCAGTTTTGCTCAACTTGGCGACCACCATCAAAGGATAGAACAGTTACCAATCAAAAATAGAAATACCCAAACACCTAAATACAAGCTAGCATCAAAACAGAAAAGATCAGGAAATGCAATCAAACCGATACCAGTGCGCAATAGAGAGCAAGCGCTACCAGTTTTAAAAATCAAACAATATTAAAAGCATATAATATCTAGAAAGGGTTGGACAGTGCAGATAACAAGAGATGTAAGGAGATCGAGAAAATCAGAATCTTTTAAAAAAAAAAAAAAAAAAAATTACCAGAGAATAAGTGGAGTCGGGTTTTCCCAGCTGAGATAAGGGAGCTTCCAACAGCAGATGCCATGGTGCCTTCTCCTGCGCCGCCGGGGCGTTAGTTAGTATGGGGCCTTGTTTAGTGGGGAGCATAGAGTCAGTTGGGGAATCGACGTGAGAAGCAGAAAACCGATTTCAGACGGTTTCGTAGAGGCGCCGGCGAATCGCTTCCATGAGCTCGAAGGAAGCGCCACGGTCGGCAGAAGCACAGCAGCGTGGTTTTTCCGCAGTGGTGTAAGAACTTCGAAAGAGTTTTTTAAAAATGGACCTAAATGCGTAAGAAAAATAATCATGTTTATTTAATATATAAATCAAATTTTATTATTTTTAAATATATACATATATTTTTTCAGATTTTTAAATATAAGAGTATTTTTATCATTACTCAGCACGTATGCTACTCTGGTTTACCATGTTCTTAAAGATATATATTTTATGAGCTTAAGATTTCCAGCGTGTTCAAAGACGTAAGATGATTGAATGCATTTATTGGAAAAGATGATTCAATACCAAAGATGAGAATATAATAATATATATTAGAAATATAAAAGGTTGTATTAAAAATTTTAAAATTTGAAAAATTACTTTGGAACGAGGATAAAGATTTCATCCAAATATCTTATACGATTTCAAACAATCTCTTTGAGTTAAAAAAAAAATAAAAAAGTTTTCTTCACGCTCTTTGGGATCGCATCTATTTTTCCTGCCAAAACTTAAGAATAAAATGTGTACACCCGTACCAAAGATTTCAAACTTGTTACATCTAGGCCCACAATTTTTTAAAAAATTTTTGTACCTGTACCTATGCAGTTAGTCTCGAGTAAGTTTTATCAAGTGGGGCACAAATGTTGTGCAAACTTTCCACACATCTTATGGATAAAATTTTAGGATACTATCAAATATACCTATTATGTTTATTTTAATTCTAAATATGTTTACTCTATTTTCAAATTTTCAAATATATCCACTTCGTTTATATTTAATTCCAAAAATGCTCGCTCTATCAAAAACCGTTAGTTAATTTTTTTTTAAATATCCAAAATACCCCTATTGTAAAATAATAACAAGAAAATGAATAAAAATGAAATAAAAAGTGCTTTAAATTTAGAATTCAGTGTCATTATAACATTCAATTTTTTTAATTGTATCCTAAATTCGAGGGGTATATTAATAATTTTACATATTTTCTAATGGCGCTGGCCCACAGAATGGACATTTATGGGACTAAATGCAAACGTCACAGATATATTTAGAATTTTCAAAACATGTGGCCATATTTGAAATTAGGATCATTACTTGGATATTTGAAAATAACCTTGAGTGTCCAACTTCAGACTCCACCCAAAGAAACCTGTTTGCAAACACTTGTGCGTGAGATTTTTGTAAGTTTGGTGGATGCTGTACTGGGCTTAATGTCTTGCCAAGACCAAGGCTTCAGCCCTAATAACTTATGATGACGTCTGAAAAATCTAATGGATGTTAACGCAGAGCATCAAGGGCCATTAGCCATGGCATGGACGCGGGCGGGCCCCGGATCTGTAAGCCCAGGGCCATTGGAGTATGGCACGAGGGCATTCGAGAAAGGGTCCCACGTGCGTGCTGAGCTGGCTGCCAAGCGGGTAGGGGCGCGTGGTTTATCGGTTGATGGATTGAGCCGCGGTTCGTGTGCCCGGGAAAACGGCTTCGAGCAACTATCGGAAATTATAATATTTTTATTCTATTTTAAAAATCTCACCACATATAATAATTTGTAACGTAACTTTGATCATTCACAGTAAAAATCATAAAAATCAAATATTACTAACTAAAAAATATAATAGAAGATTATCAATGGTATATATATTTTTAAGGCATTTTTGCAGATATATTTATTAAGTTTGACTAATATTGCATTCATGTCTCTAAGTTTGTCAAAATTGTAAATATGCCTATAAGATTTGTATAAATTTATAAATATTTCTTTTCCATTACGATGTCATTGGATTTTTTTGTAAAATGACAATAATGCTCTTTAAGCCAAGTATTACACTTGCAATTTTCATAAATGTCATCGACGTATTTGTAAAATAATAACATAGGTACAAGTATATAAATTAATGAAATAGAAAATATGTATATAATAGTTGAAATTATTGCAAGTGTATTATTTGGTTTAAAGAGCATTATCATTATTTTACCAAAATATAATACTGTCCGAACGGAATGGACATACTTGCAAATTTATGCAAACCTTGTGGACATATTTGTAATTTTGAAAAATTTAAGAATGTAGATTATAATCTAATATATATTTTGTATAGGCGAGTCTACTAAAAGTCTTTTTATATTACTAAAATTATTAAGTCATATTTTTATATGTTAAGCACATAATGTTTACTTACTTAAGATAGCACTAATATCTAATTTATATTATTTTTACTGTCAACAACCTAAATTATATTCTTAATAATACATGTAATGAGATTTTTAAAATAACAAAAATAAAATTTCGGATGGTTCCTCAGCAGTTCCACTTTTATGAAACCTTTTTTTATGTAACTCCCCCTATATTTAAAATTTTAATAGTTAATAAAAAAATTCACTCCATCTATTGTATTTAAAATTTTCTATAATATCTTGAAAACACTTTTGTTTGTCTAATATTAATTTTAACACTAAAATTGAAAACACTTTTGTACATGGGTCTCATTGAAAATCAATACAATAAAATATTTTAACACTAAATATCAATTTTAAAGTTATATTTTCAACATTTAAATTGTCTTAAACATTATTTCTATATAGATAAATGATTCTATAAAATATTATTACATTCTAATACATATGTAAATAGATTTAAATATTTTTCATAATTTACATATAGATATATATTTTTCAACAAATGCAGCCCACAAATATACTTAGCTGACATGAAACTTAGTCTTTTAGATACAAATAATGTTAAATACAATAAAATGATTAAAATCTTAAAAATTAAGAGGGTTATATAGCTCTACTTCTATATAATTAGGTTCCACAGAACAATATCATCAAAATCGTACATAACCAGCCTATTGTACTGGGAAACCAATGGTCATTTTGGTTCAATAGCACCCAGTTTAGTTATAAAGCTAAGAACGAATTGCACTTTCAGCTAATTTGATAGGCTCAATTAGGCAGGTTTACACATTTTACCCAAAACTTTTCACTTTCCACAACTATCTTATTTTTTAATTATTATTTAGGCTAATTCCATATATACTCATGAAGTGTATCCTTAATTCCGCGTATACCTATGAACTTTCAAAAATGTCTCTCATATCCATGAATTTTTATCTTAACTTCACATATACCCATGTCATTGAGGATCCATTAAAGGGACCATTAACACCTTATAAAATGATAAATATGTCCATCCCTAATTATAATTTTATAGTCAAAACTTCATATTACAATGAATTTTTGGTAATTCTATAAATATAAAATAATATATTATTTAAATATGAATCTTTAACTTCGAGTAAAACAACTTCAAATTATATTAGGATTTAGGCATATTTGTCATTTCATATGAGAGTTAATAACCCATTTAATGAATTTCTAATAGCGTAAATGAATATGAAATTAGGATGAAGATTCTGAGTGTGGGAGGCATTTTTAAAAGTTTGTGTGTATAAGTGGAAAGAGGGATAAAATTCATAAGCATACATGAAATTTGCCTTATTTTTTCATATTTTTCATATACAACTATTCTACTTCTTAATCATTTTTATACAACTACCCATATAACTAACTTATCTATTTTAATTTTATTCTTTTTACTTTTCATCATTACTCTTATTATTTCACATTATTTTATTCTATTTTAAAACTTTTACACCAAAAATTTTTCATCTAAAAGTGAGTTTAGGAAGTTATAAAACTTTTGATGAAAAATTTTTATGTAAAATTTTTTAAATTAGTAGAAAATGAAATAATATAATAGAGGTAATTATGTTGAGTAAAAAGAATAAAGTTAAAATAGATAATAAATTGTATAAGTAATTATGTAAGAATGATTAAAAAGTAGTGTACTTCTATAGAAAGATGTGAAAATGATTAAAAAATAGACTAGTTGTAGAAAGTAAAAAGTTTTAAATTGTAAATTTTTATGACACATTTGAAAATGTGGGATAAGTTGAAATCATGGGATAGGGTGTGATACCCGCAATCCTAGAATAACATATAGATTTTTGTACTAATTTTTATGATAAATAAAATTCATAAAATATGTTATATTTGCAAATATATGTATTAGAGGTTAAAATAATGTAATTAAGAATTTAACTCACGTGAATAGTGCACATGAATAGCAATCGGGGATTAAGACATGTGATTAAGAGTTAATTATTTGGATTAGCTTAATCACAAAAACACAAAATAGAGATTTAATCACTACATGATGAAATAACAATTCTTTTGGATATTTTAATACAATTTCGGATTTTTGTGGAAAATCAAAAAAAAGTTCATAATTTGCAATCCGGGTGTCAGATTTCGATGAAATTTTTTATGGATTGATAAAAATTCATAATGAACATGATGGATGGGTTAAGATGTGATGAAAATCACAAATCAAGGGCTAATATGAAACGTCAAATGGTGATAAAAAAGTAACTTATCTTTTTCATAAATGTGACTTTTGACTTTTTAATAAAATAAAAAATTAAATAAAAGGCAGCTGCAGCAGGGGCATGGCAGGCTAGGATGACTGGAAATTTGACCAAATCAATGGTCCATGATCATCATCATCATCAACCAACGACTAGGATTTATTTAGCCTAAGTTAATTAATTTTAACAATAAAAAATTAAGGAAAATAGGGCTGCATATGGTGGCCTGGAGCAGGCCTAGGGTGGCAGCTCTTGACTCAATGAATTTTTTAAATTTATAAAAAATTATATTTTTATAATTAAATACCTCAAACTAAGAGGTAAAATCCAATTTTTTGAAAGATCAAGCCTTGTAAATAGGGCAGTAGAGGGGACGTCCAAGGCACAATCACCCAGCTCCAACTTAAGCCATTTCAAGTTCCCAAACCTTCCCGCACGTCTAAAGAAGAAGAGGAGAAAGTTAGAGAGAGAAAATGTTAGAAAAAGTGGGATATCTTCACTTCGGGTAAGTGATTTTTATTCAAATTTCTTTTGAATGTTATCAATGATAATTAAAATTTGATGATAAATATGTGTCTCTATATGATAAACAAAAAAAATTTTGGACAAGATCCAATTAAGTACCCGCCGCGTGATCAGGGCAATAATTTTGATTCACACTTACCAATCGACAATATCCTGGAGTAAGGGCAAATGTGACGCCTCAGTTCGGGGTACCACATGGGGTGGGAGTGAAAAGGATAATATTTTGAAAATTATGTAATTGACATAAAATAATAATGATAAAGTTAGAAAAATAAGGTAGTTTTATTATAAAATCAGTTGTTAGAACACATGTTTATTATATCATACCATCTTATCTAACTCTTATTGATTGTTAAATGTTACCTTATTGGAAAAGTTTTATGATCTCCAAACACTTCCTTAAAAGCTTTATTACTTACAAGAAACATCAGACTATTGCCCAACCTCATCCTTGTCAGCTTAATAGTTCATAGTTGAGGTAGACAGGCAATAATTGATGATTGCAAAGCCAGTCAAGTTTTGTTGAAACTCATGAAAACTTGAAACTCATTCTTTACTTGTGAGTGCATCTATTAGATAGCCATCGACTGTTCTAAAAATAATTTTTTTGTTCCTTTTAGAATGTAATTCAAAATGAACAAAAGGTAAATCTTTCAAGGATCTATTTCGTGATCTAGTACATGCACTGTATAGTTTAGCTGGTTAAACATGATTTTTAAAACATGTTAAAATAAATAATATAAAGAAATCTTTAAAAAATCTATGCATTTAGAATAAAAATTTAATAATAAGAATATTTTGGTATAAATGCACAGATATCTCATAATTAATTACATAGATTTTTATTACATATTGTACATTTGGAAAGTGTTAAAATTCGTTGGGAAAATTTTTATAGAAAAAAATTGTAAAAATGAGAAAATGATATAAACTGACCTTAATTCACGTTTTTTATTTTTATATGTTATATTTGCTCTTAGCAACTATATCTGTGAAAATATTTTTATTAATTTTTTATATGTTTTGGTAATTAGAGTCATTGATTCGAAATTTGATACATAAAATTATCTTACTAGAGGTTTTGAATATAGATATTTGTGTAAAATCTCGACCTTAGACACATATATAAAACCCCAAGGTATAAACCCTAGGAAATTTATTAATGAAATATATATTCATAACTATAAAAACATGTGTATTGGAGGTTAAAGAAGTGCAATTATGGGATTAAACCACGTGAATAGCACACGTGAATAGTAACTGAGGTGATTAATAATTAATCACTTGGATTAACCTAATCACAAAAAGATGAAAAAGGAGATTTAATCGCTACAGGATGAAATAGCAATACTTTTTGATATTTTAATGGAATTTTGAATTTTAGTAGAAAATTTGGAAAAAATAGAGAAAAATTCATAACTTGCAATTTGGACGTCAGTTGAAATGAAATTTTTTATAGATAGCCAAATACTTATGATGAACATGATTAATAGTTTAAGATGTGATGAAAATCATGAATTAAGGGTCAATGTTAAACGTCATTTGAAGATAAAAAAGGTAGCCACTTTTCATTAATTATAATTTGACTTTTGGGTTATTTTTAATTAATTAAAAATTAAATAATTAATGAAAAGTTGCAATGGCTGCTGGAGGTTGACTTTTGGGCCAAAATTCAATGGTCCAAAATCAATCTTATCAAAAATCAATAATTGAGATAAATTAGCTTAAAAAATTAATTTTAATAAATAAAAAATCATAAATAAATAGGGGCTACCTAGGGGCAAGAGCTGCTGATTAGGGTGGCTACAAAAAGCTCAAAATATTGCATGGGATTTGGAAAAAAATTAGAATTTAATACATTGATTTGAGGGGGTAAAATGCAAATACTTAAAAAATGCATACCTATAAAAGGGACCAAGGGGTGGACATCCAAGACACTCCAAATCCCAGCTCCAAGGAGCAAAAATTAAGCCAAAACCCTGCCCCACACGTTCTAGCTAAGAGAGAAGAGAGAAAGAGAAGGTTAGAAAGAAAAAAGGCAAGTAGGAGGAGAGTTTTTCTACTTCAGGTAAGAAAATTCTTCCTAAATTTCTTTTGAATGTTAAGTAGGGTAAAATCATGCTCAAATAATGCCTAAGCGTGAGAAAATAAGTATAGTTATATTGCTTAATTAGAATTATGCTAAAATATAAAAAATTTGGAGCAAGAATATAGCATTCGGGAAGATAACATATGATATGTGTAAATAATGCTCCAATATTAATAAATGATGATTTGTGATGAATGTTTATGATATTTTGATGTTGGAATGATGATATATTAATCTCATAATTTTTGAATTTAAGGATTATGCTTAAGTGAAATTATGATGAATTTTAGTATATGGAGAAAATAATTGATTGGGCCAAGTAAATGATGATGAATTCAAAATTCATGAATTTTCCCATGATATACTAAACATAAGATATGTCATAGTTGATAAGTCTAAAAATCTTCAGATAATTTCATATTAAATTCACACTTTTTGAGTATAAAATGTTAACTAAATGCAGATTTTATGTAAAATTTCACGAAAATTATATTTTTCATAAAATCTCTAATTTTTCTATAAAACGGTCATTTTGCAATATTTTTGAAAATATAAAATTATAAAAATAATTATATATGTTAAAGGAATTAACTTTGAAAAATGTGTGGCCTATTAATGTAATTTAGACAAAGTTAAATGGGGTAAAGTATATATATAAGTATAATTTAAAACATGGGTTGCAGTGGACTATTATGTAGTCTTAAAATAAAATTACATAAATACTAAAGGACCCAAAATAAAAATTATGAAATATCTGTAGCATGTTGAAATTATTTGGGTAATATTTTCATTTTGATTTTGCTGTTGCATGTGTACGAGTGAGTATGGACCACTAGAGCACCGGTATGGTACTCCACCATCCCCAATTCGCAAGCCACCAGCAGCTTCCCTCTCCAAGCTCCTAACCATTAGCATCGGTCGAACACCATTCATGCCCACAAACTTATTCGCACAACCATTTTCAACAACCCATCATACTCGATTTGTCTCTTCTTCAGCTCATTTCATTAGCTGCCTTTCACTCCCGTCTCCGGCAACCATGGCAAACCAGCACACCAGTGGCAATAGCCTGCCGCGTCAAGCTTCTTTGAATCTAGATAGTGGCGGCCATGATTCTGCCCAATTTAATTTCACCTCCAAGCTGTTTGGCAAAATCCAAGTTGGAATTGAAATCGGCAGTTGGAAATCCAAGTATGCTAGCACTAGTCACGAAATCATGGAAGTTAGCTCTCTTCTTCAACGTTGATCACGATCTCAAATCTCGAGCAGCAGTGATGGTCGTCCATTCGAGCTTGGTTTGGTACTCCATCACCCCCCAATTGTCCATCAATAGTTTCCGGCAGCTGCAAAACTTACTCCATTTTCTCCAAGCTCGACACCACCCATCTCCTAAAATTTTTCCCCCAAACTTACATCTTCTACCCAAAACCCATCTTCGGCCCCGTTTCTGCAAGCTCTTCATGGTAGCGATTCCAAATTCCGACCACCAAAAATGGAACCGAACGGCAGCCATGGCGTCCCTTTCTCCAAATCCGTCTGAAGCAACAGCAAACCACCAAAGACAGCCATGGTTGCCGTTTTCTTTATCTCCATTAAGCAAGAGCTGCCTATGCCCTTTTAATTTCAGCAATAAAAATCAGCCCCAATTGAAAAACCCAAATTTCGACAGCTTCCATTAAACCCACCATCTTCCCCAAATCAATGAATAGTGATTGTTGCCCCTTTTCACCGCCCCAGCCATGGCAGCAACCAACGCCCATTCTCTGTTTCACCGGGTACAAAAGCAAGCAGCCTTCAATCCACTTCACTGACCAGAAACGGCAAACCCATCTTTAGCATTGGCCGATTCCACTTCTCCATCATCTTCCCTAAACCGACTGCAACCTAAAATCTAAGCAAAGAGCAAGACATGCAGCTAAGATTCAGCCATCCAACCAGCTATCCACAATCAAATTGAGCAAGACAATAGCAATTCCAAGCATGCTACCACCAGTCATGAAATCATGGAATTTAGCCTCCCCTAAAAATCTGACGAAGCAGAATTTTTAACACCCACGAATTGTTCTGCACAACCATCGAGCAAGCAACCCTGCGTCAAGCTCAAACAATTGCACCAAAATGGAGAAGCAACGAAGGGTAGCTACAGTTGAAGGCAAAAGCAAAAATCCCACATCAATTTTTTAAATGGATAGAGGGCTGCCCAACACTTATAAAAGGAGGGTCTCTCCCACCTTGAAGGGAACTACACTTCATTACCAAGCAATCCTCTCCCTTGGGTGGGACCCATCTTATAGGACCCCTAGCAAGGAGGTGGGGCCAAGCAATAAAATTCCCATAAAGTGGAGATTTGCTCTTCATATTTGGGTGATGTAAATTTTATTTTATTACTTTATGGTTTGTAGTGCTTTGTAATTATTACTTTTTAATTTGTAGTTTTAATTCTTAGATTAGATTTACTGCTTTATTTTCTACTTTGTAATTTTTAGATTGAATTTAATATAATTCTCTTTTCGGCTTTAATAGATGAATTTTATAATTTTTATTGCTTTCTTAGAATAGCTTTAATTAAGTTGTTAGTTAATTATAATTTTTTTTATTTTACCTTCTTGTCTCACTTTCTTTCCAACTCTTCTAATCTTTTCTCTTTCTTCTTTCTCTCTCTTCTCTATACCCTCTCTTCCTCTTTAAAACAATTCAAAACTACATTGCCTCTTTGTGGATTCGACCCGACTCACCATTATTCTACACTATCGCCCGCATAGTAGTAGCATTAATGTGTTTCGGTTAATTTGAATTAAACTAGTGATTATAGTGCTCTTAACGACAAGCACTTGGTATGCATCAATGGTATTTTTTATTTTTGAAAAAAATATAAGTTTTTGGAACCCATGAATAGTAACCAACACATTGTGAACAGTAACATCGAATGAACAGTAATCTACTACAGTAAATGTGAATAGTAATCATGAAGAGTAACTATGAACAGTGAATAATGTGATTTTGGAAAAAATTGATATTTATTTTTTTATTTTATGAGGATATATGGATGGAATTTTTAACGAATCTGTGGATAAAAATATATATAAATGGGTAATGACCAGGTATCTTTATAAGATTAACCTCTATGGGAATTAGGTAATGAATGGTGATAAAGTAAGCATGGAAAGCAACCTAAGACATGAAATGGATGGATAAAATATCTATTTTCCTTGTATAGAAAAAAAGAAAGGAGAAGGTTGAGGACATTGACTGAGGAGGTAAGCAAGCATAACTTTGAAAATATGATTTTATTGTTTCATTGTAAGTAAGAAAACCCTTTTTAAAATATATTTTATTCTCAAGTATTTATGAAATGTGTTTAAGGGTGGTCATTCCTATAATGTTTTGAAATGATGAATGTTTATGAGTTTCTATGAAAAGTCTTGCCGACAATTGATATCATGTGATATTCATGAACATGTGCACATATATGATGCATAATGAAGACGCTTTGGTAAAGGAAGTAGGATTGGGGATCCCTCTTCGCCATTGCCAAGTCGCAAGGGCTGTGTGCTAGCGGCGTCCTCCCAAGAGGCGGGGGCATAAGGAAGAGGCTTTAATGGAGGTAGAAAGCAGATTAAAGGGTCCCCCTTCACTATTGCTGAGTCGTATAGGCTGTGTGCTGGCGACGTCCTCTCAAGAGGTGGAGGCAAAGGAATATTATGTGTGAATGAATGCATTGCATTTTTCATACATGGATTGGAAAGGAAAGCATGGATTTGAAATGATATTTTTAAGGGATAGTGCAAATAATTCTCTACATGAGAATGACAAGTCACCCAGTGTAAGAGGCATATAATGCCAGAGAAATCAAAATTCATGCACATAGGAGACCATGTAGGCATCAAGAGAAAGAGAGGTTCCCTTTGATGTGGCGAAGTCGGAGCAAGCCGACGTATTAGACCATGCTATGTGAGATGTTCCTTAGGCTAGCGTACCCGCACACGAAGGTTTATGTCAGGAATGGAAATAAAGCATTTGCACATCCAATGTTTATGAAATAATTTTTATGAAAAGGTTTCTATGTGTTTGATAGTTGGTCACTTGGTAAGTGTCTCCTATCGAATGGAGAAAAATGCATTTACGAATGGTTTATATGAATGATTTTCAAGAATTGTTTACGAAATGGTTTCTATTCCATTAGTAGTTGATCACTTGATAAGTGTCTTCTATCGAATGGAGAGGAATGCATTTAAAATAAAAAATATTTGCTCATTGAGTTTCGACTCATGTTTTATTTTTCCAACCTCAGACAGGTGTAGGGACAGCCAAAAGATGAAAGACATGTGTTGCTAAAGGAAAAGAGGAATCTATAAAGGTTAGTAGATTTTTGTATGAATAAATGCCCTAATGGGATATGATAAGAAAGGACATAGATTGTATGAAATTATGAAGTTATGAATAATATAAAAATTGATGATTTATGATGATATGGATGAGTTCATTATGAATGATGATGAGTATTTATTTATATTATGAAAGAAAAGAAAAAGAAAAAAAAATTAGACGAGATCCAATTAAGAATCCGCTGCATGATCAAGGCAACAATCCTGAGTCACATTTACTAGTTGATAAGATCTTGGAGTAAGAACTATGTGGACGCCTTGGTTTGGGGCGCCACAGAAATTGGTATCAGAGTAATGATTGGTAAATAAGAGGGAGAAGGAGAAAATAAATGATGATGAAAGGATAGAAAGATGGTATCAAAGCAAGGATTGATAAATAGGCGTGGAAAGAAAAAAATTATGGATGATAAGAAATGGTATGATACCACGGAAGTTTGTAGTAAAATATGAATTGATAGATAGGCAAAGATAATGTCTAAATTTATATATTTATGAAGCTATGATGCTTTTTATGATGAGACATGAATGATATCATATCTATGAATGGTAGTTAAGTATAGAAAAAGTAAATGAAAAGAAAGGAAAGATATGATACCATAGAAAGTTATATCATAGCAATGATTGGGAGATAGATGTAGAAAGAATAAATGAACGGAATGAATAAAAATCATGATATTGATATATCATGATATAAAATTGTAATGTCATAGATTAAGGAAGAAAAGGGATTGTTTGGAATTATTTTCCAAAACACAATGCATTTAAAGACAGGCAAGAGAGAGGAAGGAATTTCCTCCATGTAAAATAGAAAATTAGCAAAAGCCAAAAAAGGCTAATATGCTTTTGGATATAGATGTCTAACTATGTAGAAAAAGCGCAATGAAATATTTGAAGGGCAACAGGTTTCGGGATAAAATCTATTGTAAGGGAGGGAGAATTGTGAAATCCCGATCTTAGACACATGTATAATACCCTAGGTAATGTATTAATAATAATTTAAGTTGATTAGTTAAAATCTACGTAGGACACCCTACATGGCAAGGGTAGACTTTTTGACCAACTAGGCCAAATGAGTAATAATGGCCTTTGAACAATTATTATTTAAATATGCCATAAGTTATATTTATATTTATATTTTTGAATGTTATTTCAGTAACCCGTATAGCTCAGTTGACATACAGGTGGTCCAAGTGGTCTTAGAGGTCTAAGGTTTGAGTAGGAGGTCTCGTAAAAAATAATTAATTTCTTTCACTTTTGCCTTACTGGGCATGTGGGCCCCATAGGATAAGATAAGATAAATATCTTATCGGATGAAATGATATTAGAATTGAAATTTAAGTTAAAGTGATTTATCTTTTATTTCTTTCCTAGAATTTTAGGAAACTTACGAGAACCTTTTTATAAAAAGGGGTTTGGGGAGTTAATGAATTTGGGTTTTCGTAGGTAAAGTTTGAGGAGAATAGAATTGTGGAATCAGAGAAAACTGCATAAGGCAAGTAGGATTTCTTTCGGAGATTGATTTATGATCCAATAATAATAATTTTTTATTAATACACATATGTTGTGTATTATTAATTTTTTTAATTATGCAGGAATTTTGGGCTAGTTTTCAAGGCATAATTGGTGGATTTCATGACCTGGATTTTCGTTAAGGCAAATTCGTCATATGCCTGCATTTTTATTGAAATCAAATTCGTCAGTCGTTTGGAATCGTTTTATGCATGGGATTTCAAATCAGCAACCAAGTTTTCATTGCTATTAAATTGGTAGCATAAGGAAGAAAGGACATTAGATGTGTTGGCGTACTTCTGTTTGTTTGTTTATATAT
>JAXCLR010000050.1:63853291-63866647 GCA_035584095.1 Annona squamosa | reverse complement strand
GTGGAGAAATGTTCCACAGTCATCTCCAGCAAATCATCCTGATCAGTAACCCAGTGTCCATTGGAATCCATTAGGCCTTCAATGGTATTAGTCCTTCTGCGATTTGAGGCCATTCAGCTGAAGAAACCCGTATTTCTGTCCCCCCCCCATGTAACCAATGAGTCTTCGCCCTCTGTCTCCACATCTGTTCTTCGTCTTCCAAAAGAATGTTGATTTGGAGCTTAACGCCCTTGATAGCATCATCTCTAAGATTATCGGGGTCCTGAGTGAAAAGATATTCTAGCTCCGGTTGTTTGTCCTCAATATTCCTCCTTAGATTCCCCCTTCTAGAACGGTTCCATTTAGCCAGAGCCATACCACAAGACTTGATCTTCCTTTCCAAAGGAATTCGGGAAGAAAAATCAGCACACTGTTGCAAAGACCAGGCCTGATTGACAATCCGATGAGTTTCCCTATCTCTTGCCCAAAACAGCTCATATATGAATTCCTTTGGCGGTTTCTTTTTGCGAAGCAATGTGTTCATAACAAGCATAATCGGGCAATGATCAGAGTATGCCACCGGTAAATGAAAATTTTTTGCATTCGGGAAAAGAGATAGCCATGTTGGCGTTGCCACACCTCTATCCAATCTCGCTTCAACCCTGTGAAGACTCCTTCGATTATTGCTCCACGTCATGGGAGGTCCAACAAAACCCAAATCCACCAAATTGCAGCCGTCCAGAGTGTGACAAAAAGAATCCATCTGTGCTTGAGACCGTGTCCTTTGACTCCAGTATTCATTAGCTCCTGAGACCTCGTTAAAATCGCCCATAACTAGCCATGGAGAGTCCGCTTGATTGCTTAGCGTTCGCAGAAGATGCCATGTCTGAATTCGCAATTGCGTTTCTGGATGCCCATATATCCCCGTGAACCTCCAACCTTCAATATCTGCATCAATATGATGACTTGAAAAACTTCTTATACTGACGAGAAAATCATTGTTCCATAGTAGCGCTATCCCGCCCCGTCGATCATTCGAATCCACCGCCAGGCAACATTCAAACTTGAGTTTACATCTGATTCCTTCCATCTCCTTTGCAGTTCTTTTCGTTTCAGAAAGGAAAATCAGCTTGGGTTCCTTTTTCTTGACCAAGTCAAGAATGCAGCGAATTGCTCGTGGGTTCCCAAGCCCACGGCAATTCCAAGCTAAGAGGGCCATTTTATCCGAGGTGGGGCTGAGGCTCCCCCTCAGCCGCCACCTCCATATCATCATAAGACATGTCCACCTTTAAACGCTTATGGATTGTACCAATCATCTGTTGCTCATTCGTGTTTTACCACTTGTTCCTTTGGTTACCTCATGTGTTTCATTTTCAGGCCTAGTTTCCATTTCTCTCGCCATCCGTTTCCATCTACCCTTCCCTTTCCTCCCAGGTTTATCCACTTCACAGGTTTGGCCCGCAAACCCATTAATTAGCACCGCATCGTGTCCAAGGATCTCATCCCCAACTCTGTCCCTTGTGAAACCTTTCACTGGTTCACCCCTTGTATAATTGATAATCCCGACAGCGCTCATTGGTTCATTCTTGTCACCACTGAATCTTGGTTGGTCAATCAGCAAATTCACCCCCAGTGAAGAGGGTGATGATTGTTTCAGGTCGGTTGCAATGCTTATTGGAACCTCCTTGAGAGAAGATTGATCGGGAAAAGCCTCCAATTCGTGTGTCTGTTGCTGTTGGGGAAGGGGCTCATTCATCTTTTGAAATGAGGATTAGTTTGGAAGTTGCTGTTTTATTCTGTTGTTTGAGTTGGGTTGGAAGCCGCTTTCCAATGCTGCTGATCTGTGCCGTTGTTTAGTGTTGAGGGGCTGCTGTACTTGACTATAAGAATGCTGGTTGTCTGAACTGTGCATCACTGGACCAGATTGGGAATGTACAACAACCTGTGGGTGTGCTCTTGTTGTAATAATGGGCAATTGACACTGATCCCATTCCAGTTGGCTCGTCTGCTGCGCATGCGCCATTCTCGCTGGCTGTTGGCCATTTTGAAAACTAGTCCCATGTATTGGATCCTCTTGCTGTGCACCAGAATGCGTCACTGCCATATGCTCCTGTTGCTGCGCTGAGATGACTGCATTGTCTGTGAATGAAAATTCGGCCTGTGATTGAGTGGCATCCATATTCTCCCTTTGCTGCAATGCCTCCTCAACCTCTAGCTGCACAGGCTGTACCTGGGTTTCATTCCCTACACTTTGTTACACGCATCTGCTCCCAATTTGCATCAGTTGGGAACTATTGAAGTGCAAATTTTGTTGCTGCAAAAGATCTTCTCCCCTTTGCTGCCACTGCTGCAACTGGGCATCATCCACTGTCATGTGCAACCCTCTACTACTTCCAATTTTCATCCATAGAGAACTATTCGGAGAAGAACCTTGCTGTTGCGCGTGTTTGAGACCATGTTGTTCATGTTGTGAGTGTTTAAGACCATGCTGCTGTGAACAGTGATCCGATTGCAGCGGTATTTGATCCTTTTGTTGTAGCTGTGATGAGCCATCTGTTATTGCCTCTTCCCCACCCAAGTATTTTCTCGGGTTTACTCTGTTCCCAAACTCCTTTCCATCTCTAATTCGCAATGGCCTAGTTCCCGCTCTCAACGCGCTCCCAAAAGGCATATCTGCCTCTATTACATTTTCATATGATTTTACTGATTTTGAACATTTCTTATAAGAGTGCCCCATGATTCCGCATCCATAGCAAAATATAGGCAGCTTCTCGTATTGAAAAGGTAACCATTTCCTCCCTAGTGATCCCACTTGAATGAATAATCCCCTCCTCAAAGGTTCCCGGCAATCGATCACAACTTTCAGCTTAATCTCCTTTTCAGATGTAATAATTTCTTCTACATGCTCGAAAGTTTTCCCCAAATTAACACCAAGTATCTGCTTCTCCACCAACTGAGGAATGTCCAGTACATGTACCCATATAGGCGTTTTTGCGAGCACCAAATGCGCATAGTCGACTTCCTCACAAAGGTCCATGATGATGACCAAGCTTCTGTCATACAGCCATGGCCTTCCTGCCATGAGCTTCTCCTTGTCCGACTGTCTGGCGAAAACAATTTTGTAGAGATTGTCTCCCATCTCCACAAAATGGAAACTGCCCGAAAGCTTCCATATCCTCCGCATCATTGCCTTGAAAAGCTCCCTGTTGTATGGTTTAGCTGTCCAAACCGAGCAAAGACATGCGACATCATTCCCTGGAGAGATCTTCTTCATCGCCGTTTCAGAGATAGTCATCGTCTGGAGCTCAGCTCCTAAAAGGTCGTCCAAGTTCGGATTCATCCCTGTCCTCTGAGACCTTTGCGCCCCTGTCTTCTAATACCACCTCGCCTACCGGTTTCTAACAACCCGCACTACAGAACGATAGTCCGGTATCTTCTCCCTGGCGTCACAGCTCCACCCGGCACCGAGCACGAAAGCTCCGTCTTTCAGGCCACACGGGGAGTACTGATTCTATATAATTAAGAACTCTTAGAGATATAATTTTTTGTAATAATTCTGTGTTTGAGAATATTTCAAAAAATGCCAACGCTGCTAAATAATTGCTATCATATGATGGAATGATTTAAATATTAGCATAGAAAAAAAAAAAAAACAACTCACCTTCAACAGCCTTATCGAGGCACCTGTCATCAGGTAGGCCACCCTCGGAATATAATACCCATCATTGTTTACATAGATATTCAGATGCCAGGCACAATCTCCCATCTATCAGTTTTTCTTTTTGAAAAAGTTAAAAATTTTAATTACGATTTTTTTATTGAAAATTTCTATTTAGCATCGCTTAGACGCAAAATACTTTTCACTGCATGATCATCCTGGTAATCTTTTCGGTTGGCCACAGACGTAATTATATGCCACCTTCTGCAACTTATTGGTAAGAACGGATTCCTTTTCATAATGGAAACCACGTAACGTTCCCAATCACTTCATATCGGCTGGTATTCAGCAGATATGCGTATAAAATTTAACTACTATTACATTTATATCACCAAGTTTATTAAAATTGTAAATATATTTACAAAAATATTATATCTCTATTTTTAAATTTGCTGAATTTATAAATATACATCGAACATTGATGTAAAATTGCAAGTGTGCTTTGTTAAATTTTTTGTAAAATGGTGAAAATATATTTTTAAGTTATAAAATATACTTGCAATTTTGTAAAGCATTTATGTTATTTTACAGAAATTCTAAGGATATCATGATAAAAAGAATATATTTATAATTTTATGCAAACTTTATAAATATATTTACAATTTTTGTAAAATTAGAAACACACTATAATATTATTGGTAAAACCGTATAAACATATCTGCAAAATCCTTAATATGCCACTTCCATCAGCCAAGTGGTAAGAACGGATTTATTTAGAAAGCGAAATGCACTTTCATGACCTACCCCGCGAAATGTTCCCGATCTCGGCTGGGATTTCGCAGCGCCTGTGTATCGTGGATCGCTCTCCAGAATATCAAAATCTGCGCCATCCCTGTCATCTCAAAAGCCAAGGCTATTTACGTAATTCAATCCTTGTCACCAGCGTAAATTTCCATTCTTCCCGCAGTCCCTCATCTTCAAATCATCCTCTCATCGCTCCAAAATCCCCCGTTTCAAAAGCCCTCTCCAATCATTTGTCAAAAAAAAAAAAAAAAAAAAGCCCTCTCCAATTATTGGAATCCACTGCTGGATTCGTAGGCTCTTTTGCCATTTTCAATGCTTCCCTCATTCGATCCATCCACGGGTTGGGGTTTTTCATGAAATTCCGCTCCAGATCACGTTTTCTCTCGCTTCCGATGGCGACGACCACCGTAGCGACGGCGGCTGGCGCCGCTATACTTCTTTACTTTTTCCTCAGCCGCAGGTTGTCGGCGAAGGACGGAGGCGAAGGTGATGAGAGGGACGAGGACCTGTCGAGGGCGAGTAGGGTGGGCAGGCGAAGGATCGGTCGAAGGCCGGCGCAGGCGCCGGCGACGTGGTTCGAGGTGATGGCGACATTGTCGGAGACACTGAGGTTCACGTACTCGGAAACGCTGGGGAAATGGCCTATCGGAGATTTGGCTTTCGGCATTAATTATCATATGCGGCGGCAGGTCAGTTGAGTTTTGAATTATGAGCTTTTCTGGAGCATTCCTGAATGTTGAATCTGCAGGTTTGACTGTCCCAGTTTTCGATTTTTTCCCCGTTTCGTTTCTGTAAATGTTCCACGGGTTGTTGAAATGTATTGGTTTTCTGTTCAATGTGTTTTGTGTTATGCTTTCGGACGAGTTCCGATTGAATGCTGGAGACGGATGCTGAAAAGTTAGATGAAATGCATGTTGGTGCCATAATCTGTATGACTTCTGTTTCGGTAGCATTGGAAAGGGGCGAGAGTTTGCAGAAGGTTTATGCTGCTTGTGCAATTGTCAGTTCCGGTCAATTTCCCATTACTATGATATTTTAATTGTGTGCATGCTGTTTTTGGATTGTCCATCTGCTGTCATCCTGATACTAGGCGCTCGAGCTGTATTTGCCATATCTGCCTTGTGCTGGAAAGCTCTTGGCATTTTGCGTCTTGGTCATGTTTTGTAAGTGCGTACATCTCATTGACTCTCTAGAAAGCCATGAAAGCCGATGTTCTGATTTCAAGTGAAGCATCAACGGTTAGCTTTGTGGAAGTCGTATGGCAACAGGAGCTAACCCTACTCACTTTTGGAAATAGCCAGTGATTGTAATGATGATCAGGCAGATGTCTGTAATGTTTGAGAGTTCTTCTATATTGCAACTCACAAATGATTTTCACTTGGGAGTTCCTTTATTGAAAAACTTCTTTCTTTAAGCCTTCATTCCTTTCTGAAAAATTCTTCCTGTAAAACTGCACATTCTTGAGGCTCTAGTACATGACTTGAATTGTTGTTTCTCAGGTTATGCTGAAATATATTGCTTATGGTTCAGCCCACCGGACAGTCATTTCTCTCTTCCATACTGATTTGTTAATCTTTTTGGAGTTAAGACTATATTTCCCAAATGAACTTTTCAGAGGGAAAATTGGTTGGCAATTTTAGAATGAGCTAAACTGTTTGGTAATCTGTTTAAAATGTTAGATATCTACACACATCCATCCATCCATCCACCCACCCATACACATCGTTGAGTCAAGAGATTTTTTTTAACATTTAATTTATTATTGCAGGGTAACCTACAAGTTGCAAGTGTCTATGCTGGTGATGGTTGCGTGCAACTAAAAGGTCCTGAAATTGTAGCTGAGCTTACTCATCTTTTAAGGCTGTTGACCATCTGCATGTTTTTCTCAAAGAAGCCATTTCCAGTTTTTTTGGAGTCTGCTGGTTTCTGTCAAGAAGACATTCTCATGCAAGAACCGAAGGCAGGGGTATGTGTTGTTTGAAGTGCACTTTCACATTTTTATTTAAGTTACTGACAGAGATTTAATGCTTCTGGGGATTGGGCATGTGTCTATGTGGCGATTCTTCTATGGCCTGATGCATCTGTTGATGTGATGTTAATTTCTGTCCAAATGTCTGCAGATTCTGAAGCCTGCATTCACAATAATTTGTGACAGTAGTTCCAAATGCTTTCTTTTGTTGATTCGAGGAACTCACAGCGTTAAGGACACATTAACAGCAGCAACTGGAGCAGTGGTTCCTTTTCATCATTTGCTGTTACATGAAGGTGGTGTAAGCAATTTAGTTTTAGGTTATGCACACTGTGGGATGGTGGCTGCAGCTCGTTGGATTGCAAAACTTACTACACCTTGCCTTCTGAAGGCAGTCAGTGAACATCCAGACTACAAAATAAAGGTAGATCTTCTTTTACTAGTATCTCAGCTATAATATTAAAACATAGACCAATTCAGTAGACCATCTTTGCAATTACAGCTCAAAAAGGCGACTTCAGGCATGATTTGTAATGTGGATCGGAATGAATGGAATGGAAATGATCATGTCAACCATAAAGTGAGTGATGCTAAAATAGATAGGTTGGTAATGATAAAACATAGTGGTAACGATAGAAAGAACTAGGTTGTTGTGGAAAGTACACATATTGAAAATGGAATTTTCTAAGCAAATCCGTTCCAGTCTAAGCAGCTGATCAGCCCTTCATCACTTTGAAGCTGCAAATTTATTTCAGGTCTGTGGTGCCATTGGTTAATTTCATTTCCTTTGTCCTGAGCATATGCTCCAATGGAATTCAATCTTGAACAACATATTGCTTGTAAGTTGTTAGATCTCAAGTGAAACTAGGTATTAGAGGCATGGTTTTTGTTGTCCAAATTTTCTCACTATCAGTATTTTCATGTAAAGCAAAGATCATTTTTTCATTCTGTCATTGCATGTGTTTTTTATATACAAAAAATTGATGTTGAGTTTTTCCATAAATTTTTAGATTGTTGGACATTCACTTGGTGGTGGAACAGCTGCTCTGTTAACTTATATTCTCCGGGAAAGAAAAGAATTCTCTTCAAGCACTTGTGTCGCTTTTGCTCCAGGCATGTATGGAATTCTACGCTAATTGCGGATTCTAAATTCTGCTAAGTTTCTGAGGCTATCCTGTTCTGATGTTTAATTACTATATGGTTCATTATGAAGTGCCCCGTGTGGTCCGATTTGCCTATTTTCTTTCTTGGTTAGATGTTTTCTCAAGAAATAGATGCTTACATCATGATTACCCATGGTTTGTTAGTTGGAAATCTTTTTCTGAAATGTCATACATGGACTTTTAAACGACTCATTCTAGTAGTTGGAAGTCTGTTTTAGAATAGTTATGCATGGACTGGCAAATGTCTTTTTCTAGTAGTAGAAAGCACATTGAAGGATGCCGATAATGATTTTGGAAACATTAGAAAGATAGTGAAGCAATTTCTGTTTGGCAGCAATGTAAAAACACCCTAAAGTCCCCTTCCCCTTTCTATTTCGACTTTGCAATTTAACCACCACTAATAACCATAATTTTCCCATTGTTACTTTAAATTTTAATTTTGTTCATCCTGTGGCGTCACCTTATCATATTGAAGTCATCATCATCTTCCTTTTTAAGCTACTCTTTTTTGTTCCATTTTTTCCACCTTTTTTACTAGTGACTTATCCATACAGAGCCTTTCAGAGGTTTATTACTGCATTGTGCCCCATCTCAGTGCAACCATCTGCACAAGTTTTAGTGGCTTCCATCAGGTTTGTTTGCATATAGGTTCCTCATGTTTGTGAAATTTGCACTTTTTGACCCTTATCATTTCAGAAATTTGCAGTCATGATCCCTGCAATTAATTGAATCCCTAATGCTGTTAACTTATGAAATGAAATGGCCACATTGCCCTTCTAATCCCTTAAATACGAAAATTAAATCATCCTTTCAAACTTTAAAATATTTGTTATGAAAAATCCAATAAAAATGGCTTTCGAAGAAATCCAGAACCAAACAGTCCAATCTATTTAGGATTTGGATAAAATTATAAGGGTATTTTGGTAATTTTATGTTAAAAAGGTTAACAACATTATGGCTTCAATTATCTGGAAGGAACATGGCTCCAAAATTTTGAAACCGGAGGGACCAAAAAGTGCAAATTCTGCAAACATGAGGGACCATGGAAAAATCTGGTTTCATCCACACTTTTTGCCTAATCTGAATCTGCACGTCATCCCGTTTAAATGTGACTGCATTCTAAAATTTTAGAAGCTCTCATCATCTTGCTTCTGCATAATCCAAAGTCTGCACTGTGAATTTTAGTGGCTTCCATCATCTTGCTTCCCCTATACTTCTATACTCCTACAAATTTTGTCTTTTAGGTTGGCTGTTTTACTCTAGGTCTTATCCTGCATGTTCTTAGAAACCTTCATCAATGCTGATAAGATTTTAACTTGTTCTGCATACTTTGTGGCCTTTGCAGCTGCATGCATGACATGGGAATTGGCAGAATCTGGCAAAAATTTCATTACAGCAGTCATCAATGGTTCTGATCTAGTGCCAACATTCTCAACTGCTTCTGTTGATGATCTCCGGTCAGAGGTAATGTAACTTTCTACTGCATCTTCATATGCATGTTGCCACTTTATGAATTTATGCTCTCATAATATATTCTTCTCTATTAACCAATTAGTAAATCAAAATTTCCATCTTCTGATTGCTTCACTCCTTCCATTGGTTGCTTTAATGAATAGGTAGTTAGCTATGATTTTAAACACTGGAAGTTTGATCAAAAGCATGAGGGGAATTGAGAACAATTAGTGCTTTTAGCTGTAGGGCTTTACAAAATGTGCAGCTAAGGAAAAACTTTTTAGTATTCAGCACTGTCATGTGACAAGTGCTTTTGGTGGTTTACTTGTCTTTGGCAATAAAAATGCAGAAAAAGATATTAGATATACAGATCTGCTAAATGGACATAAAAGTGCTTAATAATCTGTTTGGCAGCAAAAGAACCTTTGTTTTATTAAAAGTACCAATAGGTAAAATTGAAACAATTCAAAATTGTTATCAGGATCAAGTGTTGAATATGACAGATTAACATGGTTAGAAAAATAGAAATATTCCTATAAAATTTTACAAATGATCAAAATGATGCCCAGTAATCATAACTGACCATGCAATATATACCATATTTGTGGTCGCTCCCTCTTTTTTCTGTTTTCTTCATTTCTTCATTTCTTGATTCGTGATTCTTTTTCCTTCAGGTTATAGCATCATCATGGTTAAATGATCTGAGGGATCAAGTTGAGAGGACAAGGTTCCTCAATGTTGTTTATCGTTCCGCATCAGCATTAGGATCTCATTTACCATCTATAGCCAGTGCTCGAGCAAGAGTTGCTGGCGCAGGTGCTTTTCTTCGTCCTGTGTCCAGTGGAACTCAGGTAAATTTTAGTGAGGGACTTTCCATGTTGCATTTGCCACAGGCTTACTTTGTTTTGGTTGCCTATACTACATGTTTGCTCTTTTCAAGTGACAAATCACTGTCATAATCCTCATCAAAATCATTTCAAAAACTATTTGGTGTCAACTACACAATTCCAGTTGCACAGGATTTATGTTAGAAATTGTGTTGAAATATTTAGATGCAGGCTGTCTATTTAGCTGGATAAAGATTACAAGGTTTGTAATTCACATTGTTAAATGTATGGGGAAAGGTAAATTGACTTCTATTTCCTTCAGTGTTGGTGCAATGTCAGTTGGATCATATGTTACTTTTAATGCATATCAATAGATATGTGGGTGTAACTAGTTTGTTGCCTAATGTTTAAAATTGTCATGAATGATGAAGTTCATTATTCTAAGGGGCCCGATCCAGTGCACCATGCACACTAGAGCTTCAATGCACACTGCGTGCATTTTAGAAATTTTTTTTTTTTAAAAAAGGTTAAATGCACCCAGATGAGTTTAGGCATAATCGAAAGATAATAGCATGATTGTGTGGGCAATAGGCGTGCAAAATAAAAAAAAGAAAAATAGCTTGATTAACTAGGGTGTGTAGTGAAGAAAAGACAATTTCACAATGATTGATGACTACTGAGAAAGTAGGGTGACACTTCGTATGTGCAGTGGTTGTATTGCCTACTTTGTACGTGCGATGGTGGATATGCAATCACACTTTGTATTATTTAGTTCATTCATGCTTTTGAAAGGAAACAATTTTCCATTGATATATGTTTCTCAATTTTACAATGATGAGCTTTTGACATGTCATACCTAATAGAAGAAAATAATTTTCCATTTTTATCAATTTTACAATGAAAGGTTGTTGATTTTTATTTGAAACAGCAATATTCATCGATAAATTAACTCATTTGCCTTTTTGGCTTTTCAAGGGTGTGATGAAGCGGGCTCGAAATGTTGCTCAGGCAGTTGTCAGGACACGCACCTCTCTCTCTGCCTGGTCTTGCATGGGTGCTCGTCGACGTGCTGTTGGTGCATTTTCAAGTTGTAAAGCAGAGGATGATGCATCTGCCAAGCCCATGTTAGCTAGTAGAAGTTCAGATTCTTTAATGGTTGAGTATGCCAATGGAGATATGGAAAGAAACGATTTGGCCTTTGGGCATTTGCAGGTCTCAGCTCACGAGGCTGAGGAGGAAAACATCTCCGTCGATCATGTAATCAATCCTTCGACTGATGAAGAAATGACTGAAGGTGAGTTATGGCAGGAATTGGAGAAAGAGCTCCATGTGCAAGACAGTGAAGCCCGGGAAGAAGAAGCTGCTGCTGCTAGAGAGATCACTGAAGAGGAAAGCGTGGTAATGTTTGAAGCAGCAGAAAAAAACTCGAGTCCAACAACACCCGTGGCTCCGGAAACTCAACGGTTTTATCCACCTGGTAGAATCATGCACATTGTTTCTTCGGGATCACCTGATACTAACACAGTTGATGATGGCCCTGCAGAGGAGACAATCGGCATATATGAGACACCCAGAGATCTGTACACTAAGCTTCGGCTGTCAAAGACCATGATAAAGGATCACTTCATGCCCATGTATAAGAAGGTGATTGAACAGTTGATTGCTGAACTCAAAAAAGATATTGAAGATTGTATCAATACATAGTAAAAGAAAAGAACAAGAAAGTTATTGATAGTATTTGTTAATGCTTCCCTGTTTATGGGGCATTATTTTTTAACATTAGTCATGTGTTATGGCACTGGCATGAAGATGATAGGGTTTTTTTTTTTTTTTTGGTGTAAGCTAATCGTTCCCCACAGGCTGCTTGAAATTTGAAAGTCACACGGAGGCATGCAACTGGCCTAGACGAAAATTGATCATTTTCATTTCGGGTGCGAAGCTAATGACTGTTGTTAATCTTGTTAGTTCTAGTAAAATAGAGGAATAGGCGATAATGAATACTTCATTTGGATCCAAGCTGTTTACCATCTGTTAAAATTCTTTATTTTGGCGAAATTATAACAAACTTATTCTATATGTTATTATTTTGTGAGCCGAAACTATGAAACTAATTCAATGGATTCACGACTCATTTAGTTATAATTGTATTTGGAAGGTTAAATATAGGTATGACATTAGGGGCAAATAATTATTAACTGGCCTACCCCGCAGCATTGTTTCACACAGAAGGTAATGCAATGCGCAAGCAGCGCAACCAAATATCATGTACAGCAAACAAATAAAAATCAGTTATTTTAATTTAATAGCAGGCTGACTGTATGCGATGCATCTTTATATATGTTATTTTATTTTTTAATTTTTTATAAATATATTTTTTCTAGGTGTATTTAATCCATATACAACTTTTACCATTTTACGGTGCTTTTATATATTTATTTTTTTTATTTTTAAAATCCATCGATTGAGTGACACAGAGGCATACGCATGGTGTAATGTGTAACTCGGTATTATTATCTCATATATCATATCTTAAGCTACTCTATATAATCAGAATGTAAATGAATATTTAGAACTTATAGAACCTCATCTAAGGCTTAACGTCAGTAAAATATAATTTCAATAAATTCAAATTAGTTTTGTTGTGTTCTTTTTAAAGCAAATAAGACGTAAAAATTGCTATAAAAAAAGTAAAATTTTTATTGTATAATTCTATATAAATTATATAAATTAAATTAAAAAATTTTACATTTTGTGACAAAGACAATTTTGCCCCAAAAAAGTAATATCGCGACTTTACAAAATAATTAGTATAATCAAATAGAATATGTAAATTTGTATTACTTAATTTTAGGAAAGCTCTCTTATACTTATAACATTTGACATTAATTCCTAATATATCTACAACCTTTCAAAAATTCTTCTTGTACCAATAATATTTCATCCAAAATTCCTATTATACACTTGCACTCAAAATAACCATTGACTACCCTATTTAAAAAGATGATTTTGCCTCCCCAAAATTTTCCTAGTTGAAATAATTTAACTCTATTACAATATTCGAATCACTAGATGCTACAAACTAATGATTTGCTAATATTAATTCAGTCATATTGAGGTTGAATAGTTTCAATTAAGAAATTATAGAAAGACAAAATTATCTTTTCAACAAAATAACTTATAATTGTTTTAACTACATGAGTATGATAGAAATTTATTTTGATTTCTTTGTATACGTACATCTGTCTCAATATGTATTATATTTTAGTGGGATAGGAACTTTTTTTGATTTGGATATATGTACATCAATCTCAATATATATTACTGTTTAGTCCTCACACATTTTTACGACTTATGAGTGTAGACCACAGGCTCCATCATGTATAGGGAGACCAAAGTTTGGATCACGATCCTGTGCACCCGGGTGCACTTAGGGTGTGTTTGTTTGGGGCCAAAACTTGTCAATTAAAACTTTTCAACCCAAAACTTTTCACTCTTCATAATTAC
>JAXCLR010000050.1:63790574-63834246 GCA_035584095.1 Annona squamosa | reverse complement strand
AAAAATATGATAGTTGTAGAGAGTGACAAGTTTTATATTGAAAAGTTTTAACTTGACATTTTTTGTAAATTGCCAAACACCCCCCTAGTATTTCTCTGCGGCCACCTTGACCCGCAGCAAAGAAATAAGGAAAGATCCCGTTTGCGATCTGTGAAAAAAAAAAAAAATCTTGCTTTTTTATTTTAGAGATATGTGCTAAAATTTAAAATTTTAAGTTTCAAGAAAAGTAAAAATACTAAAAGATTTTCTATCAAACTATTCAAACCCGGCCACATGGTTTCTATGCTAAAGAAATAATGAGATATGTTTTTGTGGATTTGCTAGCACCATAACTTAGGGTACATTTGACTCAAAATGGACTCCGCATATACTTAAATATATTAAATGTATTAAATGTATTGATATTGTAATAAGCATGATTGTCTTTTTTTAGAAGCATGAACTGATGACATATATATAATTAAATCTGCCCATAGGGTATGATGAATTCCATTGATACGGGCCAGGGAGGTGCGGTGGAAGGTGTTTCTTTAACTGATATGACAATTCATAAGACTTCTTGGAAAGTAAAGTTACCAAGCAAAGTATTTTTCTTCGGCCGGAGACTTTTCAGAGATGCATTGCCAATTATGCTCAACTTATCTAAAAGGCGCGTTCAAGCTAATCCTACCTGTTTTTTTTTTTTTTTTTTTTTACAAGAAAGAGAACGAAGACATTCACCACCTCGGCCTCTTCTTATGGTGTGAACAGATACAATTTGAGAGTTATAGGTTGGTGGGAAGCATTTCCATCCACGAGAGGACGTATGCTGTGCAATTGATTTTCAAATATCTCTCATCTACAAACTGGGTGGATATATTTTTACTCTCTTTCTTCTTTTCTACTAACGAGTATAGAAATTGAAAAACCAATTTAGAGAGGAAGGCACCCAACAACAGCTCAGAAATGTGATTGAGTGGTATTCTAACTACTAGGAACAGGTCAAAGGGGTAAGAGCCTTATGGGGATCAACCATCTTGGATTGCGCATTAACAGCCAAGTGGGCAAAACCCATTAATGGCAAATTTAAGATTAATGTGGATATGAAAAGAAATCTTACTTCAAAATGCATGGGCTTTGCTGCCGCAATTCGAGACTCTAGAAGATCTTTTATTGTAACAAAAGGTTAGAGTAAAAAAGGAGTTATGGATTCATTATTTATGTAAGCTACTACGATGTGACTTGGTGTGAGCTAAAGTAAGGAAATTCACCTCACTCAGGTTTAGATGGAATTGGACTCGCTTCTCTTTACTAATTTTTTGATCAATGACACACCTATTTTTTCTTATATGGCCACAATCGTCTCCATAATCAAGTTAGCAACCATGGAAGTTGGGTCCATGTCTTTCCACTATGTTTTATGTATTGGCAACCTAGTAGCCTATATTCTTTCTGATTTTGCACCATGTAATTGTTTATCTAACCATGAGTGGTAGGGTAATCTAGCGGACTTTCTTTTACAAAACTCTATACAGCTAATTTTTTGCCAATAATATATATTGATAATTCTATCTCTCTTCCCTCTGAAGCATTCTTGTCTCAAAGGCTGCAGGAATAGAGTCTATCCTCTTATCAGGAAAAATATATTAATACTTTATATAATTATTTATTTATATAGGAAATAGTTTGCATGTTGAAAAAATAATTTTAAAATTATAATTTACATCAAACTATTTTATTACGTTAATTTTTTTACTATTTTCAAATGGGTTCTATACACATATTCTTTTGAGATGAAAATTGATATAATAATAGAATACATAATTCTAAAGAAAATGGGTAGGGTTATTTATAATTTTATTATCATGTGAAGCTCATTTTGAGACAACTAACTATAACTTACTTTGCAAATGACTGCACGTGAATATATCTAAAAAATCAATTATGAGCTCCATAAGTCTCATTTTTATTACACATGTTTAGATAGCAATTTCATGTAATTTTAATTATTTTTCTTATCTTGATTATTGATGTTAAATTTATTATTTCAATATCCTTAGTATTATTTTTTAATTAGAAGATCAACTTTCATCGAAATTAAAGATATCATGATCATATAAATATATTATCAACTTTCATCAAAATTAAAGACATCAGAAATCATATAAATATATTCATGCGCAAATCATGAATAAATAAGTTATCATAGTCAAAAGTATATTTTAGAATTAGTTGGTGTTTTTGGTATCACCCAACTTGAGTTGCATCCGCATCCTTAGCAAATGACTTTCCATTGTGTTTTTTCTAGTGCAGGCTATAAATTTTTAATTGACAATTACAAACATGCCATCAAGTTTTACCCCCTAATGTCATGTATAACCATATATTTATGAAAACAGCAAACATGACTGCACATTTCCACCATATTTTCAAATATGAATTTTTCATCAATTTTGTTAATGTATGTGAAACTTAGATGCTCAAGTAGTTGATATTTGTGTGTAAAGCAGGATGATTGGGAAGTTTAAGTTCAAACATTTAGTGGAGGTAATAGTGTAATTATTAGTTGATAAGGTTAAGAAAATTAAATTTTTTGCATGTTTGTTTGTCAAAATAATAGTAAAAATCTAAAATATATATATATACATATCTAAAATTAGCAAAATTTATGTTGTATGTTAAATACACTTAGATAAACAAGTGCATAAAAAAATAAAAAAATGTCGTAAATAGCTTTTTTGAGGTGGGGTAAGTGAGACATTTGCTTAGCTCAACTAATAGGATTATTACTCTAAAATATATTCTTGTATTTGTCATTTTTTATTAATGTGTTATCATATATGAAAAGAGAGGATCTCTATTTTTATAGATATGTTAAATTATGTATATTTAATCTATAAATCAAGTTTTATAATTTTCAAATATGTTTATATTTATATTTTTAAACATTGGGACATTGTAGTAATTTTCTGCCTATGAAGATTACTGCAATGCCCCTATGTTTAAAAATAAGAATATATATAAATATATCCAAAAATGGTAAAACTTGCTTCATAAATTAAATACATCTAGTGTAACATATTTATCATACTATCATAAGCTTTACTCCTATTTCCATATGAGGATGATTCCCCTAGGCTACTTTAGGCTATTGGAGTGAAGGTTATGATTGTATTTTAAATTAATTCTTTAATTAAACATCTTTATCATTTTAAAAAAATTCTTTTCAATTATGTGAATAATTTTATTAATTTTATAATATTTTTGATGGAAAATTTTATAATATTTTAAAACATCAATGAACAAAATTATATCTTCATTTTTTTTATAAAAAAATTTAAGTCTTGATTTGAAGTTGCATTGGGGGTGTGACTTGGGATAGGTGTGTTGAGTTTTCAATTTACCTTATTTATACCTCTATCTTGTTTGCAGAAACTTTATCCTTTCTTACTTATAAGTTAGTTTAATTCTTTGTAAATCTCATCATGCTTTACCTATCCATGTAAGGTTATGTAAATTGAATTTTGATTTCAAATGAGTTCATCGAATACAAAGTATTTACAATTAAAACAATTTAGCTCTTTTTATGTAAATAAAAATATTACATGTTGAGAAAATAATACGAGGATAAAAAGATAAACCCTTTAAAAATGGACGATAAAAAATATATTTGATCCGGAAAGATGTCGATATAATTTATATGGATAATAGCGAATATAAAAATTCATATTTTTATGACATCCAGTATCCACCCGGTTGGTTAACTTTTTTAACACCTCCCATACTCAAAGCAGGTTAATTGGAGAGTTATGATCTTGTTATCCATGTCAACAAATGCAAGTGTTAGCCTTGGTTATAAAAATATAATTTTTTACTTTTTAATTTTTTTATAAAATTGTTAATCTAGAGAATATCTGAGAAGTGATAAAATTTTTGGATGAGGAGTTTTTAGCATAAAAATTTTTGAAATATGAGAAAATGATATAATATGATATGATATAGATAATGATGAGAAGTAAAGACAATAAATTTAAAATAGATAGTTTAGTTATATAGGTAGTTGTGTAGAAATAATTGAAAAATAGTGTGAGAATATGTGAATAAATAATTATAAATAAAGTAATTGTGGATAGTGAGAAGTTTTAAACTGAAAATTTTTTATTTAAAATTTTTTTTGTATGGCGAAACATGCCCTTAGTATATTTAATATGTAAACCAAACTTTTTGAAAATGTGCATATACTTTTCTTGTTTTTAAACAAATGTGTATTTAAGTTGTTTTTAGTCCAAAACGGTAAGATATGCATCAAATATGTACACATCTCTGAAATGATAAAATAAATTTATAGATTAAATAAATTAAATTAATAATTTTATAAAATTTTTAAAAAATAAAATATTGTATTAGCCCGAGCTAACACATGCATTTGCTTTTGTTAGCCTGGGCTAACATGGTTATACCTTGCTCATATCTACCTTATCCAAATTTCATGCTTAAGTTACATTACCCACACCACTTTTGTTTTTACTAAATTAAGGGAATGTTCTTTATGAAAGGTTTTTTTTTTTTCTTTTTTTTGCATTTTCATAGAAGGTGCTTTCTAATTGTAACATTCTTAAGAAAATAAAGATCATTGGTGATATTAAAAATTGACTTGCATTCAAATACCTATTTAAATTTATTTCTACACAACTATGGGAATTGAGGGAGGTCGACCTAACCTTGGTTTATACTAAGGCGGATCGGGTCGAAAACTTAATATTCACAGAAATTGTGGGTCGGATTGGACCGATTGGCTATTAGACACCTGCCTAACTTAAGAATGTATGGTCAGGATCGGCACAGGTTGACCCGCCCAAATTCCCACTTTTAAATAAGGGTAAGGTAAGCATGCAAGGGATGCTGAAAAGCAATGTTTACTGTGGTATCATTTTTACTTAAATTAAGTTTCTTTCTTTATTATTTCTTCACTTAGTAACAGCCCGCGTGAATCACTAACAGGACCACTGTTCCTATCAACAACGTGAGACCAATTGCGCCACAAGGTCGAACCCTTGACACTAGGCGAGCCCGCAGTTTGGAAAAGTGCCCTTTTTCAAGAACCGCACCAATGCTTCCTTCGGTTGTCGCTCCCGTGACCGCGGAGTCGCGGATGACTAGCTTAGCATACAGTGTAGATAATTAATTGGTCGACACTGTCATTCATCGGACTACCGGCCCTGTTTCTAGGAAGCACGTGCGGATAAGAGGATAAGAGACCGGAGACTATTCCGTGAACACGCTGAGCCATTAATGAAACAAAATTCTGACGTTTTGGCATACGCAAGGTGCATGCGGTAAAAGTTTTCAAATTAAAACTTTTTAATTTTTAATTTTTTACTTTTCACAATTATTTTATTTTTTAATTATTTATTCATATTTTTCTATAGAATTATTTTACTTTTCAATCATTTCTATGCAACTAACAACACAACTAACCTATCGATTTCAATTTTTTCCTATTTTTTCCTCATCATTACTCATATCATATTACATCATTTGACAATTTCTACTCTCTGCAACCTTTCATCAAAAATTTTATCTATTTCCAAACACACCCTAAGCAACTGTTCACTTGCTAACGATACACGTAAGATTGAATTGTGGTCATCAAATGTTATAGACGCCGAAATATTTATAAAATTAAAAGAAATTTGGTTTATTTATTTATTTAGGGGAAAATATAAAAAGTAAAAAAAAATTCATACATGTCCACATATCTTGAGCAAAATTGCAAATGTACCATGAAACCACGACTTTTAAAGAAATAGCATACGTACCTACATGATTTTGATTATAACTTCTGTTAAGGGCACGTTAATGAGAGTAAAAAACTTTAATAAAATGACAAAAATGCTCCTATGAAAATCAAAATATTATCCACAATTTAATTGTAAAAATCATCGCAAAAAATATCAAATAATAAGATATGCATCAAATATTTAAACAATAAAAATAAAATAGTTAATTGAATATATTTTCATTAAATAAAAATGATAAGATAATACACTTAAATGTAAAAATTTATTCATAAAAAAATTCTTTACATTAAATAGATTAATTTTGTGTAGTAACTAAAAATATGTTTAAAATAAATATTTTATTCATAAGGGCACTTTTTGGGTATTTCAATAAAATTTGTAACCCCCGTCAATGTGGTGCCTCTAATTTGAGCCAAACTACATAAGTACAAATGTAATTTTTTTTCAAAAATCATAGTACACTTACAATCTAGTCAAAATCATATATGTTTTCAAATTTCGAAATTCTTTTTTTTTGCATTTTGGTTCCTCTAACAATCCGTATTTGTTTTTTAACCAACGACTTTTATGTATTTACCTTTTAACCCTCATAAGTTTGCCTCCTTTGTATTTTAAACTATGCAATTAATGCACACCAATAAGCAAATGAAAGATTTATCAGTAGTTGTCCTACAAATTTTTTTAATCTTAATATTACCCTTAAAGAAATTGATTCATGCAATAAGTCAACTTAACTTATTAACAATAAAAATTGTGCTATTTATAAATTAAAGCCGAATTATAATGACGAGTTAACTTGTTTTCATGAATTGACTTAGTTAAACCATATAAAATTGTCTTAACTGCATATACAAGTCGATTTTACTCAAAGAAATGATAATGGTATTTTTAGATTTTTCACTTATAAATAACAACCGTTAGTTGGTTGTTTTGATGGCGAGGTTTGAAATGTAAAAGGACAAATTTGTAGGGTTTAAAAAGCTAATATGCACAGTTAAAGGAATCAAAATGCAAAAATTTACTATTAGCATTTTAAACTTGGTAAAGTTCAGTTTTTTGCATTTTGGATTGTTATTGCATGTGCATCATGTTATGTATACCGTAAGAGCACCAATTTAAGTATTTGATCTCTAATAATTTGTATATGTTTTTACTCATATAATGTTATTACACTTAAATACTTTAACTAAAAATTTTTTAAAAATATTTTCATAAAACTTGCATAAAAATAATACTAGGCTAAAAAATTTTATTCAATTGATTTGACCATATTAAGCAACAAAAAATGGTAGCAAGTGAGAATCTTTTGATAAAAATTAGAATTGAAAACTTTACTAAATTTGCAATTAAGAATGACTAATAAAATTCAGATCATAGCAGTACATAATAGAAATATCAATGATTAGAAAAATAATTGCTAAATAGTAAGAATTACGTTGTAAGTTGTTTAACAATATGCAACGAGTCTAGATAAAAAACAAAACATATTTTTTTGGCTTTCGACTCATATACAACTTTATAAGATAGTTGATAGACATTTGACCTTTTTCTCTTTTGACTTGATCAACATTTTGGCTTTTTCTCTTTTGACTCTTTTTTTTACTCTCATCTGAACATTATTTTTGCTTATCAATTTGCATATGTTGATGAATTAAGAGCCCATTTGATAATGAAGAAAAAGAGAAAAAATATTTTTAAAAATAATTTCAAATAAAACTTCTAGTCAAGAACATTTAAGTATGATAATATTATGCAAGTAAATACGAAGGTATATAAATTATTAGTGATGAAATATTTAAATTGGTTCTCCAATGCAATGTCAAACTTTATAATTCAAAATGCAAACATGAAAAGTTACAAGGTGTGTTTGGGAAGTAAAAAAAAACTTTTAGATGAAAAGTTTTTTAAAAGTTTTTTGTGTAAAAGTTGTTAAATTTATAGAAAATGATGTGATATAAAAAAAGTAATAGTGAGGTGTAAAGAGAATAAAGTTAAAATATACAGGTTAGTTGTATAGGTAGTTAGTAGAAATAATTATATAAGAGTATGTAAAAAAATAATTTTAAATATGATAATTATGAAAATGAAAAGTTTTGGATTAGAAAGTTTTTATTAAAAACAAGCATGCCCAAAAGGTTTAAATATTTTACAGGATCCTAATAACATTTTTAACATTATGAGTTTTTTTCGAAGATTAAGATTTACATTAACTTAGATAAATCATTATATAATGCACAGGAAATACAATATAGGGGTTGCCCCTCTACACTAGCTCAAGTTCGACCAACATTGCATATTTTGCTAAGATATGGGCTGATTGATTGCTTTCCCTTAGTACATGTTGGTAGCTAATACTCATGAAATAAGGCTCCAAAGACTTAATCTCTTTTACCAAAAACCTCAGGTTGGATTGAGGGTATCCATTACTTGATAACCAATTTGAAACAATCAAAGAGTCACTTTCAAGGTCAATTCTTCTGATGCGCCAATCCTTTGCCCAGCTCAGCTCCAAAAGAACAGCATTCAACTCCATCCATAAGGGATTAGCTATCCCCTATTTAGACCAACATTAAGCTCCCACAAATGAACCATTTGCACCACATACAATAGCTCCAAATCTGAGCAACTTCTTCTCGATCATACACCTTGCATCTACGTTTATTTTCACTCAACCTATTTTGGGGAGCCTCCACCTAGTCATGCTGATGGTGCACCTTGGTCTTGTAATTATCAACCCCTCGGCGGTTATGTTATTATGTAGGAATTTCTAGCTCTGGTTGAGAATGTTCAAGTCTTGGTGCTCTCTTCTTTTTCCCCTATTGGGGCTCCCCATATAATAACTTATTTTCAATAAACCAAAGTCTCCATCCCATAGTAATGAAAGGGGAAAGGATGAAGTTTTCGTTTGTCCTTAAAAGATAATTGAAAATATCCCTCACTCCTCTCATCGCTGCAGAATAGAGTTTTGTGAATAGAGGACAAATCAGCCACTGTTTGAATCGAGGGCACGCCCAAAAAGATGGTCTTCATCTGTGGCGCCCGCGAATCTGAGGGGCCGGAGACTTATTTCAGGATAGTCTGGTTAGTAAATTATGAGCAGGATTGTAACCCTGTTCACACGACATAGTTTTCAATTCAACCTCATATTAATTTATAAGCAATCATTCACTGATAATTAAAGTCACATAATATTTACAAAGCGTTAAAATTCATTTACACCGTCAATCTTTGTAACCTGATAGTATTGCATCTTTACAACCTCATCATTCATCAAAATATATAAAAACTATACAACCTTAAGAGTTGCTAAATTGTGACATTTTTTTTAAACCTTGTTGTACCTGTCTGAGGTTGGTAAAAACAAGATGTGAGTACTAGACTCAATAAGCAAGTATTTTTATTTAAATAAACTTTTTCATTTTATAATTTGGCATTTCATAAATAATGCACATGCAAATGCACATTTTACAATCACGATTTAAACTTTCATTAGATGGTACGCTAGCTAGGCGACCATCAATTCATCTACTCCCTATTTTAGGAAGGGCATAGCTGGCCGTTGAACCTATATTAGCGACTCAGTCACATTAGAGGAAGACTTTGGTCCGCTTACACCTCTAGAATGGACCTGTACCTTTGTGCACCATACATCATACACATGCTAGCATAACTTCAAGAAATAATTGCATTTATTATTTTGTTCTATTTTCAAATTAAGAAAATGACATAACTATTTATAAAACAAATTAATGAATATATTTTTCAAACCACATTATGGGGATGACCATCCTTAAATAATATTGAAAAATTCCTACAAGAAATAAATTGCAAGTCATTCAATCATTTTGAAAATAAATTATTTCAAGGCGATACTTGCTTATCTTAAGATATTAACTGGCCTCATCTACTTTTTCTTTTTCTTTTCCTAAATAAACGAAAAAGACTAACTCATATATTTATATATTTCCATTTATGCTATATATTTCATTCAACACCCCATGTTTAGGTATTGAATTTTATAGTAATATTATATAAGGTAATAACACATAATATATATAAAAATAAATAAAAACTAGTTAAAATTTCTATAATGAAGATATATTTAATGTCCATGATTTCTAAATGCCTTTTTAATGTATTTTTCAAGCCGTATTAAATCAAAGGCCATATTACATCTGTTGGGGTGTTGAGGATAATTAGATCAAATAAGATTTCCAACCATCAATTCTATTTGAGTGTGAGATTAAATATGTGATAACTTTAAATTTTATAGGATATAAAATTTTTAAATCATTTAAATGTTCTAATAATCATGTATTCATGAACTATAATTAAGCATTATATATAGGAAAGAGAAAATTCTAATAATCGTAATTGCTAAAATTGGCTTAATTATTATAAAAGAGAAAATTAAATGCATGGTTGATATTCAAACAGGCTTTTCTGAACCTGTTTGGACGTCTCTAAATTTTTAAGGCTTTTCTCCTTATGTATTGCGTTATGCTCTCTTCCTAATTTCCTTGGAGGATATTTGCCTTCTTTTTTACTGTGGGCGACCTATACTGCCCCTTTTATACACCCCTTAAGTGGTAATTAAAATTTTTTTTATCTAGCTTGATCTATTTTAATACCATGCTGCTAATTATACTCCCATGCACCGTGCTGCCTTATTGCTGCCAGCTCTTCCTATCATGTATTGTCCGGTCCTCATTTACAACTAGCATGTCGTCCTTTTTTTTAACGGAATATTCCATCATTAATTAATTAATTCATAATTGGCTACGCACACATTTATATATTATGAAAAAATTTTCTACTAGTATACATGTTATTGCTCACAAAATGCACCATTCAGAATTTTTAAAAAATTTTGTTTCATTTTTTAATTAACGAATTCATCTTCGGACATAAAACCTCTTTATAAAATTTTGAAAATATGTTTTCCAAAAATTTATTCCTTCATTAAATTTGGCTCATTATTTTAAGCTTATATATAAAATTTCACCTCAATTGGACAAAGTACATATTTTAATTTAATTAAAATTATATTTTAGCATAAAATTTCATTTTAAAACCTTGTAGACATGTTTTTCAAGATTTAATCAATTCATTGTGTAGGGTGTATTAAAATAAGTTTGTTCCAAAAGTTTCTTCAAACAACCTTATATACATCACTATATTAATTAAATAAAAAATTTTGCGTAAAAATAATAAAAAGGCAAAAGGAGGTCCTGGACAACCTGCTGCATATTAGTTATTTTTTGAGCATGTTTTTTAATGCAGTTAAGTTAAACAATTTAATCAATTATTTTTCATAATCTATACCGTCTAGATTAAAGAACACACAATTTAATACTTTATATTAAATTCTTTCGTTGATCCTGGTTATACATTCTCAGATATAATGAAAATAGCACATATGAATATAAGCTCTTAATTAGTACTCCTAATCAATCAGGAATTTTTCATTTATTTTTATTTTTTCATAAGGTTCGTGAATTTAAACAGTCTCAACTGATGTAATTTAGAATTTTGAAATTCATTTTCGAAAAATTTATAAAAATTCATTTTCATGTCTAATCTTGATGAAATCATTATTTACCCATTTTCTAAAATTGTAATTTAATTTTATTTTTCTAAAATTACAATACACATTTTTCTATAGCTTTATAGCAATAATAGACACAATGTATAAGCTTTCAGTATATATCATATTCACTAAGTTTAAAACAACATGGGTTTCACATTATCTTCCCCACTAGACCTGCAAAACAAACAGATATTGTCAACTTGAATACCTCTTATGAGTAAGTTTCGATTGGTTGACAGTGTCTTGGTAAAGATCCTGTCAGTCTCAAGATTCCAGAAAAAATATCCTCTTGTGCATTACTAGGTATATGTATTATCTTTACTTTTTCCCCATCCATCCACTCCAGTCACCATCTTAACATTTTCATTTTTCGGCTCCTGCTTTCCCAATCTATAAATTGATAAACCATAAAGTCATTAGAAAAATGAAATGATAGTGGTCCAAACTTAACATTGCTAGGGTTATGGGTCTAAAGTGCAAAGAACCAACATTTATTGAATTTAAAATGTTAATAACCAAAATTTGAAATTTAAAATACAAATTCTTAAAAAAAGCCCCAAAGTAAAATGATTATTTAAATTTTAATGAATATATATCTTAAAATTATTTAGGAAATAAAAATCTATCTATCCAAAAAGCAGGTACTTGTGAAGATGTAATTATAAGCTATCTTTATAGCTTCATAGCCAGAATTGAGAAGGCACATCTAAAAAAAAAATGGCTTCATTGCCAGTGGGGTTTATCCCAGCCAGTAACATCTCTTGCTTGGTTAGCGGAGGTCATAGAATCGACTCTCTCCTGGTGCAGTGGGGCGTTCGGGAGCTTTTGTCTCCCTAAATTTTTAGGTAGAGTTGTATAGACCTATTAGTCCGTAAATACTCCACTTCGCCCACATCAAAAAAATCATTTTCAATAATTTTTTTTGTTTTTTTCGTACATTTGTTTTTTTCGCTAAAAAGAAAAGACTCTATCCCAACATCCTTAAAATATGTCAGAGGGAGGGATGAAGTTATCCGATAATTTTATTGCAAAAAAATTGTCTGTACAAAGTTTTTCCATTATAACCAGAGGTGGATTACCCCATCAAACATAATTATTTAAAAAAGAAAGAGAGATAAAATCGGCTAAGGAATGAGCAACCATATTTGCTTGCCTTAACATATGGTGAACTAAGATATTGCTAGAAGAAGAGAGAATAAATTTGATCTCACCGATCACATTTCCAACGAGGAAAGGAATTCAACAGAAAGTTGAAGAGGTAAAGAGAATCAGACTCCAGTTCCATATGACTCAATTTTAGGCTGAGTACGGTTCCATAGTGCCCCTTCATCTCCACCCCTTTGCAGCGATGAAAAAACCACTCTGTTTATCCCCTTGGTTTCGGGCATCCACGTTCATCTTAAAGGCACCGTTTGGCGGTTTAGTCCATCTAGACACAAGCTGCCTGTCAACCATGCCAGAATGAATAATAAATTTGGTCATTTTGTATTGATCCAAAAAATCTACACACCATTCAAAAATATGAGTAAAAACTAGTTGAGCTCCCTCCACTCTAAGCATATTCCGTAAGAACCACAATCTCTAACAACAAAGAATGAATAGGCCAAGATCATCGTTTCGATCCATCTAGGCAAGAGTTCTTAAAATAACTTGTACTGTGCCCCAAAATGTGGATAGTCTTGCAGCTCTTTGACAGATTGCCCTGATAAATGCCCACTCCGTGAAAATATGATTTGAATCCTCGACGCCATTCATGCAAAAAAGACACAATGAATCCACTACAATGCCCCTTTTAATCAGATTCTGTTTTATTAGCAGAACGTCTTTGAATAGCCTCCACCCAAAAATGAGGACTTTGCTCGGTAGCTTGGTCCTCCAAATAGCCCTGTAAATATCAGAGTTAGACGAATGATTAGATATGCCACTCAGGATCCTATATGCGGATTTTACAGTGTAAGCTCCATTGGGATCATGTTGCCAAAATATACTATCCTCCTCAACTGTTTGTGGAAGGGGAATAAGGTTGATTGCTTGCTAGCTAATATCACCCATAGTAGCCACAATGAGATCATTGTTCCACATCCCGGTTCTTTGGTTGATGAAAAGACTAATCATCGCATTATCCTGCATTGAGGATGGAAGAGGGCCAACCTTGGTCAACCTGGTTCTAGCCACGGATCTTTGAAGAACTACACTCACTCGCCGTTTTCAATACACCATTTACATCCCTGATGCACCACATCTCTAGCTTTCAAAATACTTCTCCATTTGAAGAAATCCGAAGATTTGGCCTGACACTTCCATATATCTCCATGTGGAAAATATCTTGCTTTAAGAACCTCATGACATAAAGATTTGGTGAGAGTTGACAACCTCCACACCTGTTTGGCAAGAAGAGCATAGTTAAAAGTGTGAATGTCCTTGAATCCAAGCCCACCCATGAGCTTTGAGTTGCACATATTTTTTCAAGCAACCCAACTCATCTTGCGCTTGTTTTTCGTCTCACCCCACCAGAACTTGCTTAAAAGCCCATTGATTTTATTACAAAAATATTTAGGGAGCAAGAAGATACTCATAGTGTATGTTGGAATGACTTGGGCAACTGCTTTGATTAAAGTCTCCTTTTCTCCCCAGGATAGTAATCGACCCTTCCAACCTTAAACTTTTTAACATATTCGCTCTTTTAATCCTTTAAACATGCCTTTTTTAGACCTACCCAACCATGCTAGAAGTCCAAGGTAATTATGTAACTCTCGGTTCACGGATCCCAAAAGTTGAGTAATCTCCCCATGTTGGTTGCCCCCTTTGTTGGAGCTAAAAAATATTGATGTTTTATCAACATTTATCACCTGTCCAGAAGAACCAAAATATTATTGAAGAATGGTCATGAAATTTCTGATATCTTGATCTGCAGCTCGAATAAAAATGAGAACATCATCAGCAAAGAGTAAGTAGGTGAGGGACAACTCATGATGATTTATTTTAATACCATGAATGCTTTCATCGGCTACTGCATTTGATATTAAGGCAGAAAGGCCCTTAGCACAAAGAATGAAAAGGTAAGGGGAGAGCAGATCTCTTTGTCGTAATCCTCTCTGTGGTTGAAAATACCTGGATTTAAAGCCATTGACATTTACACGGTACGTCACTGATTTTATATAGCTCATAATCCAATTTATCCATATTGGACTGAAATTCATAGCAACCATGATCTTCTAAAGGAACACCCATTCCACTCGGTCATAGGCCTTAGACATATCCAGCTTTATGACTACATCCTACTTCTTACCCTTCTTTCTTCTACAAAGAGAGTGAACGACTTCATAAGCGACAAACATATTGTCAGTGTGAGCTGACTCAGAACAAAAGCACTTTGTTGCTCACTTATAACATCATGAAGGATAGTTTCAGTCTATTCGCAAGGACTTTGGTAAGAATCTTGTATGCAATATTACAGAGGCTAATAGGGCGAACCAGAGTCAGTGTTTGAGCTCCATCATTTTTTGGAATCAAAACAAGAGTGGTTGAATTCATATACTGAAGTTGTCTATATTGTTGAGCTGAATCAGACTCCTCCATAAAAGCTTTGCAAAATAGGAATACATCCTTTCTGACCATCTGCCAATGTTTCTGGTAGAAGCCAGCTAAAATTCCGTCCGGTCCTGGAGCCTTTGTTGGGTTCATAGTTTTTAGAGCTTTAATTACTTCATCAAATTCAAGGGGCTTGACCATTAGCTGTTTTTGATTTTCTGTTAGTTGTTTGCTTATAAGAGTTGTGACTCGATCAACTTCTGTGGGGCTCGATGATGAGTAGACGCCTGAGAAGTGTGCAACCGCTAACTCCAGTAGTTTATCTTGATCCTAGGCCTAATAACCATTTGCATCATGAAGGGCTTCAATGGAGTTTAATCAGCGCCGATTAGATGCAATCCGATGGAAGAAAGTCGTGTTTTTGTCCCCTTCCAATGGCCAATGGGTCTTTGCTCTCTACTTCCATAATTCCTCTTCATCTTTCAGGAGGAGGTTTATCCTGTATTTTATTTCCTTCACCTCTTCATCTCTTTGGTGAGAGGGGCATTGCGCAGAAAGAGATGCTAACTCGCACTGTTTCTGCAGAATGGCGTGCCTGAGGTTGCCTCACCGTTGTCAATTCCACTTAGATAGCTCAACACTACATTTCTTTATCTTCCACCTAAAGAAGTCGGTAGTCATAGCACCAATATTTGGTTGGGAGAGCCAAACATGGTCAACAATGCGATGAGCATTCTTATCTCTAGCCCAGAAAAACTCATATCTAAACTCGCATGGTGGCTTTTTGTCCTTTTTCTTTGTGTTCAGGGTTATCATGATAGGGCAGTGATCAGAGGTGGCCACAGCTAGATGGAATAACTTTGCAAAAGGAAATAGATTTAACCAACTAGGGGTAGAGAGGCCCCTATCTAGTCGAGCTTCCACTCGCTGATGACCACTTCTATTGTTTCTCCAAGTCATGGGCGAGCCCACATATCCCAGATCCAGCAAGTTGCAGTTGTCCATCACATTGCAGAACATGTCAATCTGTGCCTGGGGTCGAATTCCCTGACTTAAGTATTTTGTAGGTCCTGTTACTTCATTAAAATCTCCCATAACCAACCAATGGATTTCAGACTGTACTTTCAACTTATGTAGAATATGCCAACTCTGCACTCTACGATGTGCATCGGGGTGGCCGTAGAAACCAGTGAGCCTCCAACCTTACACAACAGCATTAATATGGTGAAAAGAAAAGCTCTGGATAATAACAGGAAGGTCATTGTTCCAAAGGAGTGCCAAACCGCCCCTTCCTACCAAAGAGTCTATGGCAAAACAACAATCAAATTTTAATTTGCACCTAATCCCCCCATCTCCTTTGTCGAGCATTTTATCTCACTGAGGAAGAATAAGATGAGAGCTTGTTTCCTGACCAAGTCAAGAAGGCAGCGAATTGCACGTGGGTTCCCAAGCCCACGACAATTTCAAGCTATAAGAGCCATATTAAAAGAGGAGGGAGGGGGACCCTCGGCCTCCACCTCCACTTTTCCCTAGAAATTCTCTATCTTTAAGCATTTCAGAGAGTGACACATCCCATCATTTTCACTCCTCTGCGGACCCCTTTTATTATCCACCAATGGTTACTCCCCTTGGGGGCATTCATGATTGTTGCTCTCCATACCCCTTGCCATTCTCTTCCACCTTCCTTTGGATTTGGGGGGTGTTTCCACCCCCTTGCATTGCTAAGCTGTAGAGAAAGAACCTACCTCTTGGCCGTCATAGCTATTCCATAATGATTGTTGTAAGCACGATGTAATATCAGGACCAAACGTGCGCTCCAATGCCAACATTGGGGATATAGTAGAGATGGGACATTTAGCAGGAGCTAGCTCAGGAACACACGGGCTGTGGGCTCAAGTTTTACCCATAAGCATCACAGACAACCCCCCTGTTTCCTGAACACATTCGGGATTTGGAGTATGGGACTCAACTGTATTAGTCAAAGTATCTGGTGGGTTAAGCAAAGCAGCAAGTTGGGGTGTGTCTGTGGGAGTAAAACATGTTTTTATGAGGGTAGCAGTAGATGTGTTTGGTGGACCAAGTAAGGTAGTAGGTCGGGGTGTGTTGTGGGAATGATACTTTCTTTTATGAGGGTGGAGGGGCTATGCAGCATAGATAAACGCTCAAGTACTGATTCCATAGTAGTAGACAACCTGCTACTATATGGTGAGTTTTCCTTCCCATCAATAGCGTATCCATCACTAGAGGAGGGGTGTGCGGCTGCCGAAGAAAATTTTTCAAGTTGTTCCACCTTACTGTCATGCATTTGATTATTTTCCTGAGGCCCCACCTCCTCATTGGCTACCATTATATCAATATCAACCCCCTCCGACTCCGATTGAGTTAGATTTCTATCGCCCAAATACCTCCGTGGTTCAACTCTATTTCCATAGTCCATATCTGATTTCAAATGCATGGGTCTGGTTCTGAAATTTGCATGTTTTTTTTTATGAGACTGTGGCAGTCTTTATGTGCATGGCCCATGGTACCACAGAAAAAGCAGAAGGTTGGAAGATTTTCATATTGAAAACTCACCCATTTGTGCTTACGTGATTCAATTTGAATAAACACTCCTCTCCTCAGTGGTTCCCTGCAATCCACTGTGACTTTCAGCTTGAGTGTAGATTTTGTGACCTCCATCTCCCACAATGGCTCAAAAGATTTGCCAATGCTGTTCCTAATACATCGTTTATCAACTAGAGAAGGGATTCCTGAAATGTGCATCCACACAGGCATTTTCACAAGCACCGCCTGGGCATGATCAATCTTCTCCTTAAGGTCAGTTAGAAGCACCATTTTCTGTTCAAACAACCAGGGTCGACCAGCCAATACCCTATCTTTATCGCCCCTGTCAGAGAAAGAGACCTTGTAGAGATTTTCCCCAATATCCGTGTATTGGATATTTCCGTTTGTCCTCCACAGCCTGCGCATCATAGTTTTAAAAGAGCTCTCGGTTGTATGATTTACTAGCCCATATAGAGCAGAGAATTGCATCCTCCTCTCCTGGATCAATCATCTTGATGGAGGTTCTCGAGATCGCCATTGTCTGAAGCTCTACACCTAGAAGGTCCCATACGCTTGGATTCATCCTTATTAGTTTATGCCGCTAGTTCGCTCGCCACTGCCTTTTCTCCCTTCTCGCCCAAAGTAGACCCCACATCAATCCCCCTATCCTTCCCTCCCTCTTCTCAAATTTTGTCCTCCGAAGAAAACTAATACCTCTACCCTGTTCCAAGCGTGAAAAGACGCCTATCAGAGCAACTTGGGGAAGGACCGATAGGTTGCCTCGGACATGAATCCAGATTGAACCAGAAAAACTAGTTGAAAACTTGCAGTCATAAAGTGTGATGGGACAGATGACGCAAAGAGGAGGCGTAACGATCGCGCCAGGAGCGGTGATGACGCCGCTCGGAGCAAAGGGCAAAAACAACTACAACGATAAAGGGGAAGACGGTGAAAGCAACAGACAACGACAGAAGTTTGGATTTTTCGTACATTTATTTATCTAAGTGTATTAAACACACAAATCAAAATTTACCATTTTTGATATATTTATATATATTTTAAAGATTTTAAAATATATATGTATATATATGTATTTAATATACCCTTGTCTTTAAAAATTTTTAAAAATATATACACGTTTCCAAAAATAATAAAATTTGATTTATATATTAAATACACATAGATAAACAAATGTACGAAAAAAAAAGTAAAATAATTATTATAAATAAATTTTTTAAGGTGAGTTCCGTGTAGCATTTACTTACCCCTAGTTAAAACTGATGACGAAGATGGGAAAAAATAAAAAAGGCAGATTGGACGCCGGCGATTCATTATGGTCTGGAAATGGACCACCTAAAGCGGGCAAGTGGATGCAGACACGGTCTCTCGATCCACTTCGATATTGACAATCATAGCCTGCTTAGCCCGAAGACATGTTGCGGATTCGACTAGTGTCATTCCTCCATAAAAATATGGATCGTCCATCTTATTTCTCCAGGTGGAAAAATGATTATACCTTGAGTTTTTGCCTTCTCTACTACATGAATGCTCTCATACTATCTACTAGTACATCTTCTGCCACGCCGTCATTTCGGAAATTGATAAAACGAACGGTTTCGATCATCCTGTAATTTAACAAGGTGGGTCCCAGGAGTGCAACGGATGGTGAAATTGTACAGCCTGACGGAGGCAGCAGGAGTGTCACGTTCAGATGCATCTGGTTCGTTTTTCAGGCGCGAAGTGGGGGGGAAGAGAGAGAAAGAGAGAGAGAGGCAGCTGCGGAAACTTCGACTCTTCCATTTTCCACGGCATGGACGGATTTACTGGCATTTCGTCAACGGGCACTGAAACTCCCTGGAATTATCTTCCGTCCCCACCTCGTTAATCCTGTAATTTTCCTCGTGGGCGTTCTTCCCTCTTCTTCCTCCCTGTATCCGTCAGTTGCTCGCCTTTCAAAGCTCCTCGTTCGACCCCTGTCATGGATAGAAATACTGCACCTTTCAGAGAAAGAACCATCCTCAATCGCAGCCTTTGGGTTGCTCTTTATATTCTGAGATCCTTCTCTGCTTCTCACATGCTTCCATACGGTATGCTCTTCCATCCGGTTTCTCATTCAAAGTATTCTTCCGTGTCTACTCTACTTGTTTCTTTATTTATTTATTTTCGGATGTCTTATTGTTCATGTCGTATTGTTCATTTGTTTGTTCGCATTGGGTTTGGAGTCTCTGCTAACAAGATCGAGACGGTGCGGTTTGTCTTGTCGGGTGAAATTTGGAAACGGAAGCGGAAATTGCTTGGTTTGTTGCAGCAGCTTGTGTTTATTGTTCTTTTTGGGAGTCTTCTTGTCTGCTGGGGATGATTGCGGATTGGGTTGGATTATTTCTTCGCACATTGGATTGGATTATTTCGTAATACGCACTTATCTGCAACGGGTTTGGATGCTTCGGGATTGTGTGGTTATTTGGTGGAAGCTGTAGTTTTCCCTTGTTCGCTTTGAAGTCGCTCGCTTTGTTGTTCACCGTGGAGAAGTCAACTGTTTATTTTCCAGTGGATGATGAAACTACTCTAATAAGATTTGCTAGATCATATTCAGCTGATATTTCCGAAAAGTTTGTATGTCTAGGATGATGAAATGAGAAAAGGCTGCTTTGCGAAATTTCCGTCTTGTCAAAGTCAATAAGTTGCCGGTAATTTATGAGGGTCAACTGCAGATTCATTTGGGCACATATTTAAATGGAAAATGAGGAATAGAGAACCCAGGGGAGATCAATTTACTAGCCTGCTGCAGATCAGTTAATACCTAATACCTTGTATGACGTCATTTCAATAGTTCACTTGTCTATTGTTGTAGGTAAATACAAAGCACGGGAGTATGGATTTTGACTAGAGTTTAAACCTTCCACTGTTACTTCAAGGTCAAACAAGAAAAATTTGTGCGCGAGTGCATGTCGAACTGACTTTAGACCTTCCTCCGATCTTTTTGAGATGAAGCAGCAGCAGCAAATGCAATCTTAACAATGTGGTTATTTGTTCTTTCTTAGTGAAGTTAGCCTCCGAATAAGGGTGTTAACGAATCGGGTTGGACGGGTTAGAGTATTATCCTAATCATAACTCATTTAGAAAATCTCAATCTTAATCCACCTCAAACCTAACCCATTTACAACCTATTTAATAAACGAGTTGGTAAATTATTAACGAGTTGTATATATACATTATAAACAAATCAAATCAAACTAATTTAAGGTTGAGTGTCTTGTTTATAATTTTGTTTACAATTGTCATAGTGAATTCATCTACCCAGACAAAATACATAGCATGTCCAAATTTTCATTGGAAGATGAGTGCATTTTTGACGTGTCAACACAAAGAAGGACAACAACTTAGCGAGACAAAGAGAGAATAGAGAGGAAATATTAATAGAGATGAAGAGAGGAACTATTAGAGATGGAGGCAAGGAGAGAGAGGAGAAGGAAAAGTGGAAATAGGGAGAGAGATGGAGAGAGAGAGAGAGAGGAGAGAGTGAGACAGAGAGCGCAAGCGGCAATAGGGACAACGATGACAATGCCACAACATGGTAACAAGAGGATATAGAGTCATAGATGAAGGGAGGAAAATAGAAAATTAAAATAGGAGAAATAGATTTAGAGTTTAAGAAAATATATACACCACTCTTAAGTGGTTGTAAACGGATTAACGGATTAAGCAAGTTAAGTGAGTTATTAAATGAGTTGATGAGTAATAAAATTTCATCTCTAACCCATTTATTTATTTATTTAAATAGTTAACTGGGTTGATCGATCATAAATTATTTATTCCAAAATCACAATCAAAATCCATTTATAAACAAGTTGGACGGGTGGATTGATGGGTTGACGCCCCTACCTCTGAATCCAAATAATCCTTTGCAGCATTTACCATAGATATTTGAAAACCACCTTGGTTCCTTCTCCATTTAAACGAGGTCCTAGAAAGTAGGAACCCAAACCACTCGCAGATTTAGATATTGGGCTGTAGTCATTGACCTAATGGGCTCAAATGAGCTTTGGAGCTATTTTGTACTCTTCTTTTTTTCGCTTGCTTGGTGACGTAGTCTTTCACTACATATGCGATTCATGATCCAATAAAAAAAGAAAAAGGAAAAAAGAAAAGAAAAGTAAAAAAAGACCAACTGGATTGTGGGTTGGAGGTCCCTTTCTATTATGTGGTCAGGATTTGTTGTCAACGTGGATTTTTATTTTTTATTTTTTGTGGAAAATTCTTTTTTTTTTCTGAAGAAATTGTGTATTTTTTTTGTTTTTTTGAAGTAATGTAACATTGTTGAGAAGGCTCTCTACTTTAATGCCTCCATATGGAGTTGAAAACTAGACATTGAACGACTACCTTTAGGGTGTGTTTGGGAGGTGAGAAAATAATGGTAGCAAAAGTTTTCATTGAAAAGTTTTTGAAAATGAGAGACTAAGATAATATAATAGAGGTAGTGATGAGGTGTAAAGAGAATAAAGTAAAATAAATACATTAGTTATATGGAAAAATGTGTAGAAATAATTGAAAAATAGGACAGCTGTAAAAAAATGTGAAAAAATAATTGAAAGATAGGGTGGAAGTGGAGGAAAAAAAGTTTTGGGTGGAATTTTTTTCTACTTTTATTAATTGTTTCCCAAACACACCCTAATCTGAAAATATTGCTCACAACAGGGTTCCTAAAACTTAACTAAATCATCTTTTGAAAATGTATTGGGGATATTTTATTATATTATACTGTGTTCAGTGACAAGTATCCTTTTAGTTCCCGCTTTCCAACTACTTCTGACAGAGATGATAACAGTGATGGATGTAGCAGGCCTATGAAGTAAAACACTTTGAATGCTAGCCTTCTATAGGTTTGCTGCAATTTAATGGCTGATGCTCAATAGTCAGGTAAAGTGAAATAAGATAATTCTGTTTGGTACAATTGGCATAAATAGTTGAAAATTGTCGAGGTTGTTTGGTGGAGCTGTTCAATGTTAAAATAATGGATGAAAGACAAATGCATTTCGATTAAGATAACCAAAAAAAATGAATAAATCAAAAAATAAAAAGATTTAATTGGAAAAGAATTTCGAATTTCAGTTCGAGGAACAAAGATATAGAACTAAAATGGATGAATTTTTACTTAAGAAACAGATATTTAGAATATTTGCAACCTGACTTCGATTGTTTAAGACAAAATTTGGTAATAAGTAATTGGACTGTTTATGAAGAATTGAAGATGCAAATAATCAAAGATCTTATTCTGAGAAGGTCATGCAGGGATGACTTTGTGCAGTGTTGCGGTAGGAAGAAATAGAAATATATAAAGACATTCATATTTACTATGCAAGGATATTCTAGAAATATAAAGTTCATAAGCCAAAAGGTATCATGAGAGCTGCTCACATGTTATCAAAGTAGGCAAATAAGCTCATTTGCTAAGTGTAATTAAACGTCATATACTTTTTTTGGGCTCCTTGTTTGAAGGAAATAAGCTCCATAAGCCTTCAGAAAAGCTGGATCAAACAGGCTGTTCATGTTGCTGCAAACTTATACAGTAGTAGTCTTCACCTAGTGCCAGTTTGACACATTAAACTCTCCCGTTTTGAATTTAAATCTAGCTTAACTTGCAAAATCCACTGAGTTTTACATTGCAAAACTTTTAAATTTTGTAGGTATTGGGAATAAGCTTCCCATTGAAATTGTTTCCTTCATTTGAGATATGTTTTGGTTCATTCTTTCAGTGACTCCATTCTTATTTCTGATTTCTGCTGTTATCCAGTATTTTCAGGAATGTAGATGCAAGGAATTACTTGATTTGGTTGTTGGAAGATGGAAGCCTGTGACTGCATTGAACCACAATGGCCATCTGAGGAGTTACTAGTTAAATACCAGTATCTATCAGACTTCTTTATTGCCCTTGCTTATTTCTCCATTCCTGTAGAGCTTGTTTACTTTGTAAAGAAGTCTGCATTCTTCCCATACAGATGGGTCCTGATGCAATTTGGGGCCTTTATTGTTTTATGCGGGGCCTCACATCTTATTAACTTGTGGACATTTACAATGCACTCAAAAACTGTTGCAGTGGTGATGACCATTTCAAAATTTTCCACTGCCGTAGTGTCATGTGCAACCGCATTGATGCTTGTTCACATTATACCTGATCTGCTGAGTGTGAAGACACGGGAGTTGTTTTTGAAGAACAAGGCTGAAGACCTGGACCGTGAGATGGGCCTCATACGAACACAAGAAGAAACTGGCAGGCATGTCAGAATGCTTACTCATGAAATTAGAAGCACCCTTGACAGACATACTATACTGAATACTACTCTTGTTGAGCTGGGTAGGACGTTAGGCTTGGAGGAATGTGCATTGTGGATGCCATCACACAATGGGATGGTCCTTCAGCTTTCTCACACCCTACGTCACCAGGTTCCAGTTGGAGCTACTGTACCAATTCAACTTCCCATTGTAAATCAAGTATTTAGCAGCAGCCGAGCAATAAGAATTTTCCCTGCATGTCCATTGGCAAGGGTTCGGCCTATTACAGGAAGATTTGTTCTGCCAGACGTTGTTGCAGTGCGAATACCACTTATCCATCTTACTGACTGGCCTGAGCTCTCTGCAAAAGGCTATGCAATCATGGTCCTGATGCTCCCCTCTGATAGTGCACGGAAATGGCACCCACATGAACTAGAGCTTGTTGAAGTGGTGGCTGACCAGGTAACAAGCTTCTCTGTTTTTTGAAAATATCTTTTTATCAATCATCTTCTTGTTTTTTGTATTTTTACCTAATGGGAGACTTCTATTTCCCCTTCCATTTGGTTTTTGTGGATAATGTACTACGTGCATTTCTGTTCTCTAAGGGTGTGTTTGGGAAGTGATAAAACTTTTGGATGAAAAGTTTTTAAAATGAGAGAAAATAATATGATATGATAGAGATAATAATGAAGAATAAAGAGAATAAAGTTAAAATAGATAGGTTAGTTGTATGGATATTTGCGTAGAAATGATTGAAATATAGAGTATTGTATGAGAAGATATGAAAAAATAATTAAAAAAGGGTAGTTGTGGAGAGTAAAAAGTTTTAGTTTAAAAACTTTTGTGTGTTAACAAATGCATCCTAGGTAGATTGCTTCATTCTTGTTATTTTATTCTATAATTGATAAATGCATTTGACTAGCAAATATCTATAAGATGAGTGTAACTGAATTGGGGATGATAACATGTATATATCACTAGAGGAGGAGGATATGATCATCATCATCATAGGCCATTTTCCACTTAAGTGGAGTCAGCTGCATGGATCTTGTTGCACCATTCTCGATGATCAGAAACTAATTTTTCTTTAATATTTAATGTTTTCATATCTTATTTAATGACATCGTTATTTTTTTTTGGTTTTTCCTCTCATTCTCTTACTTTCTTCTATGTGAATAAACTCAACCTCCTAAACATTGTGATTTCATGCCACCATTTAGCATGTCCAACTATGTTAGTTTGTTTTCCTTCATTTTATCAACCAATGGCTTCACCTATAGGTTATCTTGGGTTACTTCATTTCTAATTTTATCTTTTCTTATTTTACCAGTCTTCTATTTTAACATTCTCATTTCTACTACACATGCTATGCATACACTGTTCTTTAACTGCATAACATTTTGCCTTATAAAGTACAGCTAATCTGATTGTAGTCTTATAAAATTTTCCTTTTATTTAATTGGAATTTGACTGTCAAATAAAATTCCGGAAGCACTTTACCATTTTTCTTTCTTGGATTTTATTCATAATATCTTTCTCAATTTCGCCATTATTTTGAACTATTAATCCTAGATACCAAGTATGATCTGTTCTTGGATACATAAATGTCGATTATAAAATAAGGAATTTGGAAAAAGCTTTGAATGTTGAATTTGTGGGTAAAAAGAATTATACTGGTTGGGACTTGGCCTATTTAAGTGGAGGGATATAAGAGAGGAAGAGTGCAATGCACAAATGCCCTGGGCCCATTATAAAACATTTTCTGCTTTGGGCATGCCATAGCCCTCTCATAATTTTTTCTTGCTTGACTTCTAGCCACAGCTTTCTAGGAAAGGCGCTTCAGCTGTGGTTAGAGCTATCACTTCTCTAGAGGCCACCCATTATTCCATCATTGTTCTCTATTCTTGCATGTGATATAGTTTGCTAAATAATATAGATATAATACACATACAATTGGATTAGAAGATAGCATGAAGTAAGACTGCTTCCGAGAGAAAGTTCCTGCTGTAATCTCTTTGTATATTCTGTTTGTGTTTATCAACGTGTACTATTCAATGAAAACTTTATCTTTGGCTCTAATGCTGCTCTTAAAGTATAAGTTATTGGTACTGAGGATTGAGGGACTAGTGTTATCATCTTCCCCCTGTATTGAGCTTTTGGACTAGTGGTTTAATAATAATGATAACGATAATAATAGTAGTAGTAGTAGTAATAATAATGATATTATTATTATTATTGTTATCTACATTTTTAAAGATTATTAAAGAGGATACAGAGCCTGATGTGATTTTGGTGCTAGACTCTTGAATTGGCAGCATATAGAGCAGGCAGTATGACTGGAGAGAAGACTGCCATCACTGTGTCGATAGGCAAAAGAGTGAGCTGCCAGTGCACGCAGAAGGTGCTTGGCAAGCCTTAGGGTAGTCTTACGTGCGGTTTTGTAGAGGAACTTAATATATGGGGTGCAATAGTCTGATGTCAATATTTTGAGAGGGATATATTTTATGCATGCTCCAGCTTGAGTAGGATTGGGCAATTTATGATTAGTCCTATGGTTAAGATGGTGTCAGTTTTGGATGTCTAGGAAAATGATGTGACCTATGGAGGAGTAGTCTCCTTGGCTGATATAGCTGTGTGGAGTATGGGGTCCTTATGGCCCGGTCATTGTGTGCAATAAGTCCACTTTGTTTGCTATTTGGGGCAGCCAATGTTCATGGCCTTGTGCACAAGCCTGAAAATCCCACGTTGAAACCTTTGGACCATCGTTTATATATCATTGATGATGAAATGCATGCAATTCAATTTTTTATTTTATTTTAAAATTCAAGTGTTGGCTTATTGTTTTGGTGAACTGTTTGCCAATGGATCTTTCTGTATATTATGATGGCCAAGTTTAAATAACAATGCTATTTTTTTCAGCATGAAAAATATTTAATTCTTTAGCAATCATTTTCTATGGAGGAAATAGGTTTTTCTTTTATTAGTGCAATGATTTTAAGGGAACCAGTGTTTTCACTTGCTGGTCACCTTAACAAGTGCTGGAATAGTTCTCTCTTATACAAATAGAGGAAGCAACTATAACATTAATTATGGTCAAATTCTCTCCCTCATTCAGTCATTCTTGAACCTGCTGTAGTCTTGCATCATGAGAATTGAATGTCTAAACTTGTTTCTAGGTGATGGATTCCATGAAAGTTATGACATTTCTCATTTTGACCTGATTTTCATATTGTTGAAAGAAATTTGGCAGGTGCATCCTGTTTTCTTCTTACATATCTTCCCTTGTTTCAGGTTGCTGTTGCTCTTTCGCATGCTTCCATTTTGGAAGAATCTATGCAGGCACGTGACCTGCTAATGGAGCAGAATGCTGCCCTTGATTCAGCTCGACGAGATGCCGAAATGGCGATCTGTGCTCGCAATGATTTTCTAGCTGTTATGAACCATGAAATGCAGACTCCACTGCATGCAATTATCGCCTTATCTTCCCTACTTCTAGAAACAGAACTCAATCCAGAACAGCGTACCATGGTGGAGACTGTGCTGAAGAGTAGTAACCTTCTTGTGACGCTGATCAATGATGTTTTAGATCTTTCAAAACTTGAAGATGAAAGCCTTGAACTGGATATTGGATCTTTCAACCTTCATGAAATTCTCAAAGAGGTAAAATTTTTGGCGAGAAATTTGGGCGAACCAAACCTTCTGCTGAGGCACCACATTTTCTGTCTTCTGGCCCGTGTTGTGAGTTGCGATGAGTTACACAATCATTTTTACGGCTTGCACTTTATAGGCAGATTCCACAATCTCTCTTACAGTAGTATGCACCCATAATTGCTTGGCCTATATTTTGGTTGGAACGCCTCTTGAAAGATTTTGCTTCATTCCTTTGTATGGTGTGGCCTGCCAGATTCAGTCTTGATGAATGAATGACCTATAGGCTACCATATACGTATGTTGCCTTTGAAAATAATAAAATTGGCAATCTCATCATTTTATTAATGTTAATTATGAATTATTAAGGGCTTTTCTCCCTCTGCCATACTCTCGATAAAAGAGTTGGATTGTTCTTATCTAAGCTTAGTGATTGGATAGAACTGTTCTCTTATTAAAACTGCAGGTCATTAATTTGATCAAGCCTATTGCATCTGTGAAGAAGTTATCAGTGCAACTGATGGTGGCACCAGATGTCCCCATATTTGCAGTTGGTGATGAAAAACGACTCATGCAGACTATTTTACATATTGCTGGGAATGCTGTTAAGTTTACCAAGGAGGGCTATGTTTTAGTTACAGCTTCTGTTTCAAAGCCAGAATCGCTAAGAGACTCTAGAGCTTCTGAATTGTATCCAGTGTCAAGTGATCGCCACTTCCAATTGCAAGTGCAGGTAGTTTATGGCCCTTATTTCCATTTTGAAAAGTCTATATAATACATAGGAAATTGATTCTTGCTATTGGAATGAGGGTCGTCCTAATAGCTATCAGTCTTGTGTTTTTCCTTTTCCTTCCCCACCCCCACCCACCCTCCCACCCCCCTGATTTCCTTTTATTTTTTGTGGGTGGCATTCTCCCTGTCTTGATTGATTCTCATTCATCCATTAAATGCATGGTTCTCTGTAGCCAATTCAAATTGTCCAATTTGTGGATTTATGTGCCGAAATGATTCTTAAAAATGGAATTCAGCCTAGTTCATTATATGGCACGCGATTGCAGAGATTGATGGTTGGCCACACTTCAGCCTTGAATAGGATCTGGACTATGGATATGCATGCATGTTCAATGATTTTTTGCCATTCCAATGGTCAAAAATGCACAGTATGCCTTTTGGTGTGGTTAAAATATTGGGTTCTTCTAGCAGCTGGAACCAGTCATCAGCTATTTTACCTGCATGATTATGCATGCATGTTCAATGATTTTTTTGCCATTCCAATGGTAAAAAATGCACAGTATGCCTTTTGGTGTGGTTAAAATATTGGGTTCTTCTAACAGCTGGAACCAGTCATCAGCTATTTTACCTGCATGACTATCACTCATGTAATCAAATTCTAATATGAATGAATTTCCAAGCCAACATATCCGGAATTGCCACATCTCTGCTTGTGTGCTTCAGTCTTACCTGCATCTGCTTTGTCATCACATGCCTGTTGCTAACTGAGATGGTCTCTACCAGAAATGTGCAAGAGCTGAAGGATGACAGGTTTGATTAACCCTGAAAATCTATATATCAGTAAAAACTGAGATGTTCTTCTACAGACACATGAGAGAGCTGAAGGTTGACATGTTTGATTAACACTGAAATCTCTGTATATCAGCAACAACTTAGCATGATCTTGGAGGAAGGCGTGGATTCTGGATGAGGTTACTTAGTTGTTGATGGATTTGTTGCTGCAGGTTAAAGATTCTGGTTGTGGAATTAGTTCTCAAGATATTCCACACCTCTTTGCCAAATTTGTACGATCCCAAAGGGGGCCAAGTGGAACTAAGGGTGGAATGGGTCTTGGTCTGGCTATTTGTAAGAGGTATCACGGCAGAAACAAAATTTTCCTTTTTCCTTTTATCTTTTGCCCCTGTTGCTTTCTAGAGCACCTAGATATTTCGGATACTGTCTTTAATATGGTTTACGTTTTGCTTCTGCATCAGGCATGGATTTTATGACGTTGACTTTCATGATTAATGTCTGGTGGGGCAGTTCTTAACTGCATTCAGGATGTTGAGAAATGCAGTTCCTAACTGCATTCAGGATCTTGAGAAATGTCTTCTTTAACATCTGCATGTATAAAGTTGATTTCACTTTTTAAATATAGTAGTTATATATGTTATCTTTCTTTCTATCCATTGACTGGCATGTGAGAATATAGTTCCCCTTGATATCAATGTGTCTGAAAGGACGATGATAACTGTCTACAAATGCATCATTTAGCTTTCAAATTCTGTAGCAGTTTCCAGTTAGTGTTCTTCTTTGCTTGTCCAGATCTCTTGATTTGTTTTATGCTATGTTGAACCTGGGGGCGTGTTTGTCTTTCTTTTTTGTTACTTGACCATCATGATTCTCAGCACTGCTGTTGATTGCTTGGCCTGTTTAGAATTTTGTGCATAATTTGTTTCTCAGATGTTCACTCTTGGGAGAGCACTAAATAATGCTCTTTGAACAATGGATTGCTTACACAGAAAAATGCATTTGTTCCAGCTGATTTAATCAGTAGGATGTTGTGATGTTTATAACAGCCGTTAGCCGAGTTAATTGATGGCATTGGTGTACTACCCATGTTACATTCAGTGTTTGAATACTGCACAGTTCACTGGCCACTTTTTGCGCCATGCTGGAGGAATGATAGTGTGGACAGACTGATCAGCTGTCTTCGTTCATGTAGAAGTTTGGCTAAGTTGATTGTTCAACTTGCCTTACAGTGGGTATTCGCACATGAATGATGGGGTCCCAGTTGCATACACTGGGATTCTGGGAACGCCGATGTGCAACATTTGTGAGTACGACGAGGATGGACTAGTCAATTGAAAGATGAACTGGGAGCACTTATGGAACTTCTTTACGTACCATTCACTAAGTTTTTGCTCTGTGCTTTGATTTTGAAAATTCATGAAAAGACAGCTAGGGCATCAAGGCCGAAGCAACTTCCTACCTCTCTCTAGGAAGAGCTTGATGCTTATTGGTGCTGACGTTGCTTTGCATAATGTTCTGTATGTGGTGTTTGGTGATATTTTTCCACTTCTGCAAATTGTGTGCTCAGATACGTAAATCTCATGGGAGGTCACATCTGGCTAGAAAGCGGGGGCTTGGGAAAGGGTTGCACTGCTACTTTTGTTGTGAAGCTCCAGTCTATTAGCAATTCAAATGAATCTGCGCCAATTATGCCCGGAGATCAAACAGGCCTCATCTCTGCAGACCTCTCCAGACGAAACATGCTTTTCAGAGATGACAATTGGATGATGCATTCAAAGTCCCGGCATCAAAGGAGTCTTTAGCCAGGTAATAAACTCAAAATCTCAGCACAAAAGGAGTCTTTCAGATGTAAATTCCATTTTGGCATCATTTTGAAACACCTAACCAGTTTTGATGGGGATTCTAGGCTATTACTATGGATGCCAAATTTATTTGACATGTAATGGTTGCTATCATGCGTCTTCATAGAGCTGGATTGGATTAACTATTTTGAATGATGTTCTTTCTCCTGTATAGGAAATGTTTCTGATTTTGAACGGTGGTAAGTTGGGATCTGATCTCTACGAAAGTACATTTCAACAAATTTAGCTAGTCTCATGTTGATAGCAGGAAAATATTGGAGATTCCTGCGGCGGAAACTTTGTTCTTGACCGTATATATTGAAAAATTCTGCGCCGCCGAACATCTACACAACCAAAATTTTCAAATGGAAGAATAAGCCAATCTTTCGGGAGCTAGTGGGGCAATATGATCCAGTTACTAATTAATTCTTATTCAAGTTATCGTAGAGGGATGGATAAATTAACAACAGGTACCTGAATACGTTGACGATTTATCTATTTCTAATCCCTATTTAATTTCATTAAAATAGATGAATCGTCAATGAATTCAAGTACCTGTTGATAATTAATCCATCCCTATTTAATCCCTATTTAATTTCATTTTGGCCACTTCCATAAAAAAAAATTTTCATTTTGGCCCCTTGTTTCTTAAATGGTGTCAACGGTTTTCTTATGATAAGGATATGTTAAAGACAGGCGCCATTAGATTTTTCAGAAAATGTTGTTTCTTTCAGAATTAAAGGTAGCCTCATCTACTCCTTATGATGAAAAATTAATGGTGACTAATTAAGGACTCGGATTGTATACATCATGATTTATTTTAGGCTAGATTACAACATTCATTTATTTTTATAATTAGTTGTATTTTTCGATTTCTTTGCATAAACTAGTTTATCTAAGTGTATTCAATCTATGTACAAAATTTTGTCATTTTATAATACGTTTATATGTTTATTTTTGATTTTTTAAAAATAAGTTTTTTAGAGGGTAAAATGACTTAAATGCCCTTGAAATTGATTATTTTTAAGAAATCAAAAATAAATATATAAAGGTATTGTAAAATATCAAAACTTTGTACATAGATTGAATACACTCAGATAAACATGTTTATAAAGAAAAAATTAAAAAAATATAACTAATTATAAAAGTAAATGAATGTTGTATTTTATTCTAAAATACATCATGTCGTCTGTAATTATATACGTAATCATATAAATGGGCGATGAATATCCATGCGCTTTTACCATTTGGATGGTGGTTTTCCAAAGCCCTTTAAGATGCCCCTGGCTTATGCTATCATATTCGTTTGTTTTTAATAGTTTGACTTTTTTCTATAACATAGATTGTGTTTTTGTTCATTGAATTCATAATTCAATACTTTACAATATTGCTTATATTATTTTGCACACATTTAATATAATTACAAAGTTTACATAAGAATTACTGGAACTTACCTCCATTTTTTGGTGAATTTCAAAAATAGCATCCTACTGAAAGCTACTATATTTGAGGGACTATGGTCAGGTGCACTTGAGTATATTTAACTCATTTTTTAAAATTTTTTTGAATTTTTTTATACAAGTATTAATCTAAGTGTATTTAGCATGTAATTTTTACAAATTTTGAATATTTGTAGATATTTTTTTTGGATTTTTTAAAATCAATGTCAGTTTAGTAATTCACAAATTACAAAATTGTCATTGATTTTAAAAAATTCAAAAAAATCTACAAATATCCAAATTTTGTAAAAATCGATACACACGCTAAACAAACCTATATTAATGCTTGTATAAAAAAATTCAAAAAAATATAATCAAATAGGTTTTTGCACCAAGGCGCAAAAGATCGTTCCTCACTATATTTAAGGGATTGCGATTAGGTGCACCTACTTGTAAATATCCATTTTTAATTTTTTTTTGAAATTTTTTATGTAACTGTTAATTTAAGTGTATTTAATATGCATCGATTTTTACTAAATTTGAAGATTTTTAGATTTTTTTTGGTTTTTTAAAAAACAATGTCAGTTTAGTAATTTTAAATTATTAAAAATGACACTAATTTTTTTGAAAAATCTAAAAAATTTCAAAATTGGTAAAAATTGATACACATGTTTTTTAAAATTTGGAATACACATGTTAAATATGCTTATATTAACAGTTTTATGAAAAAGTTTAAAAAAAAGAAAAAAAAATATGATAACATCCCATATTTAAGTGGGTTATTTATTTTAGTGGTTAGGAAATACTTCTATGGTCACGGACACCATCGAAGATTTTCGTAGTGTTATCCTATTTGGGCCCACCTTGATGCTTAAATCAAAATTTAACCTTTTCATTACTATTTGTTTAATTAGAATACTATTCGATGATTGTAATAAAATTGTTTGATTTATTTATCCATCTCAAACATGTTTGTTCAACATTTATTCCAATTCTTGATATATAGACATAATTCTAGTCATTATTATAACATTCATATGAATATGTGAATAGATATAAGTGATTTTCATATTTTATATATGCTTATAAATATTTTAAACTAGTTGTGACTCACATAAAAAATTTGATGGAAATGATTTTTAATATTGTGATAAAATAAAGGGCAAATTCTAGGCATGCTAACGAATTTTATTCATAATTTCATTTATACACTCAAACTTCTAAAAATTACAAATATATTTACATATTGTCTAAAATTTTATTCATACTTACATAGTTAGGAATCTATTAAAAGGGTTGTTTGCTCGGTTACAAATATGCCTAAGCCCTAATAATGATGTATAGCTAAAAATTCACATTGTAATGAATTTTTCATACATTTATAGTACTATTTGAATGTGAATTTTTTTTTTGTTTTGAACAAATTAATCCTAAGTTATATTAGAGTTTGGACATATTCATTATTTCATAAGAGGGCTAATGACTCTTTTAACAAATTTATAATAATGTAGGTACAATAAAATTTTAGGCTAAATATGTCGGTATATTTGAAATTTATAAAAGTTCTTAAATATGGATGCGTTTGGTAATTAATAAAAAATATGAAGTTAAAATTTTTCAATTTAAAACTTTTTACTTTTTATAATTATCATATTTTTAAATTATTTCTTTATATTTTCATATACAACTTAAGGGTGTAACTTGAGTTGGTTCGGTTTGAGTAGTGGTTTATTCTATATATACTCTATTTGCAAAAAGCTTACCTTATCCTAACTATCTGCTGATTTGGTTTTTAGCATATCATACCCTACTTATTACCCATAAAATTAGTTCTGGTTTTAGTTCCAAATATTTTTATTATTTTTTTAAAATATAAAACAATACTCATTTACATTTCAAAATTGCTGGTAAATATGTTATTGTTTACATTGTTATATAAGAAATATTAATCACATATTGTCACAACCCAATCATTAAAAATTATTAATATATTAATTACAATTTATAAGCTTATTTATAAAAGACTTTCATAAGTCAATGATCTATATAGAGGAATATTCAAGTGCAGCGCCACTGCACTGTAATTACAATGCAGTGGCACTAAAATGGGCTCCACAAGATGATAAAATTAAAATCTACTTCAATTATTGTATTTAGAATAATGTATTTTATTACCATGTAAAATTTTCATCCCAATCGGATATGTGTATGGACCCCATCTGAAAATAGTATAAATCAACATAATAGAAATAGTTTGATATAAATAACAACTTTAAAATGATTTTTTCAATATGTAAACTATTTGCTATAAAATTTATATATAGATAAATGATTGTATAAAGTTTCATTGTATTCTAATATGTATGGGGTCCAAAAATAGGCAAATGTACTGCTATTCCGGTGCAGTCTACACCTCCACAGGACATAAGATTCATTTGAATTTGAATTTGTTAAAATGAATGTGCAGATAACACATTAACACACACACACACACACACACACTAACACATATATAATTATATTCATGTTGGTCGGTTCTGTGTATCTAATGTATATACCTTACTTGTACTCTATTTAAGAGATATGTAATAATATGTATCCTGCCCATACTCATGAGTAGGGGTGGGAATTAAGGTGAGTTGACCCATGACTTGGCTTTGACCTAATTCATTTTTGACTGGGTAAAATCAACATGTTTTTGATCCAGTATAATGATGAGTTAGAAATTTTTATATAAATTCAAAAATAGGGTCGGGGTGAGTTGACCATGTCCTAACTCGAAGAGTCTTGACCCATCCCGCATATGTTAATTTATTAAAAATAATGTTTAAATATTATTATTATTTTCTTTTAAAATTCTTACATTTTTCATAATTAACTATATCAATAGTAGAAGAATTGATTTATGCAAAAAATAATATAAAAATCAATATGAAGAATTTGTACACATATAAATTTTATATATAATTGTATATTAACCTATTTTAATAAATTTATACGATATTTTCTCATGTTTTGTTTATTAATGATGTAGTTTTTAATAATTAGTGAAATATTAAAACATATAATATTTAAATTTAGTATAGATGTATTTTGATATTTTTGTTAAGTATATAAATTGTTAAAATAATCTTATTTGACATGCATATTTTACCCAATCTACTTGAAACTGTTCCGATGCTAAACTGAAACTTGTCCCAAAACTTATAAAAAAATGAGGGTCAAACCAACCTTGTCATGACCCGGTAAAAAAATATGGTCAAATTTAATTTTTAAAAAGTAAGGTTAGGATTGGGCAAACCTTAACCCGGTACGGCCAGCCCCGATTCTCAACTTTATCTATAGATAATATTTTATGCCTTACTTTACTCAAATTATGGTCGGATTGATGAGTGTCCTACCCTAGTTGCACCTCTAATACAACTACCATATTTTTCAATCATTTCAAAACAATTACTTATACAATTAATCTATCTATTTTAATATTATTCTTTTTTTCTTCTCATTATTACCCTATCATATCATATCGTTGTCTTCCAATTCAAAACTTTTATACCAAAAATTTTTTATCTAAAATTTTATCACTTTTCAAACACATCCGGTGAGTAAAATTAATGGTAAAATTTATGAGTATATATATACATGTGGAATTTGCTCTAAAATAAACAATTCTAGATAAAATAATTGATTGAATTTTGAATAAAAATAAATTAGATTAGATAGAAGTGAGGTTTGATAAAAGTGGAACTAATTGAATCGCAAAAATGGGCCGAAAAAGGGCAACAACATGGACGTACTTCCATGGCATCGGTTGCATAAAAGTATCTTTTTTTCTAATGTTATTGCATGTGGTTTATATTTCCTAGTAGTTTCATTCAAAAGTCAATAAATATTAAAATTTTGAACCAGTCTTGCTGACCTGAACGTAGCATTTCCAAGCTAAGCACTGGCTCTTATTGTTATTATTATTAAACCATAACGTCCACCTCATGGGATGTTTACAAGCAAACTCGATTCATTCCTGGCCCTATATTCCGATATCAAATTTGTTCATTAGATGGCCGACACCCGCTTTTGTATTTTCCAGATCTTTGACATTAAACTTTTCTTGACCTCAAATCCATCAGAAATTTAATAAAGTTATGACATATACTCACGTAAAAACATAATAGAAGATTAAAAAAAATTAAGAAGAAAGAAAAAATATGAAAACGGAACCAATTGATTCCAATTGTGGAACCTTTTTTTGCAATCCAATTTCATTAATCCAGGCCACATTAAGATGCTAAAAATCACCATTATTAGAAACTCAGGTGGGCTAAAACAAATACTTGAGCAATCTCGTGAGTTTGTATTAATTAGGACCCATCAAGGTTTCTGAGCCAGCAATGAAAAGCAAATCCTAAATACACCCAAGAGTTTTGTATCCAATTCTAAATATATCTATAATGTTACAATGTTTCAATAATTTCAAATATACAATATAGTTTACCCAAGATTCCATTCATACCCATGCCCCGAATAATGTTCAAGCACTAATTATAATTCTAAATAAAAAATTCACATTCAAATGAATTTTAGTATTTTAATACTATAAATCATACTTTTACAACTATAGAATCATATATCATGTAAATTTGAATTTTTAACTATAGAATCACAATTAAATGTTGGGCATATTTGCCATTTTATATAGGGGCATAAATATAAATGAAAATTTAACCAAACTTATAAATATTTTTGAATTTATTGAAATATTGAATGTATATTTACAATTAGTAGTAAAACTTGTGGGTATATTCGGAATTTTGGTCTAAAAACAATTACAATGGGCGGCTGGACTCATGAATATCATGGTTTGCAAAAATCAAGAGATTTAACACTCGAAGAGGTTCCACTTTTTTTTTTTTTTTTTGTTTGTTTAAAAGCATTCTACCAAGTACTGATAGGATTGTGTTAATCAAAAAACAAAAAAAAAAAAAAAAAAAGTACTGATAGGATTGTGGAAAATTTAAAAATAAGCCAAACAATTAACAAAATTATCAATGATATTCAGTCTCACCTGATCATCATGCAGTGGATGAACCAGAGCAGATCGGCCTGTTGGGCATTATATGTACGCCTCCCTTGCTATGACAGCAAGAAATCTAGGCCAGTGACAAATCTACGCGCTTCTTTCCTTTCACTACCGGAGGTTACTACAGTACACCTTCATCTTTCGCCAATCGAAATATACAAATCTAAGCTTCAGTCCATGCACATCAGCCGTTCTTACTCATTGGTTGCTCTCACGGCAAGCAAAGAAAAGTCGAATCGCACTGAAAGGAACAGGTGGGTGAAACCCATACCACAAACTCAAAAGGCGGTAGATTAAGCTGGCCAATCTTATCTCATTAAACTAATACCTTAATGATTTTGCATTAATTTGGACCACTAATTAGGATTAGCAGTCGGAAAGAGGCCTTGGACCGCTGGCACCAAAAGCGACCTGAGGAGCTGTGGTAATTTAATAAGAGGAAGATGCCAGCGTCTGAAAGTGAAAGAATCATACAAAACATTCCACTTTGTAGGCGGCCATGACATGATGCTTAAAAATTCAATTCACAGATGACATGAGCTACGAGGTAGGAAACCAACTCTGATCAGTTGAAAAGAAGAGAAGGCCTGCTTGTTCCTTTGAATTCTAAGAACTTCAGAAGACCTCATGTTAATTAAGTTTTCGATTTCGTCAGCGATCGCGATATTTAGGCCTGACAGAGAGGATTTGAATTTTCAACCCTGTCAGATGGCCTGCTTGGCGTTTCATGACAAGACTTGCCAGATTTTGTTGTTACTAATTTCTTCAATGCCATTTATGGGATGGTGTAATTTCAAGGGTGACAATCGGATCATACCGGGTTAGAGAAGACGCAATTGTAATCCTATTCTGAAAGGATCCCACTCCAGTGCACGGAGTGCAATGGACATTTAGATGTATTTTATAAATAAAAATTTTAATATAAATGTATTTAAGTTATAAATTAAGTTTTATCATTTTTGGAGATGTATACATGTTTCTTTTGAATTTTTAAATATAAAAGTATTGTGGTAATTCCTTACGTTTAAAACTCCAAATTAAACGTTATCAAAAAAAAAAAAAAAACTCCAAATTAAATATATGAAACATCTCTAAAAATAATAAACTTAGCTTATAGGTAATACACTTGGATTAAAGAAATGATTCATTGCACTGGGTCCACTAAAACTAGGTCGGGGTCCATTTTGAGAAGCTATTATCCAACCTTATATTTTATACGGGTTTAGGACATGGACGACCCTATACTTAGATCTAAGATCAAACATCGAGTTAATGTTAGGTTGTCAGTCCCAGTTAGGAATATGAATGCAGTGGTAAAGCCACTTAGATAGACTGCCAAAATAATCTCTTAATATTTTTTTTAAAAAGGGTGTATTTGGAAAGTGATAAAACTTCTGATAAAAATTTTTTTAGAGTAAAAGTTATAAAATGATGTGATATAATATGAGTAATAATGAAGAGAAAAAAGAAAAAGTTAAAATAAATCGATTAGATGTACGAGTAAAAATGATTGAAAAATAAGATAGTTATATGGATGATGTAAAAAGATAATTTAAAAATATAATAACTATATAGAGTAAATAATTTTAATTTGAAAAATTTTGTGGATTGCCAGACACCCCAGTAGTGTTTTCTACATAGTTGCACCACCTCCCCCGCCACTAAAGTACAATAGTTTTAAAGCAAAAATGATTCCTTGCGGCTAACCGTGTAGAACCCATTTGCGCGTTCAAAATTCTAACCATTGAGATCGGGCGGCTCTGCCGGAGCGCCGTTGGACGGAATGCAGAGCATCGAGTAAAAATTAAAAGGCCCCTCATGTTTTAGCCATAAGGAATCATTTTGCTATGAGTTGTCATCGTGTATATGAATATCCACTAGAGAAAACTACTACTCACTTTATTTCATCGTCCCATTTACATGCCATTCCATCTCTACATATAATTCGTAACACCGCGTTCACGTTTTCCCTGCTTTAACATGACCGACTGAAACAAGGGGAATTTCTTCAAATAAATCAAATATTTTATTTTTACTGTAGTGCTAGTTTAAAGTTTTTTTTTTTTTTTTCCTTCTCTCTCACAATTGTTTGAGAGTTGTGTATAGCCACCATGTGAAGGGACTGCATTTAGGACGAGGTTTTCCAACATTATCACTTTAAATTTCAATTGCGCATGTCATCTATAACACCCCCTTCCTTCCTAAATACATGGTATCTATTCAGGCCCGATGTGGTTCAACTGATAGACAACAACAAAGCGTGATTCATCACATGCATCACAATATGCTCATGTCAGCATTGTTTTTTGTTTTCTTCGGCTGAAGATGAGATTTTCTAAGTCGACTCCACATCTTTTTCTTTTTTAATCAAACCTGCGGATCCAGCCTTCTTAGAGCGACAGCCACAAAAAATCAAATCGCCCACCACCTTTTAATTGCTGCCCTGTCATTCCCCTTGCCTTTTTTTTTAATTGACAGTTCTGCCGACTCCACATCCCAGTGGCCCCACGAACGTGATGGAGGCAGGGAGCCGGTGAACAAGAATATTTCGGTTTTCTGGCCCAAAAGTAAAAAAGAGTTGTTTCACACCCCATGTGATCCACAACATTCCAATGTGTATACAGTACAGCAACTGGTCAAACGGGAGGTATTGATCAGCATGATTCTCAATAGAGCGTTGTTAGGTTTGTTGGGGTGTCTTGCATTCTTGTGTGTGTATATGATCATGTGCATGCGTTTCATCAGATTGCTATTGAAGATAACCCAACAAGAATATATACACGCTTGGTTTCCGGGTCCAGATGTCAGACTTCAAGAAGTGTTTCTTCTAGGCTTCATCTAATATGGATGATAGAATTCATTTACTTGATTACGAAACATTGGGAAAGCCATTAGGAATATGTCATACAGCCCACCCTCCCATCTGCTCTTTGTTATTCTTGACTGTTCAAGAACTAAGGGACATCATTTTCAGAGGATGGGGAGGTGTGGAAGAAGACGCAAATAGCTGAACAGTCATCCACTGCAATCCCCCGTCTCTTCCGCTTCCATGCACGGGCCGCATGCTCCACCAGCCGTTTTGCTGATTTTCCTCTTTCTGGTGCAGAAGAAACAATCTCGACTGCTTCTTGGTTGGAAACAACATCCCACACCTGAAACATAGCAGATGATAAATGGGTCAATTAAAAGAAGTTTACTAATCATCAAATGATGCCTGCCCGTTTCAAAGTTGAAGAGATTTGGTGATTAAAATGAGCTACCAGAATACTTGCTTCTGAAAAAAATGAGATTCAAATACAAGTGCATGCACATCGCATTATGCAACCCATCTATGTGAACTCGAGGTGGACTTCTATCATAAGATTTGACATAAGACTTGTTTTAGAAAAACAAGCCATAACCTCATAGTGTCAGATACAGACTTTATATCAGAAACAAACCCCATGGTTACGATACTTTAAAAAGGCTAAGAAAATGGGGGGAAAAAAAGAAGAATCAAATATGAATATTTCTCTAAGCATATGAACTGACCACATACCCCATCAGTTGCAAGTATAAGAAATTTGTCCTTGCAGGTTAGAGTCCTTTGTAGTACTTCAGGCACAGAGATGAGACCAAAATCTTTAACGCAATAGTCTCCAAAGGCTCTTGACATAGCCAGTCCTGGTGTCTCCCCATCGGGCAACCATACTCTATGGACTCCTGGTTCATCTCGCAAACAGAACACACGCCCCTTGCACTGTGCTATACGCTCTGCCTCCTCTGATATCCACAGCGGAAAATCAATAAGAATGAATAATAGGAGAACCAAACTCCATTAATATGCTTCGTGGGTGAACTGGGCTAGTGACCTTATGCCGCAACCCCAATGTGTCCTTTGTTTAACATGAAAACAAGATCCTTTCAACCATCGTTCCTCAATTGGAACATTAGGGCAGAGGAAACCGCATCTGAGGATAACCACCATGGGCTGATTTCAGGTCAGTGATATTTTGTTTGATGCACTCAGTATGAAATGCATCCAACATAATACACGAACTTGAAGTGAGTGATCTGTTGGCGCTTACTAGGCCTCAAATAGATTTCAGATGGGATGGCTGATATGCGAGAGGGAAGGACTTACGAGGTAGATTTGGTTTGAAATCCATAGTGAGCTGAAGTGGAACCAAGCTGTCATCTTCTGAAGCAGTGGCTAACACAGCACGAGAATCGCCAACATTTGCTAAAATAATTTGTTCGCCCTGGCAAAAACATCAATTTCGAGAAGAATCACAAAAAAGCCAACTTAATTTGACTAAAATACAAGAATCAAAACATATATCGTATAAAAAATTTCTGCAATTTAGATACTTGACACATGAGCATCTTCTTAAAAACAGAAACCCAACGGCACTAATATTCATTGTTACCCAAAGGAGATGACAGTGATTAGAATCAATGAATATTTTCTTTGAAAATTATACTCATCAATGCATTGAAACCAGGAAAATCAGTGGAGTGGACGCTGAAAATAGCTAGGCAAGAGGAAGTTATACGATAAACACAGAAATAAGTCCTCCTTTACCTGTTTGACAACAGTCAAAGCAGTGGCGCCACTATCAAAACAATCCAGTCTGCGATTCTGCTCAAGCTCCTTGTCCACAGCAGCGCAAGTTCTCAAGAAAGATTGCTTCCAAATGTTGAACTGCTGAGTGGATTTTTCAGATTCCAAGTCAAATTCTGTTGGAAAGGAAGACATGGCAAGATTCTCCTGCCAATTGCAAAGCAGAGATGATGGCATCGATTCTCTGATCCTCTTAGCTACCACATGTCCCCAAGCGCCGTGGCCATCAAATACTCCACAGAACAACATGTCTTTTTGGCAACCAAATTCCTGCCAACCATAAAAAACCCCACATTTCAATTGTAACTTGAAGTTCTGTATTATTCCATGTTCGAAATAAATAACGGATTGCAGTATGAATCATGCATGAAGAAAAACATTAAAAAGACAGGGGAAAAAAAACAAATTTGAACGGTTGCACCAAACTCATGAAACACCCCAAAATGATTCTCAATTTCTCCATATCCAGGAACATACCTCCCAAAAGATGAAACAATCCTGATTTACTCCTTTCTCCCCTTTCCGTGTGAAAAGCGAAGCAAAGCTCTTCGAACCAGGAGCATGAACACTCCCCGAAGAGCAAAGAATCGATTCATTCTTCTTTGCTTCCTTCGCCATTGCATCCGCAGCTTCTCTACCGCCATCGCTCGTGCCGTAGCTCTTCTTCCTCCCGATCGGGAGCGACTTAGTCAGGCCGTCGAACAAAGACGAGAAATGACGCATCGTTGCTGCGTGGCACAGCGCGGTGGAATCCCAGAGCCGGTATTCAGATGGTCGGTAGCAAGAACACTTGAACTTGGCTGCGATTCAGCTCCAGCGATCACTTAGAAACGCCGAATTAGCTAGCCTTCGTTCAAATGAAAAGATTAGAGTTTGTTATCTGAAAAAGGACACATTCGGATGGGGGACGGAAACGCAGAGAATATTCTTCTTTTCCCTTCATATATGGAATTCCAATATCAGATGCTCCCTTTTCGAATCCATCGCAGCTGAAAAAGTAACGAATAAATTTTTAAAAATCAGAAAATAGCCAAAAAAAAAAAAAAAGTCTTGGAACTTGAACCCCAGAGGATTCCGAGAACCAAAATTCAAGGCTTTTTCTCTCTGCAAGACAGGATTTTCAGTTCTGGCACGTGGGAGCAACAACTCAATAATTCGCACCGTTAGTTCGGCTCATCACACCACAAAATCTCACATGGAAAATATCAAATCCATCGAGTTGCAGACATTTCATCTTTCATGAGGAGCTTATTCCCACCCCAGATTGAGATTTTTGAGCCAAACAGCACCCCACTATGGTAAAATAGCAGACCAAAGGCCTAGATCTCGAAAACATGGCCTCCGAGTGCCAGAGCTGCAAAGCCGCAGGTCGAGGTTCGTGCAATTCCTCTGCCATTCCTATAATCCACAGAAAATGGAAAAAAAAACGGGGGAGATCGAGAGAGAGAGAGAGAGAGAGAGAGAAGACGAGGGAAGGTATAAAACACCATCTGCTTTCTTCAGCGCTTCTTGGGAAGCAACGACAATTTCAAATCCAGAATCTGAATCTGTTTCCGAAATGAGCTAATTTCGTGCTATTTGAGGAAACAGCCGAGTTTCCACGAAGAGAGGAGGCAGTTCCAGAAGAACTGGATTTCTTTTTTATCTTTTTTACAGCAAAAGGTGACGTGGCTTTTTACTCGGACATGGAGAATTTCCCCATGCGGAGATTGGGAACTGTCACAAGGGCACAGCCCTAGGATCCTACACGCCCATGTCGCCTCTTAACATCAGCCACCATGGTTTGGATTGGTAGGCACCTCCTACAGTGGCATTCCAGACTTTC
>JAXCLR010000050.1:63776334-63790020 GCA_035584095.1 Annona squamosa | reverse complement strand
AGTGGCATTACAGACTTTCAGGACTGTCAACATGGGACAGTCCTTAAATGAAAATCAATGCTCTGACAAGAGCACGGCTATCCATCCATTCACATGCAAGAAATTAGGAGCCATCAGTCTGCTTTTCGGCTTTTCATTTGATACTCCGGAATTGGACGACTATGATACGCAGCAGCCGGGGAATACTTTGCTGCTGTCCACCGCGTAAGCGACGTGGAAGGATGAGATTTGTCGGTAGCTTTTTGGTCCAAGGGAGTCAGAGACTAAGCGATATAAGCTCGTGCTAATTCCTCGTCCACGGTTTCCAAGCAGATTTTTATTCTCGCTATCTGTGCAGGGTACAACACGGACCGCCCGAGTTGCTAATTCCTGGAGCAACATTGCTAAGGAAAGGGATGTCTGTTAGTGTAATTTTAAGATATGCGGGAGTGAAAATGAGAATATTTTAAGTAATATGAAATAATAAAGATAAAATTAAAAAAATAGTATAATTGATAAGAAAAATAATCAAAATATAAAAGTAAAGTGGGAAAAATAAAGTTGTTGAATTATTAAATCGTATAAGGGAGAACACGTACGCTACAGTTTTCCATTCCTTCCCATCCCATACATCTCATTTGCCAAACGTGCTCGAAATCAGATGTATCGGGATAATCGGACAGAGGATAATGATTATGGGTCGTGTTTTTAATTACTATTGATGTAGTCGAATCTCATATTCTCGTACATGCAGCCGAAAAGTCTGCATGCTTAGTAGAATTCTCAGGTGGTAAGTTATTGTTTTTTTTAAAAAAAGGTTTCTTTTGATTGGGCTAAAAAAAGACAACAATAAACTTTTTAATAAAAATTTGTTCACTCGCAATAAATATTCTAATTTTAAATTATTTTTTATATTATTCCATACAAATTATCCTATTTTTCAATCATTTCAACACAATTACTAATACAACTAACTTATCTATTTTAATTTTATTCTTTTTACACATAATTATTATTTTTATTAAATCACATCATTTTTTATCGATTTGAAATTTTTTACATAAAAAATTTTTATAAAAAAATTTTACCCTCGACCAAATACACCCGAAAAGTTTTTGATATAAAAGTTTTTAATTTGGAAGAAAATAATGTGATATTATAAGGATAATGACGAAGAATAAAGTTAAAATAAAGAGATTAATAGGGTGGATAGTTGTATAAAAATAATTGAAAAGTAGGATTGTTATATAGAAAGAATGAAAAATGTGAAGAGGTGAGTAAAAAAATAGACTAATTATAAAGAGTAAAAAACTTTAAATTGAAAAATTTTAGTTTGACATTTTTTATTATTGTCAAACACACCCTAAGATGAAAAATTTTTGCAATGAGAGAAAATAACATGATATAATAAGGATAATAATGAAGAATAAAGTTAAAATAAATAAGTTAATTATATAAAAATAAGTGAAAAGTATAATAATTTTATAGAAAATGTAAAAAAAATTAAAATAAGATAATTATAAAAAGTAAAAAATTCAAAAGTTTTGGTTTCAAAAATTATAGGAGTAGAAAAAACATACCCTTTAAAAAACCATGGAGAGTTAGCTCCGCCTAAAATAGTAAGCATTCAAATTAAGGTTTTTTTATTTTTTGTGTTTTAAAATTTTGAAAACAGAGAGGGGTATAGATACTTTTCGTAGGCACATGCATGCATGCTACCTTTTCTATTTTTAAAAAATTTAAAATGGTAACTGATCTAGGTAGTGTTGACATATCCGTGAAAAATTTAAAGAAAAGAATGTACTTTTTAAATCAGCCCCAAATAAACTAATTTATAATGAGCTGGATAAGATGTGTGTGCTTAATGGAATGCCAAAAACTTCAGTGATGTTAACAATCAATTTGCAGCTGGTTGAAAAAAACTATTTTTTTTACTTTTTAAAATTTTATAGATAATTCCACCTCGATGGTTTATTATGTCAAAATTTATATTATTATTTATGTATTTGGATTTTTAAAAATAAAAAAAGCACGGGTAGATACCCCAACAAGTGCATTGATTTCTTTCTTAATTTTAAAATACAAATTTTAAATTTTAAAATGTATTAAATTTGCATGCGAATTCATAGTGAGCCATATATTCATAAAATAAAATAAAGAATAACTTTTTCTGCCGACTCCAAATTCACTGATCTGCAATTGGCTATATAAGATTGGGGTCCAACCAAAAACATTTAAGAGAAGCCATTCGCATTTATTTTTTTTAAGGTTTTAATTTTTATTTATAATTAAATACTAAGTTTGCAAATCATGCTCTCACTTATAAACATCCGTTAAGATTTTTTTTTTTATGTCAAACACCGATTAAGATTTTTGATTAAGCCAAAATATTCAAGTGATCGAATTTGAATCGCTTTGATCATAAGTGGGCTACAAAATCTGGTTATAAGTGTAAGTATTTATGAGATTTAGTATGATGAGGTAAAAGCTGCAATATAAAAAAGTTGGGAAGGAATATGCAAATAGTATCATGGATAGACAGGTTATTTCATCCCGCCTGACGTTACGTAACTGCTCACCTCATGTCACACCTCATATTTTGGTTTATCATGGCTATCATTTTTCTACCTACTGAAGAATTATTATTATTATTATTATTATTTTTTGATGTCTTATACATTACAACCCTTTCATCTCACATGTATTTTTTCTCTCACAAGCGTTTTTGTCATTGTTTTTACTCAAACATAAAGTAAACCACATTTCTACAGCGCTCCTCAAGATGGGAGACCATGCTCCCCATACCCGGATCGAAACCGGGACGTCTGGCATACGGCCAGAGATGAGCACCAACTGCGCTACGGAGTTGGGCTCCCCACTGAATTATTATTAACAAATGAATATAAACACAGTTTCATAATCAATAACATTTTTATGAATATTTTCTAGTTATGTGCACACTACGCGTCAATTTAAGACCAAAAGTATGTGAATGAGGTAACTACCTTTTGCTAATGGAGATTTTATGTTTCAAGGTCTATATATTTCTAACAGGATAAGCTAGGGTCCACTATATTTTACCCTAATTAAAGTGCACTGCTGGTAAAATAAGCCACATATATTTTGTTTATTTGTTACATTCACGTTTTTTCTATCTTTGCTTAGCGGATTTTATCCTATATGGTCGGAGATTTCGTTGCTAATATAAATAGGAGGAGAGACAAAAGAGCCACTCAACAGGGCTATACCTTTGGTGGCAATAGGATAATGCGCAATGTACACATATGGTGTTAAAAGTTTTGAATGACCCCGTATAGTTTAACCATAAATACAAATTATTTATCCTGTATGGTAGGAGATTTCGTTGCTAATACAAATAGGAGGAGAGACAAAAGAGCCACTCAACAGGGCTATACCTTTGGTGGCAATAGGACAATATGCAATATACTCATATGGTGTTAAAGTTTTAAATGACCCGAATAGTTTAACCATAAATGTAAATATATTTATGTCGTCATCGTGCCATCGAGGGTTCATTATAGTACGTTATAATGTGAGTATTTTTATAGGTATATTTATAAATATGATATAAAAATAATTTATAAATATATTTACATAGTTGGTATATAATTACAAATGTAAGTACACTGTGACACTGCTGTAAAGGTACTATAATAGTTTGTGCATATTTTTAATTATGATCAAATTTTATAGAGTAATTTGTAATTTTTAAACTATGTATGTATATTTACAATTATAATCAAATTATGTAAATATATTTACAAATTATCATGCGTTCTATAATAATACCAAAAATAAGCTCAATCTTAATCTTGGGTGGGCCGCTTTTACTTAGCCATGTAACCAGTTTGCAACATACCATAATATATCCTATTCCATTTTAAACTATTTCTTTTTATATTTGAATTGTTCATGGCTAGGATGAGATACTACAAGAACGGAATTTTGGGTTTTCTAAAACACTTTGACATTCTTAGAAAAATAATAGCTCTTTTTTGTTTTATAATACAACTTTTTTCAATCTTAATATATTTTTTCGCGTTCTTAGTATATTTTTTTTTTTATCACAAAGTCTTATTCCATACGCGTCTCATCACTATTCCATCCGACCTCACAACAATTAACTCCTCAGCGGTATAATCCCGCATAATGTATAGATTGAGTCGGACTTCGTTTGTTGAAAAATTCAAATTCCGTCCGATGTTTGCCATGGGATGGTCCGAAACGGAATTTTGATATTAATTTGAGTGGACCAAAATTTCAAGACATTTATGTATCTATGATTCTGTGGACTGCAGGTCGTTGCCGGTAACTAGAGTTGCATTAATAAATGCGCCGTCCCAAGATGGGAATTATAATTATTGGTGGACGTCATATTCCCAGCAATAGATTGTACAACTAATGCGCATATTTTTTTGAAAAAAGGAAATTACTTTAATTTTAATTTTTAATAGACTTATAATATTTTGCAAATTCGTTCCATACTTATGACGATTACTTCTGAATTTCTATCTTATTCATGCCATCAATCAAACTAGAGATATCTACCCACTGAAAGGACTAATATTTCTCTCTTTCAAAATTTTTGAATTTCCCTGATATAAAGATTCACCCTTAACTTACATTTCTTGGTGTTATACATGGTCAATTAGCATCATTTAAGTGGGCGAATATTAAAGCTTAATTACTTTATAGAAAATTTTGGTTGAAAAATACACTTTTTTTTTATAAAAGAATTACTCTATCATGACACCCTATCCCTTTGAAAAGGGTTTGGAGGAGAGTAATCTAAGCAATTCATTGCCAAAAAATTATCTGTATAAAGTTTTCCTAAGACTACTTGAGGGGGGTTTCCCCACCAAGATAGATGATTTACATCAGAAAAAGAAACCACCTCGGCTAACGAGTGGGCAACCTCATTTCCCTGCCTAAGAACATGGTGAATAGAAAGGTGGTCATTAGCAGCGAGGATAGATCTGATTTCAAAGATAACATGACCCACTGGAGAGGATATCGTGCCTTCACTGGATAGTACTTGCAAAGTAGGAGAGAGTCGGATTCAATCAGGACTTGGCTCAACCTTAGTTGAAGCGCCCATTTGGTACTCAATAAAAACGCGTGAGCTTCCATGAGGAGCGGTTCCATCGTACCCGTCCATCTCCACCCCTTAGCAGCAATAAAGCGACCATTGGAATCCTTGATAATGGCCGCGAGACCAGTAACACCCCTGTCTTCCAAGCCACACGCATCAACGTTCATCTTAAAAGCCCCCTCGGGCGGTTTAGTCCATCTAGCCACCAATGGAAGATCCAGAACACATGCCTGACCAAGGAGCTTGGCCCTCTAAAATCGTTCGTAATACTCATGGCACCTCGCCAGTATCTTATCAAAAGCCGGTTGGGCCCCCTCTTCTCTGAACTTATTCCTGAGAAACTAGACCCGCCAACAGAATAGAATAAAGAAAGCCAAATCATGCAATTGGTTCCTGTGGGACAATGTACTCAATGTTTCAATAACTGAGGGCTCAGGAGAGCCCATTCTAGCTGCAATACGGCCAAACCTCGCAATGTTAGGGCATCCCAAGAACAGGTGGTCGGAATTTTCTACCTCCCTCTTGCAAAACACGCAAGCAGTATCCACTTGAACACCCCTCCTGGATAAGTTCTTCAAAGTAGGGAGAGCATTTTTTATCAGTCGCCAACCAAAAAACATCACCTTGCTGGGGAGGTTTGTCCTCCAGATGGCCCGAAAACATGACGAGAGGCTTAGGTTATCCATACTCGGAGTAAGCAGCCTGTGGGCGGACTTAATCGAGAATTGACCATTTGGTTCTTGGGCCCAGAAGATACAGTCCTCTTCATCACCCCGTGGAAGGGGAATCAGGCTAATTTCCTACCAACCAGCCTCACCTACAGCAGCCACAACCTTATCCTTAATCCAGGATTTTGTGTCCCCATTGATGAACTCACAGACACGAGCCTCCTCAGGAATGGAGTACGGGAGAGGGCCCGCCTTGGTTGCCACCGATTGAAGCCAGACATCATTAAAGAACCGGATCCTCATCCCATTACCCACTCTCCATTTGTATCCAGATTGAACGGCATCACGCGCCTTAAGAATACTCTTCCACATATAGGAATCCGAGGGCTTGGCCCTACAATTCCAGATATCCGAATTTGGGAAATATCTGGCCTTCAGCATCTCATGGCAGAGCGAAGAGGTTCTAATTGACAATCTCCAAACCTGCTTAGCAAGGAGGGCATAGTTGTAGAGGTAGGTAATGACTATTTGTCATGTTGAGTATAAGAGGACTTTATGAAAAAAGATTATAAGTTGTGACAAATGTTATGAGTACAATAATATTTTTCTAAAAAAGCATCCTTTAAAAATAGAAAACGAGAAGAATGCATAGGGATAATTTTCATAGATTGCCCTCAATTCTAATCAGACTACATGAGTAACTTCCTTTTTTTATTTTTTAGCAAATTACGAGTGTAACTTAATTTACTTCAATTTTCAAGAATGCATTAGGACCGAAACTAAAAAAATAAACAAGGTTAAAATTAGCAGGAATTATCAAAAATAAATCTTGATAAATATATAAAAATAAAAACCTAGGAAGTTATAAAATTCAAACAAATATTAAAAATAAAAATGAAAATTAAATAGTTATTACAAAAAAATTTCTTATTGTTTAAAAATGACTTTTAAAATTCTTAAATCATATTGTCCTGAAATATCTTCATAAAACTTACACTAATATTCATCAGAATTTGAGGTCCAATTAAGGACACGAACATAATAGAAAGAATTATTGGGAACTATTTATATATATGATAAAAGTAAGATTATAAATACAACTTGAGTAGAGTATTCACTAACTTGACCTTAAGTCGGATACTAGAGTGTAGGAAAAATTATTCATGGATGTAGGAAGGATAAAAAACCACTATATCAATTTGGGTAGTTATCCAAATGGAATTGATATTATTAGAAATTTTGACCAATATAGTAGAAGAGTAACTATTGTATGCCCTCGCCCTTGATATTATTAAGATCTAGCGAATTTGATATTTGTGATAGTCAATTTATCTTAGGGCCTATTTGGTCATATGTGTGGGAACCATGGGGTGTGAATCCAAAAGAGCATGTTTTTTGAGATTCATCATTAATCAACTAATAATTATGGATATTCGCTTTTTTCTTTATATTTTAATTATTTTTTCTATCAATTACCATCAACAAAATTATTTATTTCAATTTTACCCATATAATTTCATATTAATAATACAATTTTTAAAATTTTCCGTTTTCCGCTCCCACCCATCCCATAATTCCCATAAAATTCAAATTACCAAACAGTCACTTAGTTTTGACAGCTTATCAATGGCGTGTTAGAATATATGCCAAAGCTGTGAGAAACTTGTTTTTGCTCTAGTAGCGTTAGCTAAATCAAATAGCAGAAAAGTATGAGAAATAGTTGGATTTATTCCACTCCTGCTATCCAACGGCAGAGAATCTCGGTTATCTCATCTTTAGTTGTTCTCTGTCTAGGTTAACAGAAAAGAAAACATTTCTTCTTCATTAGGACTCCAAATATAGGGTGTGTTTGGCAATTTGCAAAAGTTGTCAAGTTAAAACTTTTCAATATAAAATTTCTCACTCTGCATAATTACTCTTTTTAAAATTATTTTTTACACATCTTTCTATACAACAACCCTACTTTTCGATCATTTCTACACAACTAACAATATAACTAACCTATTTATTTTAAATTTATTCTCTTTACTCATTATCATTACCCCTACAATATCATATCATTTTCTATTAATTTGACAATTTTTATGTAAAAAAATTTTCATCAAAAATTTTACAACTTTCCAAACACACCCCTAATATTTCCTCACAAATTGTAAGTATGTATTCTGTTTATGTAAACAACAACAGAAATGTAAATGCATATATTTGGTTTATAAAAATAAGTTGCTTTATATTATTTAACGACACCACAGAATTACTTTTTCTTACTATTATATTTACATGTGGAAGTAATTGTTCTGGAGCCATAAATAACCGATTTAAAACTAAAATTAGAACCGATCTAAATGGGTAATAAGTAGGGTAAGATAAACTAGTAACCGAACTAACTAATAGATAAGGTAAGGTAAATTTTTACAAATGTGTATATGAAGGTTAGAAATGACCCGAGTTGCACCTCCGGGTAAGACTATGAATGGTCTTTTGAAGTCATAGAAATTGGAAAAAATGTTTTCTGTCCTCCAATCTTGGGGTTTGAAGTTGGAACAATATGCAACTGATAAGTGATGCGCGTCAGTGGGTTGGTTGTCCCACTAGATCATTCCTTTACGATGCTTGAAAAATCCGCTTGGTAATTTTCTCCACATGGCCAAAAACTTAGCAAAGGCGTTTTGGGTACAGTGGATGGATAATCACACTTTTTGATGGCACAATGGACCAAAATTTCCAAATTAGCTACATTTGTACTGAAAAATTCTATAAACATTTTCAACAAAATGGAGCATTATGGGTAGGCCCTATATCAGTCTTATCTGATCAAATTAATTTCCATTTTTAGAGTATTTTTATCCATTCCTACATAGATTGAGTGAAATCGAAGACATATTATTAATTTCCAAGAATTGCCTTCTCGCTTACGTTATTTCCTTGAGAATGCAGGTGCGTTACTTCCATGAGAAATATTTATTCATTTATTTATTGGGGTATTTTTATAATTAAAAAGAATAATATCCCATCCACAATTTAAAGTAAACTATGCAGGTATGAATGCAGTTTTTTGAAAACTATCGATACACTTGCAATTTCGCCAACCTATATAGGTACAAATGTAAAAATTCCTAATTTTTAACTTGGTTTTCCAATGTTATTTTTTGTTGGAGTTTTACCAATATTATTAGTGTTATAAAACAGTAGAAAAGGCGTTTTAGCTTGTATCTAAAACTCTGATTTTATTTTTTTAATTTGAAACTTGGTCCCAACGTAATTTTGTTTTAAAAGATTAATCCTAACCTTAATCATATTGGCTGGGTCAGTCGCAGGTTTAGGTTGAAATTCAGGTTCTTTTCAATGTTTATTTAGAATTTGATATAAATAAATGCTCGCATTTTAATAAAGAATAGAGCGTAAATGTTGCAAGTGATTGAAATATCTTCCGAAAAAAGAAACTGTTGATGAGGTGGGAGTGCGGAGGAGCATCTGGTCGTATCTTTGCTTTTTGTGGGGAGCTTCAAGTCAAAGAAACTTCAATGATTATGCTTTAATCTCGTGATCTTACAGTAGTAGTTGGTGGTTGGAAAAGGTGGTGCTGGTAGAAAGCCAAAGAAAGAAAAAGGTGTGGAAGAGACCCGCCAAAGATCCAGCTGATTGAATTCTACTGCTACAGTACCACACGGGCGACACGCCAACATGGATATATATAGAATTATAGCCCTACCAAAATCGTTAATTTTTCTTTCTGTAAATAGTTAGGCTATAAGCTTCTACCTTCTCAATCATTGAGCTCGTGACGATCAAGGATAGGAACTGGGGTCGGCTCGTGACCCTAGCGGGCTCCGGCTATAATCGTTTATAGGCCGATAAAACTAATATTTTTATAATTTAGTACTGCTAGAAAATTTTCACACGGATTAAAACTGAGTACCGATTAGTCCACCCGGGTGGACTTAACTTCAGTGCACCTAGGTGCAAAAATCTATTTTTAATTTTTTTTGTACATGTGTTAATTTAGGTATATTTAACATATATATAATTTTTACTATTTTGGATATTTGTAGATAGTTTTTGAATTTTTTAAAATCTATGTTAGTTTCGTAATTCATAATTTTTTTATAAAAGTGTTAATCTAGATTTATTTAACATGTATATCAATTCACAAATTACAAAATTGCCAGTTATTTTTAAAAATTCAAAAAATATCTAAATTCTCTAAAATTAGTAAAAATTAATACACACTGAAGCTAAGTGCACCCGGTGCATTGAAAAATGTCCCATTAAAAATAGAATTCAAATGACCCCACCGTATCCTAATTTGAAGAATGTCGACTTGCCATGACTCACATATATTCATTTATTAATAATTATAAGCATATTTTTAAATTTTATTTCATTTTCTTTTAAAATTCTCATATTATTTATGATTAACTATACTATATTTTAATTTTTAAAATTATGTCTTCTAATAACTAACTTATAAGTTTGATATAGATGAATTTTAAAACTAAATATTAAATAATTGAAAAAATACAAAATTAACCATAATTGTCAAATTAGAATATTGATTCAAATTACAAATGAAATTTTTAGCGATGTATGTTTTGTTAACTTATTATAATAAATTTGTTATTTTTTAAAATATTATTATCGTAATTAAAGTGTTTTACTCTCATTAATTAATAAAATATTAAAGCACCTGGCTTTTTTAATTTAACCTAAATACAACTTGACATTCCATAAGTGTAAAAATTCTTTAAACTATCATATCAGATCTATATTTTTTACCTGACGGCTGCCCCAAAAACAACCAATGTTTGTCTCGAGATCGATTGAGAAAATGTGAGGATTGGGTTTGATCTTATCTTGACCGGATATAAAACAAACAAAGCCTGTCAATATTTTAAAAAAGTGGAGTTATGATTATTAGGCAAACCCTAGTTCATTATGATCAGCCTTGATTTCCACCTTTGCAATTTATTTAGTCAAACATATGCAAATAACGAAAAACGAAAATGGGTACCAAGATATCAATAATTTCGGCGTAAACAAGCAATTTATCGTCACGCAAAAGATCCCATTCTTCTTCTTCTTATTATTATTATTTATTTATTATAGAAATGTAGGAGCACCTTATCCATGCCCCTTTTTTATTTTTCAAATAAAATATCAAGAAATTCAGAAAATACCAAATCTCGTAGAGGCATAATCTAGGCGCGTTATGTTCTTCTATTAAAAAATAAAAAAATGAAGAAAATGATTTTTCGGCCACTGGTAACTCGCATGATATATGGTTGGCAATATAGCTTCGTGCTGCATACAAATAATATTTAAAAAATCTTAAGAAGAATTAAAGCAAAAGATATTATATGTTTTTAGGCTATTATTCAGATTTACTTGTAGATTTGGCTTGCATTTCAACGCATCTGATCTCTGTTTCTCCTAAAGTCCAGAACCACTGACACTGCGGAACGGAAATCGCTGCAATTCCACGCACCCAAGCGTGATAATAATCTGAGTTTTTATTATATGTACTGAGTGCACTTAGACTTAATGTATTTGAGTGTATTTTACTTTTTTTTTTTTTTCAAAAAATTTTCATAACTAATATAAGTGCATTTTACATATATGTATCAATTTTTAACTTTTTTTTGAAGATTTTTAGATTTTCTTTTTCAGATTTTTTAAAATCAATAGTATTTTAGTAAAATTACTAAAATATTACTATTTTTAAAAATACGAAAAAAATTTAAAAATCTAAAAATAGTAAAAATTGATATACATACTAAATATACTTATATTAACAGTTGTGTAAAAAATTTTAAAAAATAAAAAAGGGTGAAATTCACCTGCATGCACTGAATCTAAGTGTACTCCTATGCGTATAATAAAAACACTAATAACCTACAGAAGACTTTTAAGCAAGGGAAAAAAGCATAATCATATGCGGCTGCCCGAAGTAAGAGTAGGCTCCGGACACCAAATCCATCTAAAAACTTCTTTTTGATATATATTTTTTTTTTACAAAACGTGTTAATCTAGGTTATCCATATTTTAAATTTTATTATTTTTGAATATATGTAGATTTTTTAAATTTTAAATACAAAGGTATTGTAGTTCTTTTTGAGAGGTAAAAATGACTATAAGATCTCCACGTTGAAAAAATTTTCAAAAATCTACGCGTATAAAAAATGATAAAACTTGGTTTCTAATAAACTACCATTAGATTAAAGATCAAGCCTCGATAAATAATTATAAAATAGATTAATCGGCGTGTAGAAGCCCGAAAAGGTGTCATATACTCAAAATGATAAAACTTGGTTTCTAATAAAATAAATTAGATTAACAAATTTATAAAAAAAAATTAAATTTTTAAATGAGGTTTTGTGGTCGGGCAAAGTCTATAATTCAATGGGCTGCATAAGATCATGCCTCAGTCAATAATTGTAAAATATATTAACGCGCATGTACGAGCCCGGAAAAATGTCTCAATTTCTTAGTCATGAAGAGTATTTCCAACACCACTTAGATGAACATGTGGTTGACCTCACTCAATTTCCTAACTATTTAAGAAAGTTATAAAATTAATTTTCAAATGATTTATATAAAAATTTGTGGGCTTGTTAAAGTTCTCTCAGATATCATTTGGCTAATGATATCTTTAATTATAAAAAATTACTCGTGAAATCCGAGATAGGAAGGTAAGATCAAGGGAAGCAGATTGAACGTACCAGATGAAATTGGACAATGCACAATATATTCCGCTAATTTCGTGTAGCTGTGATGCATGAATTTGGAAATTGCACTATATATGTCCCATTAATTCGTGCAGCTGTGATGCATTCAGCCTATTGTAAAAAATAAGTTATCTTCTCTTGACAACGAGAAAAATATTTTTTAAGAATATAAAATATAATCTCATCCTCATTTCATCTTAGTTAGTGCAAGCTAAGTTTACCACGTGATTTAGATTGTGGTTGGAAATTGATAAAAAAAAAAAAAATTTTAAATGTGAGAAAACGAAGGGATACGAGAAAGGTAATGACAAGGAGTAAACGAATAAAATTAAAATGTATAAGTTAATTATATGAGTAGTTGTGTAGAAATAATTGAAAAGTATAATAATTGCATAAGAAAATGTGAATAAATGATTAAAAAATAAAATAATTATAAAGATTTAAAAGTTTTCGAATAAAAAATTTTATAATGAAAAGTTCGGTACGGAAAGTTTTTTTTATTCATTTATACATGTACTAAGCTATCTAAATAAATTATTACATGTATAATCTACACAACTGAAAAAAATATCCGGTGACACCCCGTCATAGGAAATTGATACCACCACTGTAGGGGACGGCGGATTCAACACGCAATCCACAGGCACAATGCTTTCTACCCAGCGCTAAAAGCAGTACGAAAAGTTCTTGGTTTTGCCAAATATGTCAGTTAAGGGTATGTTTGAAAATTGATAAAATTTTTGATGAAAAGCTCTAAAGATGAAAAATGATCAAATGATGTGATATGACAGAAGTAATGATGAAGAATAAATAGGATAAAGTTGAAATAAATAGGTTTGTTGTGTTGGTAGTTGTGTAGAAATAATTGAAAAGTAGGGTAGTTGTATAGAAAAAATGTAAACAAATGATTAAAAAATAGAGTGGTTATGAAGAGTGAAAAGTTTTAAATTGAAAAGTTTTAACGTGATAACTTTTCATTGTTAACAAACACACCCCAAATTTAAAAAGTTTTTATTTTTCAAAAATAAAAAAAAATTCATTTGGGGTTTTTATGTTGAGGCCATTTCAGTTTATCACGGAGCGCAATTCAGTGCACCCGGGTACATTCAGCCTCAACGCACCCGGGTGCACCGCACCTAATTTTTTTTATTTTTTTTTGAAAATTTTTTCATGAAGCTGTTAATATAGGTTTATTTAACAT
>JAXCLR010000050.1:63753266-63764657 GCA_035584095.1 Annona squamosa | reverse complement strand
AGAATCCATAAGAGATGTGGCGGTGATTTTTAATGGCACCGGCTGCCAGCCTGACATGCCAACCCTCGCTTTTTTCCGGGCTTGGGACCGGCAGTAAAAAAGAAACTCTTACTGGCAAGGTTTGGATGTTCATTCTCCTGCTTGTATATTTTGTAAATCTAGCAGCATCTGTTGTTTTCTCCATGCATCTAAGTTTCTCCTTTATCCACACCTGGGAACTGATAGGAAAAAAACTTCTGCAGATGGAGTTGTTTCATTTCTTCATTTTTAGAAAGTGAAGATCTTTAGCTTTCAATTCTAAAAGACAGGTCTCTCTCAAAATATTATATTCATATGAGTTAGTACAACTCTTTTTTCATATCAAAGCTGAAAATTTCTAATTCCTATGTAAAGCTGAAATTTTCTAATTCATATGTGCTATTATAAAAATAATAACACCTTGAGACTGATGTTATGCCTACTTAAATGATCTATGAGAAGCAAAGCCAAATGTAATCAACCAACACTGCCAACATTGTTATCTGATTCATTAAGGTTCTGACTTTGAAAGTCCAGTGAACAATGTAACCTAAAGGTGTTTATTGTGAATAAGCAACACTATATATGTGGCACCATATGGCACCGTGCAAACTTCCACTATATGGATTTCACCAAAGAGACTGTCACCCAAAGTCAGGCTGGCCCGCTGTCTGGTGGAACACATGTTATATGTTAGAAATATGTTAATTGCATGGAAAAGCCTTTCAAAGTTTTTTGTGGCCGTAAGTTTGTTCCAAAAATAGAGACTTCCTATTTCTTGGCCCAGCTGATCCTTGCTGTAAGGAAAGTAGTTAAAAGTCCATGGATGAAATCAACAAGACCAGAACACGCAAATGAGTGCATCTGCATGCAACTGGCAAACTCTCACCCTGACACAGGATGCATGTACTTTGGCCATGGGAAAAGTCCAAAGGTAAAATCGGGAAGATCAGAAAGCTCAAAAAAGGCAACTTGTTTGGTCGTCTGAACCTGTAGGATGTCTCAGCCAGTTACCAGAGAAATGGCTGCTTGATAGCTTTCACATGCATGAGATACATGCTATTATCTATGACAAATACGATCATTGCTGATCCGAGGAAGTGAATATTGGTAATTTTCTTTGGATCAAAGGCCTGTCATCTTCACCTTAGCAGTTCCCATCCAAATGTCTTTGTATGTTGCATCATTCACTGGATCAATAATTTGTCCGATCTGAAAGGATTAAACAAGAAAAATACATCATTAAATAAATAAAATGATTTTCAAATAAGAGTTCAATAATCAAGCACCAGCATTGAATATTGTCTATGGTGTAGCCACATATGCAGGTAAATCATACATAGTTTGCCTGAACAGTGTCAGTGAAGCATTTTTCCAACAGAGAAATGATAGCATGTCCTAGTGCCCTTGTAGCATACGTGAATGGCACATGTAGTCTGTAAAGAATGTTGAATTAATACATGGGTAGGTGTATTCTTACCATAAGTTCAATATTTACTTGCAGACGATAGTAACTCATCCTTCACACACATGGGGGTTAATTTGAGCCACCCCACCATCTAAACTTGGGATTTGGGAACTGTAGTAGATGGAGCATGTTGTTTGATTGAAACTTATATTTAAACCCGGGATTACTTGCAATTTGCAGTATAAGAACAAAGTTGCATATGAATAATGAAACAGTCGTTACAGACTTAACATTCCCTAGATTGATTTCTAGAGAAATATTTCAGGAAAGACCAACTTTTGGATTATAGTAACAATGAGAAATACTTGAATCATTAAATATCCAATTGCAAAATTTTCTAACAATGTGAAAATATAGAACTTCGTTAATTTCCATGTCAACCAAAAAAATAAAATCTTTTCAACAGAAAATGACAGTTATTCTTTCCACCATGTTCTGTTTGGGTCACAAGGTAAAAGCACTCCAAAGAAGAAACATAATATCTGTGCCAAACATATAAACACGTGTTACGCCTGTTTTACACAATTCAGCCTTGAGAATTAACAACTGAGGTTTTTGTTCTTCCTTCTTTTCTTTTATTGTTTGCAGCCCTCAACCCTCTTATAGCTGGGGATTAGGGTAGAAACTATTGAATGAGGCTGACACAAGGGGAGGCAATTGAAATGAAGAGAGCAGAAGGAACAACCCACCTGAAAAAAGGAAAACGAAAACAAAAAACACAAGAAGAAAATGAAGAGAAAAAAGGAAATGAAAGAAGTGGCCTTCCAATGGTTATTGAGGGGCATCTTAGAAATGAGACCTAGCCATTCAACATCAATTATAGGAAAAAAAAAAATGGACTAAGACAATTGAAAACATACTTTTTCAGAGCAGACTGATTCATCAAATGATGTAAAAATAACAAAGTTATCAACTAACCTCTCCTGCAGGAAGGCCAAGATGTTCAGCCCAGAGGGAGACACGAAGACTAAAAGAAAAATTTCCAGCTTTCCAGGAATTCCCATTCATGAATGAATTAACAAAAAGTTTATCCTCAATAATTACAGCAATCTGGACAGAAAAATTTATGTAATGTGGGTAAATGCCCATCATGGGAAAAAGATAGTGCAAATATGCAGAAAAGAAAATGAAGAAAATAGTATATTGCCAGTGAACTAATAATGCTCACTAGAATTAGAAGATGAATTGCAGAAAGGAAAAAGAATTATGAAAGCATACACCACTTCACATCACTTCTTGTGAAAACTCTAGAAATTCACCTACATGGACTAAAGTAGTGTAACAATCAAATTCATAAAGAAATATTGTAATTTCATGACAAACATAAGCTGAAGTAGGATGGGAAGCACCTCTTTCCGTAACCAAGATCCAATAAAAAGCAGAAACCGCATGAACGAGGCCCACATGATGAGCACTTGTTTCTTGGGCTGCCAGTGCCAACAACTTGGTGCCATATCTTCTAATTTACTGGGTAAGTGTTGGGCATTTAATTTTAGCTTCATCAGTTAAGCATGAAGTTTTACATTGCAAAGGATCAGGCTATGGAAAGACCTTCGCTAAAGAATAGGAAGGGCTTTTGTTTTCAAGAAATCCGTCATAAAATAATTACCCAAGAAATATTGGAAATGTTGCCTGGTACCGTGAGGTATTCAACTAAACAATCAAAAGCTTAAGTAGAAAAACATGTTCTCATCCCAAGGTCAAGTAGAATTTCATCTTAAACGTGATGAGGAAATATCCACCAAGGAAATGCAGTGATACCTCTGAGTCTCTTGAGCCTAACAAACTTCTGTCATTGATATTAGCAGATCCAATTATAGCCATACGGTCATCAATGATCATTAATTTACTGTGTACATAAACCTGAGAAAAGCAATATCAATTCAAATTAGATTTTCACAATTCAACAATATAATGATATCTAAGCCTCAATATAGTAAGAAATATAGGAACTGCTACACTATCAAACACACAGCTCATTGAGATCAGGCAGTTTCATACACATGATTCCCAAGTTCAACCAGTCTGCCAAAAGGACTGGGGATGGGCTTTGCAAACTGCCTTAAGATAATATCCTTTCTAACAAGGCGTAAAAACAAAACTGTACAGAGAATGGAGTCTCCCGTTACCTCACTTGTTGCCACAGGGCCGCCTTCACAAAGTCTACCATAGGATCTGAGACCATAAAATGAGATGTAATCATCCGTTTTTGGACCAAGAACATCACACAGGTTCTGTAGAATTGAATGCAATCCTCTGCTAATCGTTCGATACTGCCAATGAAGAATGGCTCTCACTGATGCAGCACCAGCATCATCTAATCCACCCTGATTGACTCAGAGCTCAGAAGATGATTTTCTGACATGAACCAAAATAAAGGAAAGCAGCCCTGAGAGTGATTACCTGGAAACCAGGCAAGAGTGGTATAACAACAATAACCCTGAAGCACTTCCTTTCTTTATCAGCTCGCAGTATGCGGTTGTACAATGCATCTAAAACCCGATTTTGAATAATCTCATCATTTGAAAGGCCTGATATAAAAAATTGATTCTGGAAAGCACAGAAGTTGATGAAACAGTTGGATAGCAATATGAATCAATATCTGGAATTTACCTAATGTGCCAGGAAAATTTTTTCAAGGAGAGAGGGAAAAAAAAAAAAAAAGAAGAAGAAACAAGAAAAGTCTACCATAGCAAGAAGGTTTCAGATGTTGTATTAGACCAGCTGGACACGCAACCTTGAAAAACTGAAGTGTTTTTCTGAAGAATTTAAACATTTCCCTAGTATGAAGAATTTGAACATTTTCATATAAAGCGGTGATTACAAGGAGCCCCTTCGTTTTATCCAATAAGGGATGTTTAGAAAATTCAACCCTGTTTAGTTTAGACTGTAGTTATTATCTTGATAAAAGTGTTGGGAGGTTACAAACAGATTTACTTAAAGGGGGTGTTTGTTAACACCCAAAACTTTTTAATCTAAACCTTTTCACCATCCACAACTGCCCTATTTTTAATTGTTTATTCACTTATTCTTATACAACTACCCTACTTTTCAATCATTTCTACACAACTATATAACCTATCTATTTTAACTTTTCTTTTTGCTCTTCATCATTACCCTTAGCATATCATATCATTTTCTCACATTTCAAAAACTTCTACATCAAAAATTTTTCATCAAGAATTTTATTACTTTCCAAACACACAATGTCTTAAACTGTTTCAAACGTTTACTTGGAAGTGATTTATTTTTGTGGCCTGCCAATAATTCTATTAAGGCAACAACTATTCTAAGCTAAACAGATTTTATGTAAATACACCCACAAAGATTAATCAATATTGCAGATATACCCCCCTCCCCCAAAACAAAAAATAGCCAATCACACCATATGATTTGTCATAAATTGCAGATATACCCTTGCTGTTAGAGTTTTATTTTAGTCCGTTGATTTTTTAGAAAATACCAAAAAAATGTCCTGAAACCATTTCATTCTCTACCTTGTATTTAACCATACCACCATTCCATTACAGCACCTCACATTTTTCTTCTCCACCAATGCCCACTTCGTTTTGTCACCAGCAGTCCATGCAACTGGCAATCTCAGTTGTTCACTAAATCGAATCAAGCAGGTGACTCTATATACCTATCACTGCATCTGATTCCCATCTTTTGATCTGAATTTTCGAAAGAATTTGCAACCATTATTTCTTGTTTTTTCCCTTTTGTTCAATGAGCACCAAAAATTCCTGGTGCTGTAGCTTCATGCCATCAACTACCTCTTCTTCACCTGTGATTAAATCCACATATCTTTTACCAAAAAAAAAAAAAAAAGCACTAGATTGTAACCATGTCTTTCTTGTGATCCAATGCAGAAAACGTTGTTGCTTGGAGTTCCATGATCAAATCCACATGATTGTTGCCATTGTTCAAGATGGCTGGAATTCCACAATCAAACCCATACTATTGTCATTGTCCCATGGAGGATGCCAGCTCAAAATTCCATTATAATACCCATCTTGTCATTGCTATGGTTTGATCGACCATTATTGTCCTCATGGAAGGTTGTGGCTCAAAATTCAATGATAAAACCCATCTTGTCGTTACTGTTATATTCGATGAATTTGAACTTCAGCAAGAAATTTGTTTCTGTTGGGATCAATGCTGCCAGCAATCCACGAAGGCTAAGGTAGTGAAAGATGTTCAGTCTTAGATGTTATTTTTGGAATTTTGGAAATTTTAATTATAAATTAAAATGGAACTTAATGGTATGGGTGTATCCACAATTTATGACAAATAATGTGGGGGTATTTTAAAATTGTGGTATATTTGCAATATTGATGAAACTTTATGGGTATATTTGCAAAAAACCCGAGCTAAACAAGCATTTTTAAACACATTGATTAGATTAGATTTTCCAAATTCAACCATTAAGAAATAAAACCAAGAATTTCCCACGGAATTTCCTAGGAACTGGATACCTTTCATTTTGACTTTTTCATGAATGAAATAATCATATGATAAAATATACTTTCATTGAAATGGGCCGGTTTAATCCCAAGATAACTAGTCAAATGACAAGCCTATGCTCACACATATAATCCAAGAACCCTTCAAGTCTCTTAGCAATGTGAGATTTCTTCACTATGAACACTCCGCTTCACATCTTGGACTAGAGACGTGGACACATATCATAAATGGGTACAAACACAAACGGGCTTGGGTCTAACTCCAATGCCATATTGAAGTGAGCCAGTTCTATCCCAAAATGATCAGCCAACTTAGGAAAGCTATTCCCCACCCATAAAAACCGGGAACTCCTCAAGCCTCTTAACAATGTGAGATTTACTTAACACTAAATACTTTCGTCAACACCACATGCACATTTACTTTCCAAAAAACTTGGTAATGTCAGTAAAATAAATCAGATGCAATTGGACACAAAAATAAACTTAAAATTTCGGCAGCTCTTTTGAGAGGCCACCAACAATGAGCAACCAGTAAGACAAGATTGAGTGGAGCTAAAATTACTATATTTGAAGGCATGATATGTAAAGCAAGAGAAGAGCAGTAATTTGGAGCAAATTTCAGTTATTTGACAAATTTTGTAGGGCCAAGCCTCCCACTCAAAAATGAGTACCCACTTAAGACTTTTACAAACAACCCCTCGTAATGTAGGATCCTTCCATGCACATAGGCAATGCAAAATAACACATGACAAGATGGGCCAAAGTCCATTGTACCCATAATTTGATCATGGGCTTGTTCTCCCGAAGCTCATATCAAGCCTCTGCAACTACTTCCCTATCACCAATACCACCCTCCCGAAGAACGAGCTTTCATGGTAGAACTTACCTTGCAATGCTCCCCCTAACACATGCTAGTATCTCCAAGGTTACACTTCAAAATGTGGAATTCTAGGAAAGAATATCATAGTCATGTGGGCGAAACGCTGTAAGAAACAGTGAATTAAAGACAGTAGTTGATCTTGGGAAAAAATGGAATCATTTTTCAGAAGAGTACTTTGATTTGGATTAAAAAAAAAAAAAGGGCAGCCTGGTGCATCAAGCTCCTGCTATGCGCGGGGTCCGAGGAAGGGTCGGACCACATTGGGTCTATAGTACGCAGCCTTACCTTGCATTTTTTGCAAGAGGCTGTTTCCACGACCCGAACCCGTGACCTCCAGGTCACACGGCGACAACTATAACCGTTGATTTAAAATCTGATTCTTCATGTGTCATTGTAACTTATAGCAATGCTGTTTTTCTTTAATTTTGAATGATTTCTATTTCGAATGGAAATTCTCCAAATTCCAATGTTGCCGTTCGAGTCAAATCCATGCTACCAACAGTCCCCAAGCAAAATATTTAAAGCATAGTGAATAAAAAATCTATGAAAGTACATATTCTGGAAATATTTGATTTATTTTATATTTGGTTCAATTAACTTTCCACCAAAAAAAATAATAAAGAAAAATTTTGGACGATGGGTATGGCATAGAAGTACATGTTCTCTTCAAATGTGGTGTCAAGAGAGCGTGATATTTGTTGCCACAGTACAACTGCATTGAAACAATTTGGTTAAGATGAAGAAGATGAGAAATCTTACTTCCTTTCCCGTTTTTTGAAGTGACATCTACCTACCCTAGTAACTCTTTTTTTTTTTTTTTTTACATTTTCATTAAGTGTTACATTTAACAATTACCTCCAACAACTTTTTCTTCCACAAAATGGCAAAATTTCATTCATTCATCCCCTTTTTCCACAAAAAGAATCTCCCTATCTATGTATATATCGTTTGTATTCATCTTTTAGTTAATATTATTTTCTACCTATTGACAATACTTCCCCTTATTCCAATTTTCCACCCTTTTCCATCTTTCCAGTGGTTCTTAATGAGTAACATTTCCCCCTCACCCTTAGTCTAAATAGCGGCATATTAGAAAATTTCACTTTTCGTGCTTCTTAACCATGGCCATTAGATTAACCAAAATAATCTTGTGAATCAATTGGATTTCATAGCAGGACCTCTTAAATTAATTGACGTGATTGTAAATAAAATCCTAAAAATTTAAAGAAAAAAAAAAAACTTCATGCATGATCTGCTCGTTATCATCCAAAGGTCAAACTAGTTGAGCTCAAGGTTACAAATGTCTTTATACCTCAATGTAAATGAAGTGCTCTGCTCTCGCAATGAGGGAGCAGTAAGCACTGTGAATACTCTCTTCGGTTTGGCATGTCCCAGCAGACCATGGACCAACGCTCCTAATAACCTTTTTCAAAAGAACCATTTGTTAATTCACTATTCAAGAATAGACAGTCAACAACAGAGTTATGACAAGATATGATAAGATCACAGACAATATAATGGGGTAAAATACAGTTGCATGGTATATCAGAAAACATTTAATAGGTGTATGGATGCTCCAATTATCACCAATATCGTCAAGAATATCAGTCGTGCCAGCATATATTCCATAGTCAGTGATACCCAGTACTATGTTATATGTTTCCCCAGTATTTTCTTAAAACATAATACAAGTTTTGATGCTGCTGACCCCAGTAATGTTTCAATATCCATGCTTGGCACTAATTCTAACAAGGCCAATATTTAGAACACTGGACATATGTTGATTATAATGGATGTCTTGAATGTTTTACTTATCTATTCAATGTTGGGTAGTAATCATCAAGCTAGACAGCATTGGAACCCCAACGTTTTATGATAAAATGATTAAAAGTGGATCAGTTGAACAATCAAGAGATGCCAATCTTTAGAAGTTTCATGTTTGAACTATTTTAGGGGACCAGGGTTAGCTTGTTAGCAGATTATTGTACTCAGGCTCTTAGCCACTCAACTATCAAGCCCAATAGCGATTGGAACCCACTAAATTAGTTAGAACATGGACAAGATCTTCCATCTATCGTTAGCCCCATGTATTAGATATCCCACCCAGCTAAAGAAAGAACGCCATCTAAGAGAGGATTGGGCAATGAGTGAAGTTTTATCTCCAGCTAAACTAGAGACAGAGGAGTGTCGAGCCACTGGAACACATGAAAGGAGTGAATTATGATGAAAAGATGCATTTGAGTTTGAGGGCAGCCACTTTGTTTAAAAAGCCAAAGGTTAAAACCAATTCCAGCATTCCCCTCCACAGATGTGCACGTGGGGGACCTGCTTTGGAAGATGGTTAAGACCTTTTCCTCTTTTTTAAAATTTTTTAAATTCAGAATAACAATGTCTAGTTCAATTTTTTTTAGTAAGTGTGCCCACACAACACACATTACAGCAGAACAGAAAAGAGTGCACTATTTATTTATAAATTCTCTATAACTTCAAAAATGAACAACAACTAGACTAAAGAGAGGTTAGTATAGTTGAAATTGAAGGTAGTCATGGAAATCTAGCTAATGAAATGCAATATATTGTAAGCTGGACAAACCTGGCACCGACAAGGAGTACAAGGACCAACTTGTCCAGCTTCATCCGTAGGAAAAACTTGATCTCCTCGTTCTTGGTTTTCCCACCATTCCTTCTCAAGTTGATGCATACTGGACGGTACCATAGCATCTAGAGATTTTTGCCTAGAAGGAAGATTATGGTTATCCACAAATCCTTTCATCTGCATGTCTGAATTTGATGGTTCCATCTTGGACTTCCGAAATGAGAAGGGAAGAACCCGGCGATTTCGATTTTCCTGATCATGGAAAGCCTGAGATGCTTCTAACCCATTGAGATCCTGTTCTCGATTGACAGCATCAACCCCATCAGCCTCTTGAGGTAAAAGCAATGGGATATCCTGGTAAGATGACTGATCAGAAAAGGAATCATCCCTCTTAAGATCATTATGGTTTCCCTCCATCTCCTTGTCTTGACCATCCTTTTCTTTGCTCTTGCCCATGTAATGTGGAATAACCATGTGTTGTTGAGGCATGAGAAGGGGAATTGCTTTCTCATTGGGAGCTTTACTTCTCTACACGAATGCACAACAATGTCAATATCCTAGAAGCAACCATTTTGACATTTAACCAAACAAAAGGAAAAATATGTCATTATAGAGATAACCTTTGCATGGTTCCACCGCTGTACAAAGTGCCGTGCTATGTCACGACAAGGCGGTCCCCAAAAAGCACAATGAACATCATGCCATGGCATGCGAGGATATTTTTGACGATTTAATTCATCTTTCATTGTATCTTCCCAAGAATTTGGCTCTGATTCCCTGATTTAACAGCATTGCGAAGCCATCAACACAATTTCTTGGAACGGTTCAGAAATGTGGGACTAAATCCTCAAGTTGGAGTTCCATAAAAACAAAATAAATAAACAAAAACTTGCCTGGGATTATAATAATCCTTTCCAGGCCATATCAATGGGGTATAATCACCAACTTTGTGTTCATATGTGTCAAAACGGCCGAAGCATAAATCCAGCCCTCCAACATAGCAAATATGATAATCAACAATCACAATCTTTTCATGATGGGACCTGCATGTGAACATACATGCTTCAGCATCTGCAGCAAGCCGAGTACAGAGTAGGCATGTTAAGAACTTATTTTAAAGCTAATTTCACTCTCAAAATATATACCACAGATAAACTCCAGTTGAGAAGTGATCAGGATAGCGCAACACCCGCACATTCTCATGAATGTTGAGAAGTTTCCGTTTACTGTACACACTGTTTATTTTCAAAGCAAGTGCAACTTCTTTATAAAGGAGTATATAAATCTGCAAATGACCATTAATCAGTGATAATAAGACAGTAAATATGGAACTCAAATTCAAGCATACACTTCAGCATCTGCCAAAGAAAAGAATACAAAAAATGAGCCATATGAAGCAAAGTCTAAGTCATGCAGAATGGCTACTGGCACAAATTTTCAAGTTAAACCAAGACAAAATCAAAAGTTACAACTAGCAGCCTTGAGTGCCAAGTTTAAGCCAATTAATGCAGTTGCATGTGCTTTTTGTTCATTTTACACATCAAAACTATACTTGTTTGTCATAAATGCAGAGCGAATCAAGAAGCCATTATCACGTCAGGCTTTCAAGAATGTGACAGAGGAAAACCATACTGTTTCAAGTATTAAAGTATAGCAAGTTCGATGTTATTAGCCATCATACACTACCATCCATGCCATGCTTCAAAGAATTCCGTGGGAATATGGAATGCATTCTGAGAGCGTTATGAACGGGAAACCTGAATCCTGGAGTTCTAAGGGACGTCATGCAAGAACCCTGATGAAGTGAGTGAATACTTTAGGAAATTATTCTTGGAAAATCCAAGGGGATCAAGACAATGATCACTGCATACTGAAAATCAAGTTCGAGGGTGCGTTTGTTTCGCATCAAAAAATGTCAACTAAAACTTTTCAATCTAAAACTTTTCACTTTCCATAATTACTC
>JAXCLR010000050.1:63734346-63753166 GCA_035584095.1 Annona squamosa | reverse complement strand
ATCATTTTCTATTGATTTGACAACTTCTACTCCAAAAACTTTTCATCAAAAGTTTTACCTCCAACCAAACACACCCCGAGATTAATAATTTTTTAAGTTATATGTTATTTGATCCAATCGTCATTGCCTTCCACCAATAGTAGATCAGCTCACCTTGTAGCTTCTTTCTTGTGACCCTCCCAAATCAGGCCTTTATTTAGGCCCTGATACCAGTAAGAAAATCCTTTCAGATGGGGTCCTAGATTTAATCAAGAAAGGGGAAATAAAGAAAATTATTCTTGGAAAATCCAAGGAGACCAAGACAATTATCATTGGATATTGAAAATCAAGTTCTAGATTAATAATTTTTTAAAATCATCATTGCCTTCCACCACTAGTAGATCAGCTCACCTTGTAGCTTCTTTCTTGTGACCCTCCCAAATCAGGCCTTTATTTAGGCCCTGATACCAGTAAGAAAACCCTTTCAGATGGGGTCTTAGATTTAAGGAAGAAAGGGAAAATAAAGAATATTGATAGAGAGAGAAGGTGCTGGTCAATGCTTACAGTTGGTAGTTACTTTGTTAGAACCAAATCATACACTTGAGGCCTATTACATTGGTAACATCCTACAACAATGCCTAAGTGGCACCATCTAATCGACTCACTAGATCATGACCACCATCAGCAACATCTTGAAAAAGTCAAGCTTTTTTAAATTATTGAATCATGCAAATTTTGATAGAAATTCTGCCTCATGGCTTTAAAGTACTCAATCATCAATGCATGTAACCAAGGGCCTGTTCAGTTAGCAGAATTTGGAATTGGCAAGGATTGAAAATTTGGAAAAGTAGGGTAGTTTTGTTAGATATGAGTCAAAACATGTTATTGGAAGATGTAAAATATAGGTAATGATTAAAAGTCTTAAGGTTGTTATATATTGGGATGTGGAAGATTCTATTTGGAAAAGAGAGAATTTTTAAAAATTCAAATTTTTTCCGAAGTTGGATTTCAACTTTTGAGTAGCCAAACAGGTCTTAAAGGATAATGGAAGTGTAACATAGAAGTGTCAAACCAAAAAGCCAAACAAAAGGTGCCAAAGTACCTGAACCCCTTGCTTGGCTTTAGCTTCCAATAGAGCATCAAGGCGGGCAGATTCATTTGCACGGAAAGGACGTCTAAGATACAATTCAGGGCACACCCACCAGCCTGTGATGAATATCTGCATGAAACTTCAATCAACCAAGCATTTCATTAAGAACATTCAGACTTCAAAATTGTAATAACTACAAGCTTTGCTAGAAGAAACAGACCTCTGATTTTGCTTCTTCAATTGATGAAGCAATCGCATTAAACGCAGCCTGCCCATCTATCAACCATTGAGCATGACTTCCATCTTCAGTCAAACCCCTTGGGGGAGCAAAAGAACCATATCGATGAGGATGACACCAGCCCTCAGGAGGCCTTAAACCAGCATCATTAATTGCAGCAACCCAGTCTGTCACTTTACCATTACTTTTGGCTCTTATTTTTATTGTTCGATTCCCACAAGAAACCTTATGGGATGCTCACATGTCAGTTAATATTAAATAATAGCAAATATATATTTGGAGAACTTTAGCGTATTTGTTGAGAACATATAAAGATTAAGTGTCATTATCTTTCTGCTAGTTAGTTAAAGTGAAAGAGATGTATGCTAATGCAAGGTGTCTAGAAAACAATCCACAATCACATTTTTTTAATTGTACAATCACATTAACATTGTTTTTTTTATTCAATAAATTTGGTGGCAGGCACTGTTCTAATTTATAGACCTTATTTGAATCTTGACTTGTAATGTTGCTAGACGCATTTACTTTGTACAAGAAATCTTGTTTGAAAAGATGTAAGAAACATAATTGTTTAGGAACCTCATGTTTGTCTTTGTTAATTGCTAGATAGACTGTAAACCCCAGGAGCTTTCTAAAAGATAAAATGTGTGGAATCATCATCATCACAAGCTGTTTCACACCCATGGGTTTTAGCTAAATGAATTTTGTTGTGCCATTCCCATCAATCATGTAGTATATCCTCAAAAGTTCTAAAGATCTAATATTTTTCTTAATTACTTTTGGTCCTTTTTTTTAGGAAGCCTTTCTCCAGTCCTTTTACAGAGCCTTCTATCTAAATAAACTTATGGCCTCCTAACTGGTGCACTTTCAGGCCTTCATTTTCCACACTCAAACTACCTTAGTTTACTTTCCCTCATTTCATTTCCTACTGGCTCCACCTTCAGTTATCTCAAATTACTTTTCTAATTTTATCCTTTCTTGTTTTACGACTCATCCATTCCAGTTTACCATTCATCTCAAATAATGATTGGAAATGAAAGATGCCAAATGCAAGTAGCAGTACCTCTATAAAAGGAGTTCATAGGGAAATAAGAAAATGATGTGTTTGAATTCAAATATGTTTTGACTTTTGAGTTGAGTAAAGAGCCCATTGTGATGTTTTTCTTCATCTATAAACATCTTTATCTTATACGCAGCCCCCCACAAATTTCTGATAAAACGATTTTAAGTATTTTAAAAAATAGATGGAATCCCATAAACACGTACAAATAAGGCCCATTGGAAGTAGCTCAACATTTGCTTAAACGTGAACCAGTCCTAAGTGAATTAGTGAACGCTGCCAATTAAACAATGTAACCAGTTGGAATTTGATTTCAGCATCAAGGTTTCTAAGAAATTTTGTGAAAAACTAAGTTTTGCTGAAGAGGGACCATACATATATATCATCCAAACTAAATACATACAAAATTTTTAATATTCTATGAAGTCCATTAGAGTTGTTTAAAGAATAAAAAAATGGGAAATAACAGAAAGAGGCAGATTTAACAATAGTTAACCCAAATTGTCAACAAAGGAGGTGTTTGTTTACACCAAAAACATATCAAACTAAAACTTTTCATTCTCCATAACTACCTTATTTTTAACTTTTTCACTTTTTCCTATATAAATATCCTACTTTTCAATCATTTCTACACAATTACCCATACATCTAACTTATCTATTTTAACTTTATTTTCTTTACTCCTCACCATTACCCCTATCCTATCATGTTATTTTATCCCATTTTAAAAACTTTTCATCAAAAGTTTTACCATTTCCCAAACACACCAAAAAACAAGAAATTATTAAGTTGGAAAAAACATTAATATATTTAATATTCTTGATAAATTGGGTAAAGTGTCAATGATATCTCCAATAATATTGATTAAAGTGAAAAACCACAATATATAATTTATTTTTCCCTGCTAATAATTCATCCTTGCATTGCTAATAGTATCAACTTGGTGGAACACAATCAAGACAACAACATATTAGCCATATTTACAAGGGTTACACTGCAGGCAACTTGGCTCGAACATGGCCCACCTTAATGATGATGGAAAATCCACTCCGCGCATTGCATTTAGAACCATTCATTTAGCTAGAAAACTAAATTTCAGTCAAATCTAAGATGTGCATGACTGCCATTTGATAAATTTGTAAATCAATGTAATAAAATTGTTTGATATAAGTTTTACAGCTGTTAATTCAACATCTAAACCATCTAAAACTTTCTTCCTTTGTGGACGATTGATTCTGTAAATTATTACAATATTTTAATGAAACTACAGACAGATCCAAGAGTTTTTCATCATTTACACATTTATATATTTTTAAGCAAGTATGCCCACCTTACCCCCCGCCCACAATACTTGGATTGCAATGATTTTTGGTATTATGACAAACTAAATAATTTTAAACAATGTGAGCAATTGAATTTTGATTTCATCATCAAAGTGGGCTTCATCTAAGATGTTCCCCAAAAAATTTTGTGGGAACCTCGATTAGTAGGTGTCCAAGTTAAAAGATGGAAGGAAATCAGCTCACCGTGAATCCATAGCGTAGAGGATTACGTTCCTTTATTTCTTTTGCCAAAGAAACTCTACCTTCTCTGTTGCCATCCATTGGTGGCAGTACATCAAATACAATTATATCCAGGAGCTTCGTGTCCAGTGGATCTTCTATCAGGACTAAGAAACCAGGTTTCAACACAGCCCAGACCTACCCACAATAATGTTAGTAAGTCACGTTAGATATCATGGATAATCATGAAGGTTAACAAAAATCAATGATTAAGGATAAAAAGAAACAAGAAGTAAAACTTCAGACTTTCCCATTAACGTACTATACCCTAAGTTCCTAACACATGCTAAGTGAAGCATTGCCACCCACTGATCCAAAGCATTTGACACACTAGTAATCCAGCAATCATTCGTGTCCAGTGCATTTGACACACATGCCAAGTTACGAGGGGTGTCAACAGCATAACAATAAGGTTCTTTGCCATCTTCTTAATTGTGCAAGATTGAGTAACAGAAACCACCTTTCCAAAAATTGGATATAAGACTATAAAAATCATGTCTCAAACCTTGGACAGGCGCAAACCGTGTGCATTAGTACACCCATTGTTTTGTATAATTAAGAAAAAGTATGCTATATTAATATCATCATTCATTCACAAATATCATCATTCATTCGTAATGTGTTGGAATTCTTCTACAGTATTTTCCTGGTCTGCTACTTCCTTCAGATAGTGCATAATTGTGGGCCCTTTACAAAAGAAATTTGTCATATACCTTGAGAAATAGCTATGCCTCTAGACCTCTGTTGAAATCCCATCAGAAAATTTCATCATATTTCAGAATATCGACAGCCTCCAGTAGTTACACTACAGTCCAATATATATTCAGTTAGAATTGTGATTGGTGTATATCCTATCCCAAGGCACCCACACATACTCGATTCTGATGGTTTGAGGCCCACACATCAATCTACATTTGTCAATAATTGACGCCTAAATAAATTCCAATATTAAAGAAACAAGGATTTGATATTTTTAAAAGAGTGCACAATGACAAAGAATAAAGCAATCTCCTTTCTTTATAAACCTTTATCCATTTATTATTGTTAGAATGGTTTCAAATACTATTGTTAAACACTGCTTTGCAACTATAACAAAACATGTAGCCTGATATGAAATTTTCCATAATTTTTCTCCAACTATACCTAGTAAGAATAATTACACAATTATTTCAAAATAAAAAATTATCCAGATACCTCACTCTAATGACTCTATTAGAACTAGATAATTAAAAACATAGTTCAATAAAGTAGCCGCATAAGTATAGAAATTATATTGACAAGGAAACATTTTAATGCAGTTCCAACAATTGGATTATCAATGTGATGCATCCAGCTACTCTTTATCTCTAGGTTCTCTGAGAGCTGTATCGTTTTATCTAGGACCATCATGCATGTTTCTCCATTAAAAGAAAAATATGGCGGCATTAAGGACTATCATGTAATGTCTCTCCCCTAAGAGCCATCATATACATAGGCAGATGAGGAGAAGATTATGTAGTTTCCTGTCCCAATTCTTTCTGATGACTACCAGATTTCATTCAACTGGAAGCTTGATATTTTTAAATGTTTCTTGAGACTATAAAAGGAAGTTCTAGATGGGAATCAATTTCCCTAGGCACTTTTTTGAGAGAATTGCTCGGGTTTTGGTTTGTGCAAGAAAATCTACAGCAAGACAAGGTGGATGCAGATTATAGACTTGAAATCCAAGAACTGCTTTACATCCAAGAACTGCTTTACATCCAAGAAAAATAACTTTTAAACAGTTTTCCAATATATGTCAGTGCCTTTATATACATATACTACGTATAAAGACAGATACGGCAAAAATACTTTCTGAAAAAAATGATGATTTTTAAATGAAGACTTGGGAGATAATTAAAGACAAATGCACATGCAATGTATGGTTGAGTTTCTTGGATATATCAAAAGAATTCACTATCATGGTAACATTGTAACTGAATGGATAATACTTCTACAATCGAAAAAAAAAAAAGGATAATACATCTCATATAGCACAAGAAGCAATGTATTATTGATATTGCAAACAATGTCTCAAAGCAAGAATTATTCCCCCACAGAGTAATTGTGGGAAATGTTTAAAGCTTTGCAAACACACATGCAGCAAGCTTTAGCTCTAGGCATTTTCAGCATAAAACGTCCATGCCAGTCACCAGGCAAATGCATCCATCCTGTAAAATGCCATCCCTAACAAGGAAGATTTTGTTGTCTACTGGACCTGGTATTGCATTCATACTTACAAAAACAATTGGATGGAAAGGATCTCTGACCATTTTAGAATTAGTATTCCCTATTTCCATATACAACACCTCATGAATTCTCAAGAAATGTGCTCAAGAAAAAATGTGCATTTCCTTCTCAATTTAGGCATTATTTTAAAGATAAAACCTTTGGAAATTGCCATTGCAAGTTAAAACTTCTAGCCGACAACAATCACAATTCTTAAACCTTTTATTATAACATGCTTTAAAAATAAACTATAGTGTGTCATGAGAAATCTAGGATCCAGTTTCTAAAAACAAAGAGGAAAAGGAAATGGAAAGAAAGAATCACCCTCTGCCAGTTATCATTGCAACAATTGAACCAGAGGCATGAGCAACATGTGTTATCATCATCCTCCTGAATTTTAGGAAGATGCTTCACCATCACATAATCTTCTTTCAGCTTAGGTCCATACTCCGGACAAAATGATAACTTTGAAACCTCCAAAAACTTGCATACCTGCATCCGAATAAGATCTGAGATGCTGAACAACTGTGTGACATACCCAATGAAACAAACAATAAGAAAAGAAACAGAAAAGAAAATGCACAAGAAGTTCCATACACCAACCAATTAATTGGTGAGACTCTATCCCTGTGAATAAAAAAGGTTTTCAGGTTGCTGCTCGCAAATGCAGCCAGCATATTCAGTAGAATTAAGTAAGGGGATACTGATAGTGTGGAAGAATGCATAAACACATACATTTCACTGGTAAAATTTGGAACCGTGAACTGTTCCCAAAACATACCTCCTGAGAGTTTACAATATCTATGTTTCCCAGAAAATGATTCAGATATCCTTGCATTGCAACTTTTGCTCGATCTGAAATGGAATGCTGTCGTCCTAGTGCTGGTCGAATGACTTGGAAAGCAGCACTGGATGGAACATCTCTGCGTAAAAATCAAAAACCAAGATAAAAACCTGATTATCACGCAAGGCTCCATTAGCCATTCAATAAATAAGAAACAGAATTTAAAAGTGATAAAATCAAAAACCAAGATAAAAACCTGATTATCACACAAGGCTCCATTAGCCATTCAATAAGTAAGAAACAGCCTTTAAAAGTGACACTCTAGATCACCTGTTTCTAAAGTCATAATTTTCTTCGTGATTTAAGGGAGCATGGTCATCATCAGCTTCATCATCACCATTAACGCCTGTTGTGTGTTCTCCTAACCCAAGGTTCTGAAGCCATTCTTTGACCTTTATGACAAGCAAAGGACAATAGTGAATTAAAACCTCATTGGTTAGAAGATGCAATAATCAAGTCAAAATATTTCAAGGCAGCCCCATGGTCAGATCATGAGAAAATACTTCAAGTTCCGATGGAAACTAGAAGTAAATAGAAAAACTCAATGACATAGAAATTAAATTGGAACCATACAATGGAATAGAAGTGACAAAAAAATGGATTGACCTGTTCTTGCTTTTCAAGTATTTCTGCAATAATTGCACGTTTCTTCAGTGCAAAATGTAAGTAAAAGACTTGGGAAGCTTTCTTCCATAATCGCCATTTAAACTGGAGAATAGAATCAAGAAGTAGTTAGAAACCAACAGCATGCAATATATTCAGTTGACTCAATTGCTAGCAAAGTTCTTTTTTTTCTCTTTCTTCTATCTGTTTTTCCCTTTCTTCAAGGATCATCTGGCAGTTGCCATAGTGTTGACACTGTGGGTGTATGAGTGAGAGGTCTAAAGTCTAAGTGGAAGCCAAAGTTCTAAAAGTATTCTGAGCAAGAAGAGAAGAACAAGAACGGGGAGGTTGCAACTAGGAGGAAATAATTACAAGAGCACAAAATCCTCGCAAAAATGAGGGGGAAAAACTGAAAGATGGAGATCCACAATAGAGCAACAATTAGGATTAGGTTATCCTTGTTTAACCCAAACATAATTTAATTGTAAAATATGAAACCTATTTTCCAGAACTCAAGCCAACCTTAACTAATTTCGACGGATTGTTATTTGACAAGTGGGGTTACTAGGGTTGAGAACTCAGATTAGCTTCAAATAATTTGAGTTAGCTTTAAAACGAATTGGATTCAGGCCATGGAGATAATAAATGAAAGGATGGAATAACGAGAGGTAGACAATGAAAAGATAATATTTACATGACCTCTAGTGTATAGAAAGAGAAGTAATAGAACAGAAAGTATCCTGAGCTGGTACAAGATGTTGACAAGGAAGGGCAAGAAATGAGACAATATCATGGTAGAGAGGTGATGGAGGCACAATGATTAAGTCAACAAGTAAAGATAAAAAGGACCTAGAGTTAGAGTGATAAAAGAGAGCTACACATTTTTAGCTGCCTCCAAAAAAAATTTTTAAGCATTCAACTAGTTATATCAGTGGATAAAAATTTCGCATTCCCAATTAAGTCTGGACCATGATTCTTTGACCATAATTAGAACTAAATTTGGATTGAATCAATCGCATAAAGCCTACATCTGCCCCCAACTTCAGAATCAGGTTAGGAAGAACCAGGATTGTCCAATCTCATTTGTAAAAACAGCCTGACCTAAGATGAGGTTTGATTGCCCCATTCTTGGCCTCAAAAACCATCTGCCAGAGCAACTTTCTTATTAGAGCATGAGATAACAAATGCCTATTACACCAGCACCTTATCTTGTCTGGCTATCTAACTGATCTCCTAAATTTTAATGTATCAAGCAGAACTAAATGGTGCTGAGGAAGAAATGAACAAATACACAGCTCCTTTATTTCTATCAATAGAATCATTGCTTTGGCTTAAGAAATGAGCTATTGACAAAGCCCATGCTTTTTTTTAATTAGCACCTATGACACTGATATGGAGCACACAAAGTATAAAAATACGTTTGACCCAGTGCACAGAGCTCCCGCACATTGTGCAAAGCACACAAATTATACATGGTCCAAATTTTCTCTTCTACTCTATTGTCCAAGATTCCAAAACATCCATCAAAATTCATAACTGAGATTGCCACATGCCAGAAGAGGTTTTATCCAGCCTATGCAGCCCATCTCACTCGATCCACAATTAACTTGATGAAAATTATGTCCTTACAAAATTGAAGACAGCCCTGCAAACTCCTTAAAGCTCAAAGAGATTACTCTTCTATGCATATTTTTAATGTCATGGCTCATAAAACAAAAGAATGCCAAACAAAGAGATCTCTTTCCCAACATATTTGCAAATCCTCTTTTTATATCCAAAGGATTTACTCAAGAAACTTGAAAAACTAGACTACTAAATGAATAGCATCATCACTTGCATCATCAAGACCGTATCAGATGACATTGATCATCTTCTTCTCATCGACTGAATAAAAGCAATTGAGGATTCTGCACTCTTCTATTTGTCATGTAGGCAATCATTCACAGGAACTTCATTCGACGAGAAATAACTAATAAATTATGCATTTAGTTAAATAATATTCCATTTAAAACACTAAATTTTTTAATAGAGAAAATTTTACAATTCAACTACTTACGTGAACCAATTATTAAGTATTTCAAGCCCAAAAGTCACGCACCATAATATTTTCTCTGATCATTAACTTCATTAAAATATTTACAATGTTATAATTTGTCCATAATCCACAATATCACAAATAAAATGATATTGTACTTATTATCAATTTGCTACCTGAGTGTGTCATATTTTGGCTCTCACACTTTGGCTATCACAATGAATAGCTATCATCTTTTGATCATCAATTTTCATGGCAATTTTTTCAATCTAAGTAGTCACTTGAATACAATTGTAGCCAAAGATGTACACAATTTCTACAGTTGATAGAGGAACCGTGTTGCAACCTCTAAATCTAGTTAATTGTATTGCAATCTAGGAAATCTGTCTCTGTAAATCCAGTAAACTCAAAATCATAGCTACAGTAAGAAATACACACATTAGCAGTATCCTTTAAGTAATGAAGGATCCATTCAGTGTTAGTTGTTTTCACCATATAACTACAAATTGCTACTAAAGCTATTATAGTGTCAAGTGTAATACATACAATGACAAACATAAAACTCAAAACTGTTGATGCATATGGTTCTTGAGAAAACTACCTTTTAGTCTTCTACATATAGCGCTTTAGATGAAAAGATAAAAATAGCAATAAATATATATATATATATATTTAGGATTGCTAGGAGTTGGGGCAAACAAGTGTTGCATCCATCACGGAAGGTGGAAAGGGGGAGGATTCAAAGAACCTCTGCCCTTTTTTTGCATTGATGGGTCCCTGCGTTAATCTGTCTACTTAATGTTTCTTCAAAGTGGCTCCAACAAAGTTCATAGAATTGTGTGGCAAATATCGAAACCAAAGCTTCCACTGGTTCCCCTCAGGAAATGCTTCAATAGATTTCAACCAAAACATGAGATACGAATCAAGAAATACATTTTCAAAATTCTATATGCGGCCCATATTGAAACCAAAGCTTCAACTGTTCCCCTCAGGAAATGCTTCGATAGATTTCATCCAAAAGTTGAGATTCCAACCAAGATGTACATTTTCAAAATTCTACTTTTTCAATCAATGAATTCTCTTCTCATCTCAAAACAAACAGAACAGAAACCAGGAACCATCCTGAAAGTGCATAGATCAAAAGACACATCTAGTGTTCGAAGTGTCACAATATCCTTTCACGTAGTTCCAGACACCCTTTTCGGGTTGGCTGCATTCAAAGCAGCGTGGGAACGCAGGATCATCAAACCAGCACAACTGCCCGATACTTCGTCGCTGGGACCCTCTTGATAGATGGCCCAGATCACGTAATGGCATGCCAAATCCCCGACATAAATTGAAAAACCATCCTTTCATGGATAACTCCACCGCTTTCCAAAGGACGTTGCAACTACGATTAAAAGCACGGAAATTGTGTGCATGGGTGTGAGACAAAGACACACACACAGAGAAAGAGAGTATCCGTGCCTGTTTATACTCGAATTCGATGGTGTAGGATAACTGAATGGGGCTGATATCGCCGGCGTCTGGGCGAGAGACGGAGACGATCCGGGCCTTGGGTAGCTCCTCGAAGATCCACGTCTGGTCAGGCCCGGCATGGAAGGAGTAGGGGGAGGAAAGAAACGAAGGAGATAGCTCGGATTGCGTATGGGCGTACCGAACATTTCCAAGCGTCAATCGTTCGGAAGCCATTGAAGAAGTGGTCCGATCTCGGTAATATGTTTGGCATGTCAGTCACAAAGAACACAGAGAGAGATTTTGATTTTTTTTTCTTCCCTCCAGTGTCTTGAAAATAAAAAGAAAAAAAGAAAAATGCGAGTTAGAAAATGGAGGAAGAACGTTCATGCAATGAGGAAGCATGGAACGCCAGAATCCTTTTCTCGTCGAGTTTCATTAATTCAGATGATGAAATACGAGGCGTTGGACTGGTAGCTTGGTTGTTTTTCCATGCACACGTGTGGAGTATCGTGCTCCAACCAGTCTCATTTTACAATTACACGTGTCACCGCATCTGGGATGCACTATGCAGATGGCCAGGGAGATGTTGACGAAGCCGTCGCCCTATCAACGTCAAGCAACATTGCCACTTCTCGCAGCCGCATGAGAATATCAGCATAACGTCACATTCCAACTAGAATATGTGTGTCACCTAGCTTACTCACATCTCTACGAGGACTAAGTCAGCCTAAAACCTGACCAAACGCTTAAAAAAGTGATGGTAAAGAGTAGTAGATAAAAAAGAAAAAAGTACTTAGGAACAAAAGAACTTATATTACTTAAAAAAATTTTACAAAAAGATTAAAAGGTTACAAAGGAACTCACTTTTGGGGAGCTCGGGTGTTCTTGAGTTGGGTGGTGTGTGTTCGATGTGTTGAACAAATAAGCTCTCTCACATTTTATAGGCTCTTTCCTCTTCTTGGAGCTCTCCGTATTTTGACACGTCTTTAAGTGAATGATTAGGATTATTTTCTAGAATCTTCACAACTCTTTTTTGGAATTCTCTAGAACTCTCCCGAACTGTCTTGATTTTCTTGAAGTTCTTAGGGAATTCAAAAAAAGCCTAGAAGGTTCTAGAATTCTATACACTCTTCTAGCTCTGATACTTTCATGATTTCTCTACAATTGTGCAGAGGTTTCCTTGATAAACTCTATTAAAATATTTGGGACGTAACATTATTCTACAAATATCCAAAATACACACGCTCTTTCTCAATCATGCGAAATTGTGCCCTTGTGAACTTATAGGTTGTGTTTGATTGGTGTAAGTCTCCTTTACTTGATTTCTTTTAACGGATAATATATTCATCTACGGTTTTATTTCCTAGCAATGAGATGGTCAAATGCTTGATTTTAAAAGTCAAAGTCAATTTTTATAATTATCATGTTATTTTATTTTCATTTCATCATCATATCGTGCAACACCGGCTTTTTTCATGTTAGGTCTTGTGGTATACACGAGTAGCTTACCCTCGTCATTAGCAGGAGTGCATTGATTTCTTACGGCGTACACAGGTACCTTTTTACCATCTTCATTAACAGGAGTACATAAATTTCTGTCTTAAGAGACGGAACTAAGACAAACCGTCTCATTTATGAGTTTCATGTCTGCTGTTCTTAACGGGCATCTCCATAATCTTTAAAGGGTGTTTCAAATAATTTGAGATCTTTGAATAGGACGTGTATGGGGCGAAATTTTTCATTATCAAGACAGTTTTTAAATTTTTAATATATTTTTTACATTATTTCATTACATTTTCATCCATTTTTTTTTTATCTCTTTTAAGCTCCTTAAATCATTTCGAACAGTCAGAAAATTCTTCCAAAATGGCAAAATTCTTCTTCTAATATTAGTTGATGAAGTGTTGAATCACCCCATGAGGCTGTGACCATTCCATTAAAATTTAGGGACGGTATTTCCAATCAAAAAAGAACAAAAAAAAAAAAAAATTAGGGACGGTAGAATTGTGGAATTACATTCTCTGTTATGTTTTTATCATCCTTTTATGAAATGTCCCGTAGAAAAAAGAAAATTCGACACTGTACTTTGAAGTGGAAAAAAAGAAAATAATAAAAGTGAATAAAATGATAATTTAAACGATTTCTTGCGGTTGTTGTTCTTGTTATTATTACTACTACTATTATTATTTAAATACCCAATAGAATCAATATAATTCAAAGCCCACATTCCCAGGTGGAATTCTGGTGAAATCCGATCCCACTTGCTGTTTGATTTGAATTTTGTTATCGGACAGCACAAAATGTTCTACAGTAATGTGCTTTTGGCTGGCTGATTGACCGGCATAATCTTTGAACGAGTCCGAAGGAGCACGATGGTGGGAAATTTTTGAGCCGCTTGGATGCAAAATTCTAAAACAGAATTTTGTGAAAAGAAAATTTTTTTAAAAAAATCAACTGTATTTAAGAAATGATAAAACTTTTGAAGGAAAAATTTCTGACATAAAAGTTTTTTGAAATGATATAAAATAATATAATATAATATAATTGAAATAATTGAGTAAAAAAAATTAAAATAAATAAATTAGTTGCATAAGATAACTGTATAAAAATGATTGAAAAATAAAATAATTGTATATAAAAATATTTAAAAAAATTAAAAAATAAAATAGTTCAAGTTTACTCGAACAAGAACTTTATCCGCTTAAAAACTTAAAGACAGATCATGGCTCTACTCGACCAACGAATACCATATTTCGTACCTACATTTACCCAGCTCGCTTTTCTCATTTCTACGAATAAAATGCTATCCCCTCTCCCATAATGCCTGAATTTAAACCATTATCCTGCCACTAGGCATGATTCATCCGGCTCAAACTAGAATGCTTGTGAATTGATTTCGATTTACTTGTTAACTTGCAAGACTTTAAAGGCGTGGAGAAGAACCCACATTCAAGGCCTGTTTGGGCCCGCTTACTCTGTGCAAAACTGCCCAGCAGTCCACTTTTCAGAGTAATTTGAAGGAACTGATTTATTAAGCCGACAGATTACATTAAAAAAAAACAAAATTCTAACAAACGCAGAATTCCTTTCTTTTTTTCTTCGATAGCAAACAAACGCAGAATTCTCATGCTAGATATCGGCGCTTTTTAGATTCCTCGCAATTTACGGTATTTGTACCAAGGAGCCAAAGGGCCCTCAATAAAGCAGTTCAACCACTAATAATGAGCGATTTTATGCACACTCGTTGGCAGAACTATGCATGAAATAATAAGAATCAAGCAAATTATGATAATATCCAAGACTCGGTGGAATCCCATCCAACAAAAATAACAGAATTTCTTTTAATCAATGGCTCAGGAATGAGAAAGCTGGTTTGGATCACGTACAATGCAACAGTCAGCGTCAAAGTTACCTAATAATATAAAACGAGTTTCAAGGAATATGATCATATCAGTCATCAAAAACAACCCCGTTATGCAAGATAACTCTGCAAAATGTCCAAACATAAGGCAATCTGCTAGTGTCATGGAACAACACAGCTATTAGCAAAATTCTTAGGACTTCTGTCTCCAGTAAAGGATAAAGAAAGAAGATAATGTAAATAACTAATAAACAGAAACAGACAACTACCGCCTGCTCCAGCTTCACTTCTTGGACTTCTTGGCCCCCCTGCAAGAAAACAAATAACATTGTCCTCATCATCTCACAACAAACGCATACAGCGAGAAGGAGAGGGAGAGAGTGTGAACTACTATGGAAGACTAAAGAAAAACATCTAGCAATTGTCTACTTGTCACTCTGAATTATGCAATAATAAAACCCTTACTCTGAAACAGGTGCAGGTGCTGCAGTTGCTCCTGGACCCTGCTCCAAAAACGCAATATTGATAACATTAAAAACACTACAGTCGCCATAAGAAATAATGGCAAACATGTCCATACAAAGTTATTCTAGCTCAATGTTATCAAAACTGGACCAGATCAGCTAGCTGGTCCAATTTAATGAACCTGAAATTCTCTAACTTGAGACTTTTTCAGTGGTATCAGTGTGATAAAAGGACAGCCCAAGTCACGACCTAGAAATAAAAGAGGTATTGTTTTCAGATCAAGATTTTCAGTTCAGTCCTCCGTAGCAGTATTAGGTTGCTATCCAAATTTTTACATAGAATAGCTTTAACCTTTCGAACAAGCTATAAAAGTATTTTCCAATCAGATACTAGAACTAAAAACTTAGCACTTCAACTTCAGATCCAGTTCCGAAGTCTAATAACATCGTCCGCAGTTTAGATCCATCATTTCTTCCATCCTGCTGGGATTTTATTTATAATGCCTTTCTTGATTTCTCCTATTGATCCATTTTCATTGATTAACTAAAAAAATTTTAAATTACCTGAGCCAATCGTTCCTCCCTCCTAGCAATCTTCCTCTCCCTGCTGGCCTTGCTCTTAGCCCTCTTCGCTTCAAACTGGTCAGATAGAGTCTTCTCTCTTGCCTTCTCAGCCTTTGATTTGTGGATACTCTCCATCAGCACCCTCTTGTTCTTGAAGACATTACCCTTCACTTTCATGTACATGTCATGGTACATGTGTTTGTCAATCTTCTTCGACTCACGATACTTCCGCAGCAGGCGCCTGAGGACACGCATCCTCCTCATCCAAAGGATCTTAGTTGGCAGCCTTGCCTCCCTTGTGCCCTTGCGTTTACCTAAGCATCGAAATTTCAATTGTTAGAACTCAATTTTTATAAATAAAAAAAGAGCAAATTTTATTTTCAGAAATGAAACATACCATATCCAGAATGGCGTCCCTTTCTCTTTGCTTCAGCAGCACGACGTGCACGTGATCGAGAGTGTATTTTTGTTGGTTTCCTGATTATGAAACCATCCTTCACCAGCTTTCTTATGTTTTGCCCTGCAAATGAATCATCAGAAGCTGTTTTAAAAAGATAGAAACGAATAGCCACATGACATTCCAAAACAGAAAACTATGTTCTTGACTTCAATACTGTCCAATTATCAATGTTGTATGCACAGTGAACACTAAACTAGCTCTTCTACTCACAAACATGAACCATGCTGGTTCTTCTGGTCTGACAAAGCTAAAGACCAGCAAACGAGTTAAAGCTACTGTAGAAGTTGGCGAAAAAGACAACACAGATGCTAGTGTCCGCGACCAATTGGCATAGTAATACAGTTTTAGCAACCCAATGACAGGAAGATTGAATTGCCTGGTCACAGTGCACGTTTCACAACAATGACACTCCTGTAGAAGTTGGTGAAAAAGACAACACAGATGCTAGGGTCCGTGACCAATCAACGTAGTAATACAGTTTTAGCAACCCAATGATAGGAAGATTGAATTGCCTGGTCACAGTGCACGTTTCACAACAATGACACTACTAAATCATGCACATATGTAATTCAGAGAGTCCATCCTTCATTCGAGTAGGAAATGAACACTGTACCCCACTATTTTTTATTTTTTTTTTTGGTGGGGGGTGTGAGGGGCTGGGTTTGTGAACTACAGATTGCCAAAACCACAAGAACCTCCATGATGCAAAAAACCCAAAAAAAGTGTGAGGGTAAATCCACCTAGAGAGTGAATTTACAGAGATCAATTACTTCCAACCACATTTTACAATCCACTTGAAATCAGCAACCAATAAAAAAAAAACTAATTAATATCTGCAAAGTTAAAAGAAGGCAGAGAAACAACTATTAGGTATCATCCACAGGGCAAGCATTCAAAGAATATGCTCTCTTTTTTCGTGCAAGAGAGAGATTGAACATGGCACTGAAGAACTCACTGATGGTCTTATAACAACAATGTCATTCCCACACTAATACTCACAAAAGGCACAGGGATATTATTTGCATCCTGCTTTAAAATTCCTTAATGTCTACAGGCCTTCACCCAATTCTCAGGGTAAACACTGGGATCCCTATTGACACATTAGGATTATATGATCGTTACACACAACAAAATCCAGTTTAGAATCGCCAACACAAGAGCCACCATCCAACGAAGTATCCCATTATGTGAATGCCATAGAATGCATCCGTTACGATTTGCAAGCGACCAGTCTGATCAAGTACAGACTACGCCTGCCATTATCAGATATCCTAACCAAACTTAGCAGGCCCATGCCATGCCTAATCATGTACTTTCGCTAATCTAGCTCGAAACAATAGGAACAGACAAAGCACGTGGAGGAAGCTAGCCAGGACCTCAGTAACAACACCAAGGTATTCGAATTTCTGATGGCCGATACCTCAAAATTATTATTTTTTCAAAAGAAAGGAGTATAATTAGCATGATATTGCACGCCATAAGGAAAACCCAAACAGAAAGAAAAAGAATCACATCTGCGATGGAGATGCAAATAGAAGAGATCAGAACTTACGGGAGTTGGCCATGGAGATTTCGCTTGTTTCATTAGGGTCGAGCCACACCTTCCCTTTCCCACATTTGAGAACGCTCGCAGACAACCTCTTCTGCAGCTTCAGAGACACCATTTTCGCTCGCTCTCGCCCCCCTCTCTCTCAACAGAGGGTTAGAGAATGAAGGGGTAGAGAATATAAGGCTAGGGTTTCGTGGCTACCGGTAATTACAGCGAAGTGTAAGGCGCTTTTGTAATAGCCAATGGGAAATCCGTTGCTCGGGCGTGTCATGCCGTAAATCAGCCGCGGCTGTAACCGGTCGAGCTATACCAGTTAGAAGCCGACCATAACCACAGTCCATTCAAATAATTATTTTTTATGGACATTTAAATGTGTTTGTGAAGTTATAAAACTTTTGATAAAAAATTTTTTATGTAAAAGTTTTTAAATTGTAGAAAATGATGTGATATTGTAGCGGTAATGATGAAGAGTAAAGATAATAAATTTAAAATAAATAAGTTAGTTGTACTGGTTGTTGTATAGAAATGATTGAAAATTAAGGTTGTTGTATAGAAATATGTGTAAAATATAATTAAAAAGAGTAATTATGGAGATAGAAGAGTTTTAATTTCACAACTTTTGTAAATTGACAAACATATTCTAAATTTTTTACCTTGATTTATTTACTAATCGTTTATAAAATTCTTAATTTTAAACTTAATTTGTTTAATACAAACAGATTGGATTGCAGGTTGCTAAAATAGGTTTAAAATATTAGCATGATAACCATAAAAATGCAAATTAGTTACTTGAATTTAAAACGTCAGTTTTTCATATTTATTTCAAATTGAAACATTAAACAAGTTCAGTTACCCGATAGATAAGCTTGCAAGGCACTTTGAAGTTTGAATGACTACTTTATGTATTTTATTTTTATTCCCTTTTCTCATAGTAATTATTTTATTGCATTTAGATATCGTTTATTAATGATGATCGGTGAGAAGCTGCCTTTCAATTACTTTTGTAAAAAATGATTTGAAATTTTAATCATATAATTATCATATTTTTTCATATTTACCCATATATTTCAATTATTTTATTGCACAACTATCATATTTCTTCCTATTTTACTCATTTTGTATCGGATCACTCTCATGCCCACATGTGATGTAGCGCCCCCGAACCTCGGGGCGCCAGAGCCTTACTCCAAGATCGTCCAGTTAGTAAATTGTGAGCAGGATTGTGGCCCTGTTCACGCGGCACGGTTCTCAATTCAATCTTATATTAATTTTCGATCAAACATTCACACATAATATTTACTAAGCA
>JAXCLR010000050.1:63708914-63734246 GCA_035584095.1 Annona squamosa | reverse complement strand
ACAATACGCATTTTTTTATAACTTTACAGCAACAATGGACACAATGTACAAGTTTTCAGTACATCTCACATTCACTAAGTTTCAAACAACATGAGTTTTACATGTGATTAATATTAATTTATGAAACCTAATCAATGACGAGGTTTGATCTTTATCGACCGGTCGGTTGAACCCGTTATTTCCAACCAGCACACTCAGTCGTTGGATCGTGCAGGCTTATTTTCAATCATTGGATGAGATGCCAAAGATACGACTGATGCAGTAGATGAACTAATGCTGGGAATTTACTGACCGGCCCTTGTCAGGGAGGAATTTTCCGCCCAAGCCCCTCCCTCACCTCTCTCTCTCTCTTGTGATCGACAATCTCTCTCCCGCTCCCGCTATGCTCTGTTGTGGCTCCCTCCGACAACCTCCCACCATTCCGACAACAACACCCTCCACCTAACAGGTAAATGCTCCCCCTTTTACTCCTGACCTCCTGCTCCCTCTTGCCCTCTCCCTCTCCCTCTCCCGATTTCCCTTTCTCCCTTTCTCTCTCTTTCTTTTGATTTCCCTCCCTCCTCCCGCCCGTCCCTCTCTCTCCGAATTTCTCTCTCCCTCCACCTATCATGCCCTCTCTCTCTCCCGATTTCCCTTTCTCCCTCCCTCCCTCCTCTCACCTGTCCCTCTCTCTCTCGATTTTTTTCTCCCTCCACCAATCCTGCTCCCTCCTGCCCTCTCCCTCTCCCGATTTCCCTTTCTCCCTCCCTCCCTCTTCCTCCCTCCTCTCACCCATCCCTCTCTCTTTCGATTTCTCTCTCCCTCCACTGACCCTGCTCCCTCCTGCACTCTCCCTCTCCCGATTTCCCTTTCTCCCCCCCCCTCTCTCCTCTCATTTCTTTGACCTCTCTTAGCACGCTCTCTCTGTCTCTCTTGCTGCCATGGCATTTGAACAGAAGTTGTGTATCCTCACAAAGAGATTTTTCTGTCCACATCTCCATAGCTCCTTACATCCCTATTGAAAGGTGAGCCTCTGCTCCTTTAGACGCAATTTTGGTTCTTGCAGCCATGGTAATGCCTGCCGGTTTGACCACAGCGAGGCCGAGTTGCGGCCTCCGTCATACCATTCCTAGGACTTGACATTCGAAGAAGCTCTTGAAGTCGGACAATGGCGAGAAGGTGGAAACCATGCTTGAAGTGGTGGAGGATGTTCTACTGTTTGTGCCCTTATCATATAATGTTGATGATGAAGTGGTAGTGAGGGCATTATAGAAGAGCTGGATTATTCATAAATGTATGTAGATTTATGTAAAAAAAGAAATTTGTTCGCAGAGAATTCCCCATACAGCAGTCAAGGAGAAGAAGGGAATGATAGCCAATGCACTTGAGTTATGCGCATTATAGAATGTACATTGTTTTCTCTTTTGAGAATGTTGAGATCAAGAAGCAACCAACAGTACCTTTTATTTCTTTGTAATTATAGATAATTTAGACAACGTGCTCAAATTGTGTTTTCATCTCCTATGTTTCTTTAATGACAATTTTTAGATGAGAAATTTGTGGGCAGTTTGGATGTGCTTTGATGTACTCAAATCTTATGCACAATTGTGTAAACATGATGTGTTATGTATTCTTGATCTGATGAATTCTACGAAATCTAAATAAACCTTACTAGTAAAGGAGATGCCTAAAATAGCTTACATGGAAGACAAACACTTCATGTATGCAAAAAGGAATCAAAATTTAGATAGTGAAAGTTTAGCTCACATCTAGCCTCCTTTATTTTGGGGGCATTCTCCGTAGTGTTGGTACAATTGTTTTGAACTGCTTGAATGCAATTTATACATTGGTGCTCAAGATCCTTTCACTCAAGGGAAGACGTGGGATCCATTGAGGATTTGGTACTCCATTTTTTTTTGGCAAAAGTCAACCTTCCCTCTAAGTTCCAAGCCCGCACTTCTGCAGGGGGGAATTGAAAATTTTCAGGGCGAGCAAATCCTATAGCCGGTTTTTTTCCTGCGTCATCTAACACCTATAGAGAGAGAGAGAGGGAAAAGAAATGAGCGAGGGATAGGGTGGGACACATGGGCATGACGCCTCCTTGACAAGTGTCTGCTCGTAAAATTTCTCTGCATTAATTGCTCCTAGTTGCTTTAGTTTTGTCAAAGTTAATCCAACGGCCACGAACAAGCCCTGCGATCGAATGGTGAGTAGGCATGGTCGAAAACAACCCTCCTCTCCGATCGGTCGGAGATGATCACAATTCATCAATGACATTTAAAAAGTCAAAGAGGTGTGGTCAAAAAAAGATCAAAGAGATGATGGTCTTTATAAATAGAGACTTTAAATCTAAAAATGCTTGAATTTTATATTTAAATAATAATCATATGAAAATTACTAATTCCACATTTTAAACGGCTCAGACCTTCAATTTGAATCCGAACACATCACTTTCTCTATTAACTTCAAAATTTTCGAAACTAAAACTCTTTAGTTATGGGGATGTTTGGAAATTAATAAAACTCGTTGACCTTATTAAATGCCTTGTGTGAGCCTCTCTTTCATCACTGACATATTTTTGTATATACAACGCATGTTAGTATTGAAAAATCGGTGACAACTGGAATCTACAACAGCAAAATTCGTCTCTTCTCATTTTATCGATAGCAGGAGACACATTTTGAAAATCTGCTACTAGGTGTGAAATGAAGCATTTTACTCATACCGCCTCGACATTTACTGAAGGGGGGAGTTTTATGCATTTCCAAACGGCCCTTATGTATAATTATCTTATTTTTTTTTTATTATTTTTCATATTTTTCATATAATTATCGTACTTTTTTTTAATCAATAATGCACAACTATCTGTAGAATTAGCATATCTAATTTAACTTCATTTGCTTTACTCTCATCATTATCCTATTATACTATATTATTTTCTCCCATTATAAAAATTTCTGCACCAAAACCATTTTTTAATTTTTTTGATATCTACACCAAAACTATTTTATAACTTCGCAGACGCACGCCGATACCGGATTGCTATTATGATGACGGGAAAGTCCACATGGGCCAATGGGCGTGGACTGCATGTTGTGGTGCATAATGGGTGGAGGCGTAGAGCTGATGATCCGACCACCTTCTTCAATTCGAACTAGAGATGGGAATTGAGGATAAGGTTTCCTCAATCCTAACTTTACTTTTTTAAAAATTAATTTAACTTTATTTTTACAACGGATAGACAAGGTTGATTTAACTCTTATTTTTTTAAAATAAGTCTCAGAACAAACTTCAAGTCGATATTAAACCGATTTTAGGATAATAGGTTGAGTAAAAAACGCGAGTCAGATAAAATTATTTTAAAATTTTATATACCTATCAAATATAAAGATACATATATACTAAATTTAAAGTCATATACTTCAATATTTTACTAATTATTAAAAAAACATTATTGATAAAATAAAATAGGAGCAAATATAGGATAAATTTTTTAAATATGTTAATATACAATTATACATAAGAGTAATATATGTGTAAATTACTCTTATTGATTTTTATAATATTTTCTTAATAAATTGATTCTTCTATTGTTGATATAATTAATTATAAAAAAATGTGAAAATTTTGAAAGAAAATAATAATAAAATTTAAATATAAGTTTATAATTTTTAATAAATTAATATATGTGGAGCGGGTCGGAACTCTTCCAGTTGGAACATGGTTGACCCACTCTGACCTTATTTTTGAATTCAGGTCAAAACTTTTAACCCGTCCCAATAACATGTCGAAAAAGAAATGATTTTATCTGGTAAAAAACAGCTTGAGTCATTTGTCACCTTGCCTAAGTTCCCACCCTTGACTAGAACTAGAGGTGTAATAAGATTGGTCTCAATCCAAATCCAATTAATCCAACTTGATTTATAATATAGTTGGATTATGCATTTTGGAAAAAAGTAAGTTATATAACTGAATTTGAACCAACTCAATTTCAAAAGTGAATTAATTTGGATTGGATACTTTTCAACCCAACCTAACCCAACCCAATCCAACCCAATTTGATATATCAGTGTAAAATATAATAGATTATTAAAAAATAGTCATACATTAGTACATAATACATAAGAATTAACTAAATATTATTGCTTTTAAAAGTAAGATTATTTTACAATTATATTACTATATCAGTCATAAATTTGAAAGTATTACTACAAAAGGATTAATTTTTATTTTTTATAAAATTATACTTTGAAATAGATTTAATTAAGTAAAATATTTTTAAGTACTATATATTTATTAACTTGATTTTTAACGTGAACCAAACTGATTTATATAGGGTTAAAATAAAGTTAAGTTAAGGTGTAAAAAATAAGGTTGAAAGTAAAGTTAAGTTAAAATTTTATGAAGTTAGTTAGGACTGTGTTTACCCAACCCATCATTCACACCCGATTTACAGGAAACAGAACTACTTTTTTCATCGGGGTATCGCATTTCGACTTGGGCTTATTGTGACGTTATTAAAGCAGTAAGGGCCCGTTTCAGCTTCGAATGCAAAAGCATCGACGAGCTTTCTCACCTTAATTTTTTTTTTTTTTTTTTTAAAGACCCGATTACAAAATAAGCTTACGGGAAACAAACTTTTGCAACCTACAAGAAACAGGCCACATGGAACCGATCTAAAGAATCAAAGGAGCTGGTTTGATAACTCGATGGATTAATTCATATGATCCAGGGGTTTATTACGTTAAAAAAAGAATTATTAAAACATTGATCAAAGTTTTGATAGAAAATGAAATCAAATCATTTAAAGTTAAATATTACAAGGATTAAAAACGTTAACTTTTAAGTGATTTAGTTTTGTGGCACAAGAAACTTTTGTCGATGTGGTATAATACATACTTAATCAACTAGTACTCTATTGGTTACATTAGCAGAACCATATAACCCTTCAAAATTTAAATTTTTAATCACTTACATAAAATCTAATCTATTTATTATATTTAACATTATTCATTTATTTAGAAGACCAAGTTTCATTTCAATCAAATATATTTAGGAGCCACATTTGCTGAAAAATATATATTTATATGTATATTATGAAAAACGTTTAGATCCATTTTTACATATATTAAAATGTAATAATACTTCATACAATTATTTATCTACACAGTAATGATATTTTAAATAGTTTAGATGTTAAAAAAATATTTTAAAGTTGATATTTTAGCATTAAACTATTTTATTACGTTGATTTTATGCATTTATATATGAGAGTCATCTATAGTGAAACTAAACAGATAAAATAGTTTTCTAAATACTTTGAATTAACATGGATGAAGCGAATTTTTAATCTAACTACTAAGATTTTAAATATGAAAAAGGTTACACGAGAAAAAAGGTTTCATCGAATGTGCATTTTTAAACCTAATAAAGAGTGGGTATTGCAAAAATCAATCCATTGCGTCATCCGACTACTCAATTCCTCTGAAATTTCAGAGACATCAATCCTTTATGTTCCCATTCCTTCCAAACTTTAGATGAATCTACGCCGACTCTCAAATACATCGCGGTTGAAAATGACATACTCGATACTTCACCTGGCTAATTTTGCATTCCGCTGTTTTAAGCTTATTTTAGGGTCGACAAACAACATCGTAAGTCATATCCCTTCTCAATATATATAGGACCGATCTAAAATGGCCGTTTGAAAGCGATTTAGTTTTGTAAGTCATCAAAACTTTATCAATATGATGACTGCATTCTGGACTAAATATGTATTTTGGAACATGCCATTAAAATTAAAAGGAGTGGCTTCCTTTGGAAAGAAGACGATAGCCCAATGCAGGGCTAAGCCTTTGAGTTCGAGTAAAGCAACAGAACAGAAATTCTAGTAACAATCTGACAGAGACGGTGAGTCAGCTCGTTGGCTTGTGTCAATGGAGAGGGCCGAGCGGGGGCGGCTCTGAACTCCGCCTCGCAGTACCCGGCACCGTCCCCCGCGTCCGACGACAAGTCACGAGCCACTTCATATGAGTACGACACTATTGCCTGAGCCGCACCATCCAACCACATCAGACCCAGCTCGTGCCACGAGCTGCACGCCCTGAAGATTTGGTGCAGCCGCTCGTCAGTCGTCGTGTCGTTCAGGAACGCCGTGCGGTAGCTCACTTCTCTTAGATGGATCTCGGCTAGCCGCAGCGAACTCAGGCCGAGCTGTGTGAGGTTGGCCGCCGCCGCACCCGGCACGGAGTTGAGAAACTCAACGCACCACGCGGGGTCGTCGTTGGTCTTGCAGGCTGCCCCGATCAGTCCATCAGAACCGTGCTGTGGGGTTTGGTTGACGTCGCCTTCTGATAGATGGACCATGCAAAAGATAATAAAATGGAGGAAGAAATTGAGGTAGGCCATGTCCTGGACTAATATTTGGAACGGACCTCCAGGGGAGGTTTTTATTTATTTATATTTTTTTTAGTTCCGAGATATGCGTTCTGTAAATTGGATTAAAAAAGGATGCCCGTCCATGCTGCTAGCTATCATATCACCAAGTGTGCTACCCAGCCTACCGTTTTCTTTTCGGTTCATCAAGGTGAGTTTTACAAATCCAAGCCAGTCATCATATTCATCTCTGAATGGGATATATAACAATATAAACTAATAAGAGAACATATGAATGTGCTTTGAAATAAATTTTCAATTTACGAGGGAGTAGGTAGATATCGGTTCCATCCAACATGTCGTTATTTCATACACGATGTGTTGTTAGATTAGGATAAATGCTAGGTGTTTAAATATTCTTATCAATAAATTTAAATTAGTTTGAATTTGAATATGTGTTTTGTCTTTAGTTTGAATCCTTACGTTCACAAGGATTTCAATTGGAAATTCTATCAATTCGAATATGTTGGGATTTTTAGCAATGGATTACGATACTATACAAGAGGTTGTTACGACCTTGACGAGGTAACGACTTCATCAATTTATATTCTTAATATATTATTTCTTTCACTTTATGTGGTCTCAAACACATTTAGATTCTCCCCACCTCACGCTTATCCGTTCACGAAAATTTAAAAAAAAAATTCATTTTTTTAATTTTGTAAACAAAAAATAATGATAAGGGTCCAACCCCTCTAAAAGAGAATGGGCGAGACTGGTCAAATCCTTCTTGACTAGTAAAATCCTTTTCAAAAGTATCGTTGATAGGTTCACAAATCCTTCAAGCTGACGCTGTAACATTAAGAGAACGTTTGGTGATGAATAGATGTGGGAAATGACGTTTCCTAAGGTAATCGCATTTTTTCCACTTTTACTTTAACATTCTAATAATTTTTCCTAGAAACTACATAGATAAAACATATTTATTCTAACTCTATATTTTCTATCAATTATACATTTATCAAAATATTCTATTTTCTATTTCTTATTTTATCCCGTAGTTCCACAAAATTTCAGAATCCCAAACGTCCCAATCACTATCAGTACTCACTATTTTAGGGTGTGTTTGTCAATGCTTAAAAATTGTCAAGTTAAAATTTTTCAATCAAAAACTTTTCACTCCCTACAATTATCACATTTTTTAATTATTTTTTCACATTTTTCTATACAACTATTCTATTTTTCAATTATTTCTACACAAATATCCACACAACTAACCTATCTATCTTAACTTTATCTTCTTTACTTCTCATCATTACTCATATCATATCACATCATTTGATAACATTTACTCCTTAAAACTTTTCACTAAAAGTTTTATCAATTCCTAAACACACCATTAAGTAAAAAAATAATAAACGTACCTCAAAAAAAGGGCCGGATTACCCTTAAGCCAGAGCATTCCACTCTTATTAAATGCAGCATCAACAATATGGTAATTATCACCGTCCCATTTCATCACTGAGCTGTCCTCATCAGATGCCGCATTACTCATAACCAATAAGGGTCAGATACCTCATTTTCCCAATGAGGCCACCACTTTACATCTTCTAAATAGTAAATCTTTTTTCCTCTAGACTTTCTGGTTTTTTAGATAATTCTTCATTTTTCATGTAGATCTCTCATCTCATTTTTATCATCTTTTCGCTATGATTTAGTCTATAATCAGACAAAGTCCTAACTTGATCAATTTTGAAATTATAAAATATATATAAGAACAAAAAAAATGTAAAAATTTAATATACGGACTAATAGTATGTTTGGCAAATATGAAAAAAATAAGAATCTATCTTAATAACTTTTCCACATTCTTTTTCATAAAATAATCCAACTTTAGAATCACTTTTTTTTATAAAATTATCTTATTTATTTTAACATTATTTATTATAATCCTAATAATTACTCCTGTCATATCATCTTATGACATTGTCTATTTTAAAAAAAATTGCTAATTTTATTCATGATTTTTTTATTGTATCACATTACATGGAGTCATTTTTGTTCTCCTCTGAACTTAAAACTAAGACCAATGTACACACCTCCAACAAGAAACCACCAAGCTATTTTTTGATTCCTGGTATCACTGCGAATTAACGACAATAACATATAGGGTAGTTGCAAAAATTACTCTCGGATGATGCCTACTTAGAGGCTAGAACACGATACCCCACTCCAATTTATCGGCAACTGGCATATAGGCACTGCAAATTTGCACATACTGACCCTTAAGTTAGGAATTGGCTGCAGATGCCATGAATTTCACAAAATTTACATGAGAAGTCATTCTGCTGACGGCACGACGATATTTGAAATGCTAATGCTGTTTTTTAATGGACTAAAAAGGCAATCATGCCCTAAAATATCAAATTAGCTTTGCAGCATTGCCTTAACTTCGTGATTTTTTAGCTTTCAACTTCTTTATCACTCAAATCTATTAAATATTAAAAAAAATTCTCATTCACACATGTCCACTCTCACTTTCGTTTAATTTAGGACAAAATGCAAATTTGGCGAACGTAAAGTATACTTGTATGCGAATCACGCTCCCATTGACTCCCTATATGATTGACATACATCACTTGCCAAATCCCAGTGGCCCCTAGAATTGCCATGCATCCTACCTGCGTGGTCTTGCATGCAGGGTTGCCTGCTGTTCCAGAAAGGATTTTATAGTCACCTAGTGTTCCTTCTACCTCTCCACTGTAGAGCACAGCCGTGTTTTAGAAGGCCATGTGTTTCTTGGGCCACAAACCCGAATTATCAGTCAAGAAGCTAAGAGCCAGTGGGGCTATATTGGTTTTAAAAAGAAACGATCTCTACCAAAAGGACTTGATTTCTAAGTGCAATTAGGTAAGGCAGTTTTGAAGGTCCATAATTCAGTAGCAGGCGATGACGTTACACGTCCCCTTTATATGATATGGGAACTGGGAAGGAGGTGGGGATTCGAAATTACAGTAAGGCAATCAACCCCATTTTTAGATATATTTCAACTAGTAAGGGACTAATGGTAGTAGTCTGCTTTGAATGCGAAAAGCATACAGTAGGTAATGAATACTTAAAAAAAAAAAAAAAATTCTTTTTGTGACTTGACAGTTGACACCGTAAGGCTTTAAATTAGTCAATCAAGCTCCGCTACCCTCCGTTTGTTGGCGCTTGACTGAATGCTTTCACTTATTTTTTTATTTTTAAAATTTTTTTATACAACTGTTAATATAAGTGTATTTAATACGTGTATTAATTTTTACCATTTTTAGAGATTTTAAAGTATTTTTATTTTTAAAATCAATGATGTTTTTGTAATTCATAACTTATAAATTTACAAAAAGGCCAATGATTTTAAAGAAATAAAAATATTGAAAAATATCAAAAAATTATACACATGCTAAATACAAATAGATTAACAGTTGTATAAAAAAATTCAAAAAATAAAAAATGGGTTTTTGCACCTAACTTCAGTGCAACCTTTTGCATTGTATCATTCTTAACATTATTTTTCATAAATAATTTAATGTCTCAACCATTTAACAGTCCCATTTTTTCCAAATTTACCCGTGTACTCAAATACTTTTTCTTATAATATACTATTTATTCCAACTTTAATTTTATCATATTATATCATATTTCACATTACTAAATGCAACCTACAGATGGTTAAGTAGGATTGGATGTTGCATGCACCCCAAAAATCACATACCAAAAGACCTTATATACATGTGTGATAAAGATGAAATAAACAATAAGAATGATTAATATTTAAAAATTAATTAAAATAGCAAAGCATAAATTAAGGTGTAATCACCTAAAAAATGCCCACCCATCTCCAACTCTCCTCATCAAATTGAGTTAAAAACCATGACAATCTCTCTACTTCTATTGGGATGAATATAACAAATCCAAGCCAACCATGATATTCATCTCTGTGCGGGTTATAAGTCATATAATAATACAAACTAAGGCAATTTGCTAACATACCTATTTAGTTTGATGATACTTAGTGATATACTTGCATTTTTTCACAAGCATTACCCCCATAAAGTTTTACCAAAATTGCTTACTTACATATATTAATCGTTGACATTTAACAACCGTTAAATAAAAAAGTGTAATGTGCTAATATACCCACTAAGTTTGATGTTAATTGTTGATACATCTACATGTTTTATGAATTGCACCTATATAGAGTTTTACAAAAATTACTAGTATGCCCATGTTAATTGCTAACATATTATCCCTTAAGTAAGCTCTTCTACCTGCACAAGTGAGTGTTTTATAAATCGTGAGATTCTAATATAGTTTTAAATGGGATCATTTTTGTCATTATTTAAAATTTTAATACACACATTAACTATTTATAACAACAAAGAGGTGTCATGGGTACATAAATGATTTTGATGAAACTTTATAGGGGTAATATGCAGTTTAATAATGTGAGTATATCAACAATTAACTTCAAATTAAGTGAGTATACAAAATTACTCTTTTTTATTTAACAACCCATGTACTTCTGTTAAATGTTGGTTGTTAATATATATATATATATATATAAATGTAAGCAATTTTGGTGAAACTTTGTGGGGGTAATATGTAATTCATGAAACAATATAGGTATAGTAGCAATTAGTGCCAAATCAAGTGGGTATATTAGCAAATTATGCTATACAATGTTAAGAGCATATGAATGTGCTTTGAAATAAATCTTCAATTTACAAGGGAGTAGGTAGATATATATTGTTTCCATCTAACATGTCATTATTTCATATATGACGTGTTGTTATATTAGGAAAAATGTTAGGCGAGTAAAATATTTTTATCAATAACTTTACATTAGTTTGAGTTGAACATATGCTTTTTATCTTTAGTTTGAATCCTTACATTCACAAGGATTTCAATAGGAAATGCTATCACATTTATTTGAATTGTGTCGGTTCCGTGGATAATTAATAGAGGGAAAATATAAAATGTGTCGAGTTTCAACACTGAACTATGATACTGTACACGAGGTTGTTGCTTACAATCCTAAGTAACAATCTTGTGTATTTTTTATTTTTTAATATATTATTTTTTCTTCACTTTTTGTGGGCTCAAAAGTCTTTAGATTTTATCCATCTCACACTTATCTGCTCGTAAAAATGTTAAAAACATTTCACTTTTAGAGTTTTGTAAAAAAAAAAATATTTGTAAGAGTTGATCCAATCTCTCTCAAAGATAATAGGCCAGATTGGTCAAATCCTTCTTGACAAGCAAATCTCAAAGCGAAAGTACTGTTGGTTGTGTCATTGTTGGCAGGTTTGTACAACCCTCTTTTCTCTCCCCATGAACACTAGCAAAGCTCATAGTTTTATGTATATATTGTGAATATTTCTACGGAACCAGATTTCATGCGAGTGATTTTGTGGAAGTTTTTTCTTTTTTAAAATATTAATTCTTGATGGAAAATCTAATCCATTCATTATATTTAACACTATTTGTTTAGTTGGTAAACAAGTTTTCATCCAAATCCAACAATTGAATAGGACACAGTTGCTAAAAAATATGTGCATTCATGTGTAAATTATGAAAAATACTTAGATCTATTAACATGTATTATAATGTAATAATACTTTTTAGGAATATTTATCTACATATTATTGATATTTTAGATGGAGTAGATATTAAAAAAACTACTTTAAAGTTGATATTTTAATATCGAACTATTTTATTATGTTAATTTTACACATTTATAGATGTGGCATATATTCAATGAAATTATAAAAATAAATTTTTTTTGAAAATATTATAAAAAATATTAAATACAATGAATAAAGTAATTTTTTTTTTCTACGGAGGGTTTACTGGAGCATACCCTCCGCCGCCTCGGGAAGAACGCGCCAGTGCCCTCGAGCTCGAACAGTACATACCACTTTTATGAAATGGAGCAGCGATAGTAACATAATCATCACCGTCTTATTTCATTGTTGAGCCGGTCCTATTAGACATCACGTCACCCACAGCCAAAGGGGTCGGACGCCTCATCCTCGTAAGAATTCCAAGAAATGATTGAAGATCTTCTGAGGCGCGCAGCTTCCCTTAAGAAAACATGAATAGATATTATAAAATGTCTCAACAGAAAGGGGACAGACCTTCCAGAAGAAAAATGTACCAAGCTCTCTCATGAGGCCACCATCATACATCTTCTGGATAGTGAATTTTTCCCTCTGGACTCTGTGGTTTATTTGATGGTCCTTTTTTTTTTTTTTTATGTAAATCTGTCGTCTTGTCTTTATTATCTTTTAATTGTGGTTCAATTCAAACTTAAACAAAATCCTAAATTGAATTAGTTTTGGACTTATTAAATATATAAAACAAAAAATATTAAATTTCAATACATGAACGAAGGGTATGTTTGGTAAATCAGAAAAAATAAATTTTTTTCTTTATAATTTTTCTACATTTTTTTCATAAAACAACCCTATTTTAAAATTGCCTTTTCACATATTTTCATATATTTCTGTATAATTACCTTATTTTCATACATTTCTATATAATTACATTATTTTTTTTAACTTTATTTACTTTAATCATAACTATGATCTTTATCATAATACATTTTTATCCTATTTGTTTCAAAAAAATTTGCCAATTTTATTTGCAAGTTTCTTGTTTGCATTAATTTACATGGAACCATTTTTTTTCCTTCCAAACTCAAAGCCAAGACCCACACATGCACCCTAAATGTGAAGCCACCAGGGTATGCTCTGGTTGAAGGTATCGCTATAATTTTAAAGACAACGACATATTGCTAGTGGCAAAAATTACTCAACGACATATTGCTAGTGACAAAAATTACTCAAGGATGATGCTACTTTCATGTTAGAGCATGGTACCTATTCCAATTAATTGATGAGCAATTGGCATATAGGTACCTTAAATTTGCAAATATTGACCAACTTTGCCACAGATGACATAAAGGGTGTGTTTAAAAAGTGATAAAATTTTTGATGAAAAGTTTTTAAAATAGAAAAAAAAATGTAATATAATAGGAGTCATAATAAAGAATAAAGAGAATAAAGTTAAAATAGACAGATTAATTGTATGAATAGTTATGTATAAATGATTAAAAAACAGGGATAGTTGTATAGTATGATGTGAAGAAATGATGAAAAAATAGAGTAAATGTAGAAAGTGAAATATTTTAGATTAAAAAGTTGTAAATTGTTGAATAAAAAAAAGTTTTAGGTTGAAAAGCTTTGGGAAGAAACAAACACCTCCTGAGTTCACAAAATTTATACGAGAAATTATTCCATCGACCACAGGACGACATTTGAACGGCTAACGCTGTTTTCTAATGGAGTAAAAAGGCCATCATAACCGAAATCTTTTAATCAAAATATCAAATTATTCTAGCAGTATTGCCTTAACTTCGTGAGTTTTTAGCTTTCAACTGTTTAATCACTCGAATCTCTTACATATCAAAAATTTTCTCGCTCACACTTTTCCATTCCCACTTTTATTCATGATCAAACGGACGTTTACTTAAAGTCATTTAATTTAGCACAAAATGCAAATTTGGCAAACGTAAAGTGCTTGTATACGAATCACGCTCCAATTGACTCCCTTTATGATTGACATACATCAATTGCCAAATCCCAGTGGTCTGTAGAATTGCCATCCTACGTGCGTGGTTTTTGATGCAGGGTTGCCTGCTGTCCCAGAAAGAATATCATAGTCATCTAGTGTTGCCTCTACCTCTCTCTGTAGAGCACGGCTCTGTTTTAGAAGGCCTTCTGTTTCTTGGGCCACAAACCCAAATCATCAGCTAGAAGCCAAGAACCAGTGGGGCTATGATGGTTTTAAAGACAAGCAAAGAAACTGATCTCTACTTCTTCTAAAAAAAAAAGAAGAAGAAACTGATCTCTACCAGAAGGACTCGATTTGTAAGTGCAATTAGGTGAGGCAGTTTTGAAAGTCCATAAATCAGAAGTGGGCGGGGTGTTACACGTCCCCTTTATATGATATGGGAAAGAGGCGGGGATTCGAAATTCCAGTAAGGCAATCGATCCCATTTTCAGATATATTTCAGCTAGGAAGGGACTAAGCGTAGTAGTCTGTTTTGAATGCGCAAAACATATATATATATATTTACAAGTTGCGACTTGACACGCTAAGGATTTAATTTAGTCAATCAGGCTTGGCTACAAATGGGTTGGGTAGGATTGGATGGAGCATGTTCCCTAAAAATCACATGCCAAAAAGCCTTATATGCATGTGCAATAAAAATGAAATAAACAACAAGAATGATAAATTTTTTAAAAAGAATTAAAATGGCAAAGCATCAGCTCATGTGGAAAAACATAAGGATTATAAAAGACGCCCGCCCATCTCTTAACTCTCCGGATCAGAGTGCTCTGAAAACCATGGCATTCCCTCTGCTTCTAGCACTATTGATCTTGTTCCCTTTCATCACCACCCAAGACGCAGTGTTGCTGGACGACATATGTCAGCATTCGCACTACTACGATTTCTGTGTCAGCGCCCTGCGATCCGACCCTCGTAGCACGAGAGCGGACCTCCGTGGCCTCGCTCTCGTCTCCCTCGACCTCGTGTTGGAAAACCTAACCGAGACTCGTGCGGCCATCGATAAGCTCCTGAAAAGTGCCGGCGACGGCGACGTGAAGGAAATATTGGGGCAGTGCCGATTTCTTTATGGGGAGAAGAAAGCCACCAAATACATCTTGTCCGCGCTTCAATCTTGGAAATCCAAAGCTTACACCAACATGAGCTCCCAGGCCGACGACGTCGGGGATTCTGCCAGTGCATGCGAAAACTTGTTTGATGAGGGGCGCATCCTTTTTTCGCCGCTGGGGCCTAGGAATCAAAACCTTTTCCAGCTCACACAGATCACTGCTGTTATTGGGAAAATGCTAACTAATAAATGATTATAGTCATTGTGGGGGGAGCTATATATTGAGGGCCGGGTGTGGTCATCTTTTTTAATTTTCCTAGTTAACTAGTAATGGAGAAAGAATAATTCCGTCAGTTACCATGCTGCTGGCTGTGAACTGGAAAATAACGTTCTATTGTACAGAAGCCTACGTTACCCATCTTAAATAAAAATAGTACATAGCCATGCGTCCCTGCTATCCTCTGTTTATTTTAAGGGCATATGGCCCTCCCTCCTATGATGTTAGCATTCATCCTATGGAAATGTTTTTGTTGTGTTTTTTCAATTAGTGCCTGCAAATAAAATTAGATTCGGAGTTAATGTAGTGCATTTGCCCGGTGATTTTGCATGATCTTGGTGAGTTATAAACAAGCTGGCAAAAGGCTTGATTAGAGCAGCTTATACCGGGCAATAAATGTATGATAATGAATCCATAATTTCTTGCATTGTCTGATGCAGGATTTCGGGCAGATAATGTTCAGCTTAAAAAAAAAGGAAGAAAAGAAAGTCCATTTCACTGTATATAAGTTACGTATTGCGTCTGGATGTATAGGATTGCTCTCATATATCAGACATATGCAAAAATAATAATGGGCACTGATCCACTGCGTCTACGGCTGGATATACTTTTAAAAAAATGTTGATTTTTTTTTAATTACATTTGGGTTTAGGTTTTGGAGGGGTGGAAGGTCGAATTAGGGGTGAGAATTGGGGCGGGTCGACCCATACTGCGACCTTAATCTGATCTATTTTTGACCAGGTAAAACCAATGCATTTTTAACTTGGTATAAGACTAAGTCAAAATTTTTGACTCAAATTCAAAAATAAAGTCGAAATGGGTCGACTATGTCTTGACCTGAAGAGTCTCGACCTGTATTACATATATTAATTTATTAAAAATTATAAGCTTATATTTAAATCTTATTTTTTTTTTCTTTTAAAATTCTCCCCTTTTTATAATCAACTATATCGATAGAAGAAGAATTAATTTATCCACAAAACAATATAAAAATCAATAAGAAGAATTTATACATATAATTGTATGTTAATTTGTTTTAATAAACTTGTACTATGTTTTCTTATGTTTTGTTTTATTAATGATGCATTTTTAATAACTAGTGACATATTGAATCACATAACATTTAAATTTAATATAGATATATTTTTATGTTTGATAGATATATAAATTTTTAAAATTATTTTATTTGACTTGCATTTTTTACTCGACCTGCTGTTCTGAAACTAGGCCGATATCATCCTGAAGTATATTCTGGAAAGTGAAGGTCAAATCGACTTTGTCTAGACGCGATATAAAAATAAAATAAGACTCAATTTTTAAAAAATAGGGTTCCCTCACCTGGTACGCCCCGATTCTCACCCTTAAGTTGAACTCTTAGCACGCAACGTGCCTTTACTTGTTATCACTGGGATAGGCCCATGGACACATAAGTAAGCATATCTTGATTTGATTTTGAAAATAGAAAACCCATGAGGAAGTCATGTTTTCTGATTTCAAAAAGTAAAAAAAAGTCGTAACATACTTTGGTGGGTCCACGCATATAAAAAAATTCAAACAAAAATAGATCAGCGGATTTCCGTCTAGACACAATGGATCACTACCCAATAACAACTGTAGGTATGTAGTAACATCTTGTGGCGTGAAAACCTTGTCCTTTAATTTGGAGTTGCTTCCTTTGGTTTGATTTTTGGGCATTGTAACACTAGGCTTTGGCTAAGGACAGAGCATCAAGCTGTCTCCGGTCTCCACTGATAAACAGACAGCGGTATATATATATATACAATTGAAGCCGTATCAACAATTGGAAGTCTCCAGGGCCTGCGGCTCTTCAGCGTCTTCCTAAGTCATAGACGAATTCAGTCGTCCTCCACTATTTTCGTTTTATACTTACCTTATTATTATTATTATTATTATTATTATTATTATTTGCTGTTTTTCTCTTGTACTCAACCCAACATTATTCACGAAGGATGCAGCAACAGCAAGCACCGAAATCAAAATAGTGCTCCATAGTCCAGTTTCTTCTGAACCCAAGAATGAGACAAGAATGAGACAAGAATGAGATGCGATTACAAACTTTTCTTTTCTTAACTTTTTTCATTTTAAAATCATAACATTTTTTTTTTACTTTTCAATATTAATTTTTCATATCCCAAATATACAACAATATTATTCATCTAATTAACCCCGTTATCATTCCATTCCACCATCTTGAACATGACCCAAATGAGAGTTTCTTGTGGGCATCAAAAGCATAAAGGAAGCTTACAAAGAAAAAGGGTGATGACAAAACATCTTCATTTTACTCTAGTCTTGAGTATAGAGGTATCAAATTAAAGCACTTAGCATAACTAAGTGCGCTCACCTTTGAGCTGAGGTCTACAACTTCGAGTCAAAGTCACATCACTTTTAGAATTGAGTTAGTATGAGATTTGATAGTAAGGGATTAGCTTGAGTCAGTTTGCAGGCCTATTTCTCCCGCTTCATATTCTCTGCCCAGGTGCAGCCCATTGCCGAGGCAAGCTATCCTCTCTGTCTCTCTCTTCCTGAGTATATTTATAAATTATAAGCCCAAGTCTAGGCCCAGTGACTGATATGCCTTTCATACACTCCCTCCCAAAAAAACAAAAAGACTATTCATATTCTACCTTTCCCACATCCTCCAAATACTAACCTTATCACCCTTTTGATTGGACCATAAGCTTCAAAATCCCTCTTGATCCTATGTCCGATTATCTCATAGTTCTACAGGAATCAACAATTTAAGTGTTAACTGAACTTGCACTACTCAATACAACCAATCAATCTAAAAGAATGCAAAAGGCAATGGTTCTTTCAAAGGATCAATCATAAACTCATAAGTCTTGCCACAAATGAAGCCATCTGCACGAGCTAGAAAGATTATGCATAACAAATAGAAATTTATTTTGCACTATTTACTGCAACATATTGGTTTCGTGGTGTAGTTGGTTATCACGTCAGTCTAACACACTGAAGGTCTCCGGTTCAAGTCCGGGCGAAGCCAATAACAATTTTTTTTTTTTGCTTTTTTAGATTTACCCTACGGCTGTGCTTAACGTCTAACTGCATCAACCAGCAAGCCTTAGAATTTTAAAATCAAACCTCATTTAATTTTAAAATATGATTTAAGGTTGGTTGTCCTAGCTTTCTAACTTCAATATTAATCTAATATATATAACGATTTTATAAAGTTAAAATGTCTCTCGTATTTCAAGTTACCATTTAGCAGCCTTAACAGTGAAAATCTTAAAATTATGTATTACAAAATAAAGAGTATAAATTTTTGAACAAAAATCATAGAAATTAAAGCGGTGATTAAGTTATTTTTATGGGTACAAATATGCATATTTAGCTTGATTATAATTGCAAATATACCTACATAGTTTGACCATAATTGTAAATATATTTACGTCATTATGACGTTATTATTATGTTAGGGTGTGAATTTTGTAAATATATGAGATTGAGTTTTGTAAATATATGAAAATTATATGGTATATTTGCAAAAACTAACTATATATGCATAATTTTTACAATTAAAAATATACCCACATAGTTTGTATATCTTTGATAGGATGATGAAATATAGCAGTATAATGGCGTTGGAATATTCGCAATCATAGTCACATTATATGGATTATTTGTAGTTTCTAAAACTATATAAGTATATTCTCAATTATAGTTAATTAAGTAGGTGTATTTCAAAAAAAGTGGGTGTGTTTGAAAATCCAAGCTATTTTGATTACAAATATACACACTATTGACACACACACACACACACAAACAGTAGTATTATTTTTAATTTTAAAGGCTTTTACATATAGCTTCTCATAACTCCTTTTGCAATTTAATTATAACTCAAAATCTTTATTTACAAATAATTTTTAATTTAGCTAGGCACCCTTTTTGCAAAATTTACCCGAAAATGATCAAATTCATCCTACTTTGCAAATCTACTAATAAGTCATTTTAAGTTAATTTTATTGAATTTTGGACACATATGTATCTATAATAATTATATATTATATACTATCGTAAAAGAGTGACCTAATTTAAAAATAATCTTATAAAGTTAAACTTAAAAGGACCTAAACTATCAAAATAGAGTCTAGGCTTTTTATGTGTAGAAATTCTAATATTTAATTTCTAAATTATAGTTTCATAAAAGACTAAGGGTGTGTTTGTGTTTGGAAAATGATAAAACTTTTACATAAAGAAGAATTGTACTGTTAACTTGGGCTAAGCAAATGCCCAACTTAACCTACCTAAAAAACTCGTTTTCAACAATTTTTTCTATTTTTTCTTCATAAACTTATTTATCTAAATATATTTAATATATAAACTAATTTTTACCCTTTTTAGATATTTGTATAGATTTTTTTTAGATATTTAAAGATAAGGATATTTTAAATACACATATACGTATAGACATTTTAAAATCTGAAAAAATATATATACATATCAAAAAATGGTAAACTTGGTTTATATATTAAATACATTTAGATAACAAGTGTATGAAGAAAAGAACAAAAAAAATTATTGTAAATGAGTTTTTTGAGGTGGGTTAAGTGAAACATTTGCTTAATCTAGGATAACAAGATCACTCCATTTACATAAAAAGTTATTAGTATAAAAATTGTCAAAATGAAAGAAAAAAATGTAATATGATGGGGATAATGACTATGAATGAAGAGGATAAAGTTAAAATAGATAGGTTAGTTATATAAGTAGTTATGTACAAATAATTGACAAGTAAAATAGTTATTTAGATAATTATGTATAAATGATTAAAAAGTAGGATGATTATATAGATAATTATAGAAATGATGTAGGTAGTTATATAGAAATGATTCGGGCTCAACCGGTCTAAGTTGTACCCCTAGTTGATAAATACACCAGCACTGCTCACTACAGTCTTACCGAATCCATAACAAAAGGTAATAGCTCTTTCGACGGATCAATCATAAACTCATAGGTCTTGCCACGAATGTCTTTTAGGGGTGTCCCGTTGTATTTGGATCAATGGATGCATTACGCAGATATGCACACAGAACACAGAAGAGTAATGAAAATGCTAATATATATGGAAAATAATTAAGTACAGTGCAGTCAGTGCCTTGTGGGGTTCATTTGATTATGAATGAAAAATCTACTCCACTAATTTTATTTAGAATTATTCACTTTATTAGCATACTAATTTTCACCCAAATCTAGCATATGTATACGTCCCATCTTAAAATGGTACAAAATGAACGTAATAAAATAGTTTAATATAAATATCAAGTTTAAAGTGGTATTTTCAATATCTAAATTGTCTAAAGTATGATTTTTATATGGATAAATAATTGTATAAAATTCTATTACATTTTAACATGTGTGGGGCCCATTTTACAGCGGACTACACTGTAGATAAGTTCTCCATATATATATATACAGATATATATACATATACATATATATCGTATTTAGAATTATTTACTTTATTAGCATATTAATTTTTATTCAAATCTAACATGTGTGTGACCTCCATCTTAAAATGGTGCAAGATCAACGTAATAAAATAATTAATATAAATATCAACTTTAAATTGGTATTTTCAACATCCAAACGGTTGAAATTATGATCTTTATATGGATAAACGACTATCTAAAATTTTATTATATTCTAATATATGTGAAGCTCATTTTAGAACGGACCGCGCCATAATCCTGCATGTGAATGGTTCTTATATATATATATATGGGCTCCGCTTCTATATAATAACCTACTCAAATTTCAAAATATTAATCCTTGATAAAAAATCTAATCCATTCATTATATTTAATACCTTTTTTGCTAGGAGACTAAGTCTCATATAAATCAAGTATGTTTATGGGTGTTAATGGTCATGGTCAACCCGTTAACCCGCTCTGTCAACCCGTTAATAAATGGATTTGGGTTGGAATTTTTGAATAAATGAGTTATGATCCGCCAACCCGTTCAACCATTTAATTAAATAAATGGATTAGGGTTGAGGCTTCGCAACCCGTCAACCCGTCCAACCCCGTTTATTTAACTCGTCCAACCCTTTCAACCCGTATAACTCATATAATATAATATATATATAATATTTATAACAGGAATTGACATTAAAGAAATGACTTGAGATTGGCGCTGATGTTTTTAAGCTAAAATAAATTAAATTTAGGTATGTTAGCTTCGAATTATTTAATTTATTTAAATTTATAAATTCTATTGAAGATTTTTAGTATAAAAATTAGTAACAAACACAACCCGTTAACCCATTTATTAAATGGGTTGTAAATGGGTTAGGGTTAAAATTTTTTAAATGAGTTAATAAACGGATTAGGGTTAAGATATATTAAATGGGTTAGGATTAGGATTAAGCTCCAACCCGTTCAACCCGATCCGTTAACACCCCTAAGTATGTTCACGGGCTACATTTGCTAAAAATTATGAATATTCATATGTAAATTACGAAAAATACTTAGATCCATTGACACATGTATTCAAATGTAAGAATACTTTATAGGATTATTTATCCACATATTATTGATATTTTAGATGATTTAGATGTTGAAAAAATTATTTTAAAGTTGATATTTTAGTATTGAATCATTTTATTATGTTGATTTTACACTTTTATAAATAAGACCCATATATAGTGAAATTAAAAAATAAAAATTTTCAGAATACTAAAAATTGATATTAAACATAATAGATGGAGTGAATTTTGAAGGGTTATATAGGTCATAAAGCTATATATAAATATAATTGTGCATTACTTCCATCGGCAACAAAGTGGTTTCGTGGTGTAGTTGGTTATCACGTCAGTTTAACACATTGAAGGTCTCCGGTTCAAGTCCGGGCGAAGCCAAAACCATTTTTCTTCAGGTTCAGTCACTTTTTTTTTTTTTTTTTTTTTAAATAACAAAGATAGGCGAAATGATCGAGTTCATCCTACTTTTTAATATCTTTTCCTAACTCTTGCTTTCAAGTTATTTTTGGATGCCAAATGTGGGCCAAGTGTATCCATACGAGATATTCATTTTAACTTATTGTGGCAATTGTAACAGCAGTATACTAGTGACAGCAGCAGCAGCAGGCGTGTGTCATGGGACGACACAGGCTTTTCTATTGCTGTGAGCTATAAATCTATAGCTACAATTGGTAAATACATTCCCAAAAAGAAGATGGCTCACAGCGATGTACGCTGTGCTCAAAATGCAATTACAATGGTTATGGTTCATTGAAGTTTGTCATCCTTTGGGAGTAAAATGAGCCCGATTAGATGTAATTGGATAAACCCAATTCATATCAATAGCATAGCAACATTTTTTTTTTTTTTTTTTTGATAAGAATAACTTAGCAACTTTGGAATCAGGAAGTCTGTCCTATATAGCTCTTCGGATGTTAATATCAGAGGTCAATATCCAGAGCTTGGCACGGCTGTTCAATGCACCGGTGAGTCCAACAAACTGCCAGTCGTGGAGGACTAGATCGAGAATGGGACGACTGAAGTGGCCGAGATGGTGTAAAGATTTAAAGAAATCAGTCACCTCCCACAATAATTATTAGCGACGAAAATCAGATTTTGTTTGGCGTCTTCAACAACTTGCGCATTCCATGAATGCCGATTGGTCATTTCAGAACAGTTGGAAAATTTTTTTATGAACATATTAACCTAGTTATATTTAATTTATAAATCCAATTTTATTATTTTTTGATATGTGTATATATTTATTTTAGATTTTTAAAAACAAGGGTATCTAAGTTATTTTAAATAATTTAAAACAACTTAGATACCCCTATATGTAAAAGTCCAAAATAAATATATATACATATAAAAATAAACTTAGTTTATAAATTAAATATAAATAGATTATTATGTTCATAAATTTTTTTTAAAAAACGAAAAAAATATATTTTTGAACCTGTTTAAAACACTAGATTTCAGACCAGTTTGAGAAGATCGGATCTCCTCGTGAATATATACGATCATTTGGACTAAAAAATTTGGAGTGTGCCACTTGTCTAATGTACAAGGACGCACGTAGTTGATGGCCATCCCGTATTTGTGGCTAAACATGCTAGGCTCCCTTGAGCATAAAACAGGGATTAAATGGCTACATGAGCTTCATCATCGTTTTAACTCATGTTGCCTTCACTTCGACTGGCAAGTGTTTGAATCTCTTGACAGGTGTTCGAGTGTCATTTTTTCCCTATATTTGGTGGGAGTTAATGTAAGAGAGGATCTTGTGTCTCCCAAAGTTTATAGGTAAATCATTGTGCTTTTATATTGATAATACTTATAAGAATGTCTCATAGGCTAATTATAATATTAAAGATGAATGTATATAACAATAAAAAAACAAGGGTCAAATGCTGGAGAGGTAGCATGAGGCTTGGGCTGCAATTGTTTTAATTGGCAGCTTTATAGTTTCTATGGCTTGCGCAATTGTCCTAATCGCATATCTGCGGTTTGGGGGTTGTCTCTCTGGCTTCTTTAAAGGAAGAGATCTATAGATGGTACTGGCTGTTGCAAAATTACCAATCCTGCATCTCACTTTATGGGAGTGGAAAGTTATTATTGAAACAGTAAATAAAACATAATTTCAATCCAAAATGAGGATTGCAGTTGGCTACCAGAAATTAATGTATTTGGCATGGCATATATAGGAGTCTCAAATTTCCAACTTTGTCAAGTGGAGCGTGCACTATGCTCCACGTAGCTACTTTACTATTCATAATTTAGTACTTTTAAAGGGGTTTGGTACACCTAATTCTCTCATCCAAAGGGTTTGATTAGCTAAGATTGATCTATAATTGTAACATACCGGTCCAGAAAAGTGATCTCGGGCTGTGTATTTAATATAATTTTTCAAGATCAATCATACATTTATGACAAAATTAATTATTATAATTTCATAAAAATTTCAAAATTTCACTTCCAGTCAATGTTTTTATAACCGGACCGGTCACTGAACCGGTTTTGTGACCGGTTCCCGGTTTTTTCGGTTCAACCGGACTGAACCGGTGGTCGAACCGCGGTTGGACCGGTAACAGTACCGAACCGGGACGTGACCGGTTCACGGTCCGACCGGTCCGACCGCCCGGTTCGGTTCGGTTTTCAAAACACTGCTTCCAGTAGTCATATTCCTATTATTACATCAAGACACAAAGAAATTTTTTCTTACAAGTTTATCATTGCCAATACATACTTTTAAAATAAATAAATGAAAATAATTTTTTTTGAAAAATGAAAATAATTATTCTTGAAAATTTTCTTATAAATCCAAAACGCTAGTGTCTCACTTGATTTGCTACACCTGTAAAACTAATGGATTAGTCTCAACATGACTAGCAAATTGAAAATTATTTGAAAATGTATAATGGCCTAAATAAAATTAATTAAATGATAAAATAATCATTTAATTTAATATTTTAAGAATTAGGCCTAAAATGCAAAATCAAATCCTTCCATTGAGTCCAGAAGTACCAAAAACATAAAAATAGACTATTTGGTCATTCAAACCGGAGTTCGAATGAATAAATCATAACAAAATGGAATGACCGACCCATATTAAGCCACATTATCATGAGTTTTCCTACAGATGGGTTTCACGTAGACCTCTCTTACTTAGCCTTATTGCTGTAACAGGCTACTCGTCAATTTCCAAGAATACTTTAACATCGAAAGCATTAAAATTATTAAATGCATTAAAATGTCAAAAGCAACGAAAAATTTTGGTTGCTAAAAAGAAGATTCTCCAGCTTCCCTCTTACGGAATTTCTTCCGTCCAAATATTCATGCTGACGGATTACATGGAGCAATTACGGAGGGCCACCCCTCTCATTCTGGGTGGTGCGATTGATCGACCGTTGGTTCCCCGATGGTCCAGACCTCCGGCGGGGTTCCTCAAGCTGAATGTCGACGCTCGGATTCTTCATTCTCAGG
>JAXCLR010000050.1:63689312-63700754 GCA_035584095.1 Annona squamosa | reverse complement strand
GCCTTTGTTGGGCTCATAGATTTGACGGCCTTGGCAACTTCATCAAACTCAAGGGTTCTAGTCAGAGAATGCATCTGATGATCTGATATTTTGATGATATAGCGGCATTCAACCAGTCGCAGCTAGATGAAACAGAAGAAGAGAACAATGAAGAGAAGTGAGCCACAGTCATTTCCATCAACTCATCTTGATCACTAACCCATTGCCCATTGTGATCCATAAGGCCCTCAATGGTATTGACCCTTCTGCGATATGACGCCATGTGGTGAAAAAACCTCGTGTTTCTGTCCCCCTCGTAGAGCCAATAGGTCTTTGCTCTTTGTCTCCACAATTGTTCCTCATCACCTAGGAGAGAATTTATTTGGGCCTTAGTGCGGTCAATAGCATCATCTCTATGATCAGTGGGGTTCTGGGTCATAAGAGAGGCCAACTCCCTTTGCTTCTGTTCAATGTCTTTCCTAAGGTTCCCCCGCTTCCGTCGGTTCCAGTTAGAGAGTGCCAAACCACATGAGTGTACCATCCGATCGAGGGGAATCGGGCCGGAGAAGGTATGACACCGCTGCGAGGTCCAAGCTTGATTTACGATCTGGTGGGACTCCTTATCTCTAGCCTAGAACAGATCATATCGAAATTCTCTTGGGGGTTTGCTTCTGCGTGTCAATGTGTTCAACACCAGCCATAGAGGACAATGGTCCGAGTAGTTTACCGAAAGATGGAAGATTTTCGCGTGTGGGAATAACAACAACCAGTTTGGCGTCGCCACTCCTCTGTCTAGTCTGGCTTCAACCAGCTGAGAGCCCCTATGATTGTTGCTCCACGTCATGATTGGTCCCACGAAACCAATATCTACCAAATCACACCTGTCCAAAATATTACAAAATAAGTCCATTTGTTGCTGAGAACGATTCCTCTGGCTAAGATATTCGTTAGGTCCTGTAACCTCATTGAAATCGCCCATTACTATCCACGGGGATTCTGACCTCTCACTTAACAGTTTCAAAAGATGCCAGGTGTGAACCCTCAGATGCGATTCTGGATGCCCATATATACCTGTGAACCTCCACCCATTAACCTCAGCATCAATGTGGTGATTTGAATAACTTTTAATGTGAACCGAAAAGTGATTCTGCCAAAGCACTGCAACCCCACCCCTTCTTTCCGTAGGGTCAACCGCAAGACAACAATCAAACTTGAGTTTGTGCCGAATTCCTTCCATTTCCTTTGAAGTCCTTTTCGTTTCAGAAAGAAATATCAGACTGGGATCTTTTTTCTTGACCAGGTCAAGGAGACAACGAATTGCCCGTGGGTTCCCAAGCTCACGGCAATTCCAAGCCAAGAGGGACATATCACTCGAGGTGGGCCTGAGGGACACCCTCAGACACCACCTCCTTAACATCATGAGATAGATCCTCCTTTGGTCGTTTGGGATTGAGGTTACACTCATGCTGCACCCTATCTGCCCTCCTTTTGAAGTTTCCCCCCTTAGAGGTCATGATTGGGCCGCCTACCGGGACCTGTTTCGCCCCTCCCGCCCTCCTTTTCCATCTGCCCCTCCCGAATTTATCATCTGTCCTTCTCTCTTGATATGACACAACGATTTGATCTCCCTGCAAATCTGTCCCTCCCCTTCCCAACAATTCTGCACCGACAGTGGAAGGGGAAGCTTGAGCTATATCAGGAAACAAGCATATAGGAATATCCTGCATACTGGATTGGGAGATTGGCACATTCATCTCAGGTTTGTGCTATTGAGAGGAAGACCCTGTAACCAACCACAGTTCCAGCTGGGTTTGGCGCCATTGCTGGGATCCAGTCCAACCAGACAGCTCGGGTTGATGGGATTGTTGTATGTCTGTGCATACTGCTTGCTGCATTGGGTTGTAATTGACCATATAAGCTCCTTTTGCTGGGAGCCGTTGCCGCAGATGACCACCAGCTCCAGTTTCCCCTTCGTCCTGAACAATCAATCCCTGGCCAATAGAGCATTGCACCTGCTCGGGTTGAAGGAGTCGACCGCTGATTGTGCTGGTTTCTTGTTGCATTAGGTTGTGGTCAGCTGTATGAGCTCCTCCAGGATTAGACATTGACTGCTCGTTCCTTGAAAGCCGCACCCACAGATGACAGCCATCGCCACCGTCGCCATCCCATTGGGGACCCCAAGACTCCCAACCATTGTGAGCCTTCCTTAGCTGACCATTAGAGCATAGCAGCTGAACAAGTGTGGGGTTGTTCTCAGAATTCGGCTGCTGTCCCTGCATGAGTTGTACTCCCTTGTGACTGTCATGAGATTTCACCGTTAGTTCATGTTGGGTGTTTATCTGGTGGTGGCTGTCTAGCTGAACAGGATGGGCCTCCTGTTGATGAGGCAGCAGCGCCTCCAAACCCTGCTGCTATGTTGTCGCATGAGCCCCCAAACCTCCTCCTCTGACCAATTGATCTGTTTCATCCATATTTAGCTCACCCAAATATTTCCTTGGGGACACCCTACTTCCAGATCCCAAGCCTTCTCTTGCTCGCAACGGCCGGGTACCCACTCTCAAAGCACTCCCATACGGCATGTCGGCTTCAACCACATTATCAGATCTGTTCCCCAATTTCATGCAATCCTTAAATGCATGTCCCATGATTTCGCAATAATAGCAGAAAATCGGAAGCTTTTCATATTGGAATGGGATCCAGATTCTCCCCTGTTCACCCACTTGTATAAACAAGCCTCTTCGGATCGGTTCCCTACAGTCAATCCATACTTTCAGTTTCAGCTCCATATCCGATGCTTCAATTGCTTCAACTACTTCAAAAGTCTCACCAATTTGCCGTCCCAGCTCGAGTTTATCAACCAGATGGGGAATACCCAGAATGTGCACCCATATGGGCGTTTTAGCGAGCACCACATGGGCAAAGTCAATCTCCTCATCTAGGTCTGTGATCACAACGAGCTGTCTGTCATAGCCATGGCCTTCCTGCCAAGACTCTTTCCTTGTCTTCGGGTTTGGAGAAGACGACTTTATACAAGTTCTCACCCAAGTCAACGAACTGAAGGCTGCCAATCGTCTGCCATAGTCTACGCATCATGGTTTTTAGGAGCTCCCTGTTGTATTGCTTAGATGACCACACCGAGCATAGGCAAGCCGCATTTTCTCCCGGAGATATCTTCTTGAGAGCTGATCTAGAGATCGACATAGTTTGTAGCTCCGCCCGAAGAAGATCCTCCACACTCAGGTTCATCACAGATAGTTTCTAGCCGACGGCACTTCGTCGCCCAAACTCGCAACACGAGAGTACCAACACTACCGCCGAATTCTATCTCTACTACACCGCCAATGTTCCTCCTGTGCTTCGATAGAGCCCGAGTATCAGTCCAGGCCTCCACTCGGCGCCGAGCACAAAAGAATTGCCTTATCGGGCCACGCGGGGGAGGACGGAAGCAGCGCAATAAGATACTTTAGTTGATGAGCGTCTTCCAATCTACATTCCATTTAAATTGCAACTTGATACCAAGTCTTCGTTGATTGGGTAATTGTAAATTGCAAATACTTAGGCTCAATACAGTCATCATTTCCAGTATGGGTTGTTATAAATTGTTGTTGAAAGGAGAGGTGAGAGAGGCACGGGGTGAGAGAGAAAGAAGCGAGCAGAGTAGTTGATTTGATAGAGAGATGGAAGGAAGCCATGAGCAAAAGGAGCTGCTGCGACATATACTGGTGGTGAAGTTCAAGGAGGAAATCACACCTGAGAAAATTGAGAAAATCATCAAACAGTTTGCTAGCCTTCAGAAGGTCATCAAACAAATCAAGGCTTTCTACTGGTATAGATTTTGTGTATACATTATATATATGTTAGAGGACTACTAATGAATGATGAATGCATGCATTTATACAGGGGCTTGGATGTTAGCCGAGAGCATCTTCAGAAGGGGTATACCCATGTGATTGAGATTCTTTTCGAAAACGAGGATGATGTTGTGGAGTATATAATCAATCCAGACCATGACTACTTTGATAAGCACATCTTCAGGCCTAGCTTGGCGGATTACGTTGTGGTTGACTACTACCCCATTCATATGAAGAAGGCCTGACCTAATAATGATTTGTTTCAGCGAGAAGCATGTGTGGTTCTATATCTGGCCAATCTTAGGTGTGCTGCTGATCGATGCCCATACATTTCTTGTTTGACGATGTACGTCTCTCATGAATATATTAGTGTATGGCGCTGTCATCACTAGTTTCTCTTTCTCTTCAATAAAAAAAAGCAGTGTGGATTATTAATAAAATAATTGTATGTGGATTGTGGATTGTGTATTATGTGTAATACCCGATACTCTCTAATAAAGTGAAGGGTTAATTATCAGCATATATTTCTGATCAATATATAAACATGATTGTGAAATAGTAATGCTGGAATGATTGAATGAAAGACATCTAGACATCCAAATAATGAGGCTTATAAGCTTTTCCACTGATGAATTGAGATTAGGGGTGTTGATGGATCTAGTTGGACAAGTTGAAATCTAATCTTAATCTATTTAAAATATCTTAACTTTAATTCGTTCATTAACCTATATAAAAAATCTCAACCATAACACATTTACAACCCATTTAATAAATGAGTTGTTGAGTTATTAATAGATTGTATAGCAAATGATTTGAAAGCTTAGATTTTGGTAGATGATAATCACACAGAGAGAGATGAGAGGGTGTTTTCGAGACAGGGAAAATGAAAATAGGATAATAATAGAAAAATTGAATTAGGATAGTAGTACAAAAATAAAAATTAAGTGGCAGGAAGAAAACTTAATAGAAAAATTAACTAAAAAGTTTTTATATATATATATAATTTTAATTGGTTAAATTGGTTAAATGAGTTACTGAACGGGTTAATGGGTTATAGAATCTCAATTATAATTCGTTTATTTGATTAAATGGTTGAACAAGTTTGTGAATCATTATCATTTATTCGAAAATTCTAACTAAACATACTTATAAATGGGTTAAAATAAGCAGATTGATGGTTTGACTATGATCATTAACACAGTGATTGATTGTGATACTTCAATTTTCAGCAGCCCCGTTTCAACCATCAAACGACAGTTCAGGGAGACGATTTGGAAACGCGCTTCCTTTGCCATTTTTACTTCGTCACTTTCAATAACACATTGCCATTGCCTTATGCCGCTACGCTAACCCACTTTTTAAATTCTTAACAACGAGTCAATCGGGGTCCAACCAAACCAGTCCATTTATTTAGTCGAACCGGTTCTGATGATCGGAAAGCTAGTGCTTTGGCTGGAACTCTCTGGCAATTGGCAAACTCTTTCGTTTGAGCTTTTCAGCTCATGTGGTTCCAATTGCAATTTGCAAAGCCAAGTAGCTCTTGCAGTTAGAAGTGTAATTCGGGCTCATGAAACTTGAATTCGCCTCAACCCTAACACTAATCCTAAATCTATTTATAAACCTCAACTTTAACTTTATCTATATTTATAAAACTTAAATCCTAACCTTATTTTTTAAATTTGGGCTCGGGTTAAATTTCATGCTAGAATTTGGGTTGAAATTATTCTATACATTTGTTATTTATCTTATACTCATTCAACTTTAAACATATGATGAAAAAAATAAAAAACGATAATTTTTTAGAATCAAAAATCAAGAATATTTAAGAAGGTAAAGAAAAAAAACCTCATTTAAACATTTTGTTTATATTAAGTAGACTAGTAGCTATTTATCAAAAAAAAAGTAAACTAATAACTTGTTTTGGAAAATGAAAAGGTATATTATTTTTCTATTATGCAATTTAATATTAATATCATAACCATATACATAAACATTAATATCTAATTATAAGAAAAAACCTTATAATGTCAATCATAAAAAATAAATATTCAATAATTGTAGTATTGAGTCAAATATAATTACAATAAATTTATTTCAAGTAGAATGAACGTCTAACCACTAATATAATAGTGAAACAACCAAATGATAACATTCTACATAGGTAATTAAGTTATAACACTAAATAAAATATCTCAAGTTCTAAAAATAGTTTGATTTTCTTGTCTTGAAACTAGCACTAAACCAAACTCTTTTTTTCTTAAAAAAATGAAAATATTCTATTATAATTAAACTGAAGGAGCAATAATGCTGATATATGATATAAAAATAAATATAATATATACGAGGAGAATGAAATTAAATTTATATAAAGTTAAAATAAATATAAAATATATGTGTTATATATAATTCGGGTTCAAGTTCATCTTAACTCGAGACTAAGTTCTTTTCATTTCGGGTTTAGGTTGAACTGGAAACTCGGGCTTGGGTTCAACATTAGGCAGTATTAACACTTCTTCACGTTGGGTTCGGTCTCAGCCTAAGTTGCACACTAGTTGCAGTTGCCTACCATTTGAACTGCAAATCCTAATAAGGCTGAATTGGAGCATGTGCCATATTTTAATTGCAGACACCGAGTCTCTTTTTTGTAGACCGTTGCAAACACGGAGGTCCACCAATGCAGCCAGCCAACTTTGAACGGGTGCATAACGGCTGGCTCTAAATAGGAAGAGCAGGAGAGATGGGAAAGGCACAACTGATATTATGTTAACACGTAAGAAGATTGAGTAAATCATTAAACATTTTGTTGGCCTCAGAAGGTCATAAAAAGAGTCAAGGCTTTCTTTCTGGTGCTGTAGACTAGACCATCGACCATACGCATATACCTATATATCCTACTCAATCATTGATGTATTTTGGTGCTTTAATTTTGATATTGGTTTGATTAATGAATATATATTGGGTATATTTGTTAAATATAAAAACTTTTTAAATCAAACCTTTTCAATTTAAAATTTTTATTCTCTACAATTATCCTATTTTTAAATTTTTTCACATTTTCTTATACAACTACTTCTACAATTAACTTATCTATTTTAATTTTACTCTCATTACCTCTCATCATTACCCTTTATGGCATTATTTTCTCTTAATTAAAAAACTTTTATATAAAAAAATGCTTATTTAAAAATTTTATCATTTTTGAAACACACTCATTATATATATGTTTTGATTATTAATGGACAATGAATGCATGTTCCCACTGATGAAAAAGTGTTAGTTTTAAAGAATTTTCAACTGTAGTATTATCATGTGATTGAGATGCAATTGGAAAATGAAGAAGATGTTTCGGACCGTATAATCAACCTTGGTAGATTACATTGTCATCGAGTTCTACCCCATTCCTATGAATGGGGAGTGATCAAACAATGATTTGATTTAAAAATAAGAATGTACAATCATGTATCTAGTCTTATCTTAGGTGTGCCATTGATGTTGGAGTGTATTTTCGTATGCCTTCTTTATTTGGTCTATGTTTGGCTACCCAACAAACTTTTCAAATAAGAATTTTTAAATTAAGATTTTTCATTCTCAATAACTAATATATTTCAAGTAGAATGAACGTCTAGCTACTAATATAATAGTGAAATAACCAAATGATAATATCCTACAAAAGTAGTTAAGTTATAACACTAAATAAAATATTTCAAGTTCTAAAAATAGTTTTGATTTTCTTGTCTTAAAACTACCACTAAACCAAACTCTTTTTTTTTAAATAATGAAAATATTCTATTATATAATTGAACTTAAGGAGAAATAATGTTTATATATGATATCAAAATAAATATAATATATATGAGGGGAACGAGATTAAATTTACATGGAGTATAAAATAAATATAAAATATATGTGTTATATATAATTCGGGTTCAAGTTCATCTTAACCCGGACTAAGCTCTTTTCAATTCAGATTCAGGTTGAATGGAAAATGGGGCTCGGGTTGAACACTTGGCAATTTAACACCGCTTCACATTGGGTTCGGCCGGTTGGGTCCGGGCCCGGCCTAAGTCGCACCCTAGTTGCAGTTGCCTCGCATTTGAACTGCAAATCCTAATAACGCTGAATTGGAGCATGTGCCATATTTTAATTGCGGATACCTAGTCTCTTTTTTGTAGGCCGTTGCAAATACGGAGGTCCACCGATGCAGCCAGCCAACCTTGAACGGGTGCATAACGGCTGGTTCTAAATAGGAAGAGCAGGAGAGATGGGAAAGGCAAACCTGATATTAATTGATATTTGATAGTAAAAATCGAGAAAGTGAGATATTTGATGCAGAAGAGGCAGGAGAAAGAGAAAATAACACATAAGAAGATTGAGTAAATCATTAAACATTTTGTTAGCCTCAGAAGGTCATAAAAAGAGTCAAGGCTTTCTGCTGCTATAGACTAGACCATTGACCATACGCATATAGCTATATATCCTACTCAATCAATGATATATTTTGGTGCTTTAATTTTGATATTGGTTTGATTAATGAATATATGTTGGGTATATCTGTTAAATATAAAAACTTTTTAAATCAAACCTTTTCAATATTAAATTTTTATTCTCTACAATTATACTAATTTTAAATTATTTCACATTTTCTTATGCAATTACCATTCCTTTCAATCATTTATATATAATTACTTATACAACTAACTTATCTATTTTAATTTTATTCTCATTACCTCTCATCATTATCCTTTATCACATTATTTTCTCTCAATTAAAAAACTTTTAGACAAAAAATTGTTTATTTAAAAGTTTTATCACTTCCCAAACATACTAATTATGCATATGTTTTGATTATTAATGGGCAATGAATGCATGTTCTCACCGGTGAAAAAGTGTTAGCCTCAAAGAATTTTCAATTGTAGTATTACCATGCGATTGAGATGTAATTGGACAATGAAGACGAAGTTGAAGACACTAATTATGCATATGTTTTGATTATTAATGGATAATGAATGCATGTTCCCACCGGTGAAAAAGTGTTAGCCTCAAAGAATTTTCAACTATAGTATTACCATGCGATTGAGATGCAATTGGACAATGAAGACGATGTTGAGGACACTAATTATGTATATGTTTTGATTATTAATGGACAATGAATGCATGTTTCCACTGGTGGAAAAGTGTTAGCCTTAAAGAATTTTTAACTGTAGTATTACCATGCGATTGAGATGCAATTGGACAATGAAGACGATGTTGAGGACTATATAATCAACCTTGGTAGATTACATTGTGGTCAAGTTCTACCCCATTCCTATGAATAGGGCGTGATCAAACAATGATTTGATTTAGAAAGAAGAATGTATGACCATGTATCTAGTCTCATCTTAGGTGTGTTATTGATGATGGAGTGTATTTTCGCATGTCTTTTTTATTTGGTCCATGTTTGGACAACAAACTTTTCAAATCAGAATTTTTAATCTAAAATTTTTCATTCTCGATAACTAATATATTTTAAAATTATTTCTTCATATTTTCTTATACAATTGTTCTATTTTTTAATTATTTTTACATAACTATTCATATAACTAAAATATTTATTTTAACTTTATTATCTTTGCTATACATCACTATCCCTCTTATATTACATTATTTTTCTTTCAATTGAAATTTTTTTTTTCAAAAATTTTAATTATAAGAAGCTTGCACGATTAGAGTGCCATATGCGATTTGAATTGCAAATTCAGTATCTTCATCGCCAACATGCCGTTTAGATTGCAAATTAATGCTCAGGCCGAAGAATAAGATTTGGATCACAGCCAGCCATTCGAAAGCAAAAACTAAGGCTGCATTATTTTATTGAGTTCCAATTTAAATTGGAGATATATATTCGGGCTGAATTGGACCACTTGCCATATTTCAATTGCAAACAAATACCAAATTAAGCTAGCTGCATTAATTATTTCAGACAAATTAAGTTGCCGTTGTCAATGTGAAAAATTGCAAATACAAGTCTGCTGAGGCAGCCTTGTGATGGTGTAGATTGAAGCAAAGGTGAGAGAATAAGAGAGGCAAATCAAAATGTTAGTTTTCTTGTAGCAGTGTCCCCCATCCTCTCGTTCTCGCGTCAACATGGACTCAATTGCAAAGCCAAGTCGCCTGAAGTTACCACCTCCTATTTGAATTGCAAATTCTAAAAAGGTTCTATTGGAATGCGGGTGATATTTCTAATTTTCTATTACAGATGCCGGATGCAAACGACGACGTCAACATCGTAAATTGCAGGTACCCAAGTTCTTATCCTTGTCAGATGCAGCCAGCCAAAGTTGATCAGATGCACATTAAACATGATAGGCCAGCTATAAATAGAGGAGAAACGAGAGATGGGAGAGGCACTGCCGATATCAGTCGATAAATATTTGAAAGCAGAAGGGTGAGAAAGCAAGAGATCGATGGAAAACATGCATGAGAAAAAGAAGCTGCCGCAGCGCCATATTCTGATGTGCAAGTTCAAGGACGAAATCTCACATGAGAAGATTGAGGAAATCATCAAACAGTTTGCTAGCCTTTAGAAGGTTATCAAACAATCAAGGCTTTCTACTGGTATATATCTCTTTCCTCATCATTTGCACTTAAATTGGCATTACGGTGTTTTCATTTAGTATGGGTTTGATTGATTAATATAGAGAAGTATGTATAAATTACTTAATGTTGGGAGTGCCAAATTCATGCAGGGGAAAAGATGTAAGCCGAGAGCATCTGCAACAGGGGTATATACTCATGTGATTGAGATGCATTTCGAGAATGAAGATGACGTTGCGGACTACATAATCAACCTAGACCATGATTATTTTGATAAGCATATTTTCAGGCCTAGCTTGGCAGATTACATTGTGGTTTATTTCTACCCTATCAACTTGACGAAAGCTTGATCATACAATGATTTGTTTCAGATAGTAAGAATCATGGATGATTATGTATCTAGTCTGTCTTAGGTGTGCTGCCGATGCTCGTACATCTCATGTTTGACAATACATGTCTCTCATGAACATTCATGGAGTGCATGTATGGGTTATCACTAGTTTCTCTCTCTCTTCAATAAAAATAAAGCAGCGTGGGTTATTAATAAAATGATGTTGTGTGGGTTGTATATTATCTGATACTCTTGAATAAAAGTGAGGGTTGATTATCATCATATATTTCTGATCAATATATAGTCATGATTAAGAAATAGTGAGGCTGAAATGACATTGGATGACTTGTTAAAGTTAACAAATCATCAATAATTTCATAAGGAAACAAGCTGCAAGTATTCGTTTTTTGGTAGCTTTTACTTTGGTTGAATTCCCTCGAATTTTGGTGGTTCACCGGGATCTTTTTAATGATGTTCCACAGGGCTTTACCACATATAGCTTTTAATATGACGAACTAGGATATTTCATTTTTCAGCAGCCCTCACTTCAGTCCTTTTTGAAATTTTAATTTAAGATTCTGAGTTTGTTCCAAGAATAAATATCGTGTATGTGTTGACACCCCACAAAAATGTAAAGAATAATAATATATATAAATAAAATAAAATTTCAAGATGGGCCTATTAGTATACACATTTATGAATGTGTGG
>JAXCLR010000050.1:63658583-63689212 GCA_035584095.1 Annona squamosa | reverse complement strand
AGAGAGAGAGAGAGAGAGAGCGGTGCGGGAGAGAGAACCAGGTAGTGGGGTTGGTCGAGGGGGAGAGGGAGAGAGGGGGAGAGAGAGGGAGAGAGAGCGGTGCGGGAGAGAGAGGGAGGGAGAAAGGTGAGAGCGAGCGGGAGAGAGGGAGATTTGCGGGAGGGCGACAATGCAAAATTTCCGGATCTGACAGGGGCTGGGGTGTTTTCTTCACGGCATTATGCGCCTGTCCTCGCGCAGACAACCAGCGACGCAATCCAACGGTCGCAAATCGTCGTGCACGATCGAACGGCTGCGAGCGCTGGTCGGAGGAGGCCTGTTTGAACGACCGGTCGGAGATGATCAAATCTCCACATCTTCAGGCCTTGCTTGGCAGATTACGTTGTGGTTGACTACTACCCCATTCATATGAAGAAGGCCTGACCTAAAAATGATTTGTTTCAGCGAGAAGCATGTGTGGTTGTATATCTGGCCTATCTTAGGTGTGCTGCTGATCGATGCCCATACATTTCTTGTTTGACGACGTACGTCTCTCATGAATATATTAGTGTATGGAGCTATCATCGCTAGTTTCTCTTTCTCTTCAATAAAAATGAAGCAGTGTGGATTATTAATAAAATAATTATATGTGGATTGTGTATTATGTGTATTACCGGATACTCTCTAATAAAGTGAAGGTTAATTATCAGCATATATTCTGATCAATATATAAACATGATTGTGAAATGGTAAGGCTGGAATGATTGAATGCAAGACATCTAGACATCCAAATAATGAGGCTTATAATTAACAAGGGTATAGCTTTTCCACTTATGAATTGAGATTAGGAGTATTAATGGATCTAGTTAGACAGGTTGGAGTCTAATCCTAATCTATTTAAAAGATCTCAACTTTAATTTGTTTATTAACCTATTTAAAAAATTTCAATGCTAACACATTTACAACGCATTTAAGAAATGGGTTAGTGACTTGTTAATGGATTGTATGACAAATGATTTGAAGGGTTAGACTTTGGTAGATGATGATTACATAGAGAGAGATGAGTGGGTGTTTTTGGGACAGAGGAAATGAAAATAGAATAATAATAGGAAAATTGAATTAGGACAGTAGTGTAAAAATAAAAATTAGGTAATGAGCGGAAAACTTGGTAAAAAAATTAACTAAAAAGTTTACATATGTATAATTTTAATTGGTTAAATTGGTTAAATAAGTTATTAAACGGGTTAACGGGTTATAAAATCTCAACCATAATTCGTTTATTTAATTAAATTGTTGAACAAGTTGGTGAATCATTATCATTTATTTGAAAATTCCAACTAATCACATTTATAAATGGGTTAAATAAGCAGATTGATGGTTTGACCATATGTTAGTGATTGATTGAGTTACTTCAATTTTCAGCAACCCCATTTCGACCATCAAACGACAGTGCTGGCTAGCTGATTTGGAAACCCACTTCCTTTGCCATTTTTACTTCGTCACTTTCACTAACGCACTGCCATTACCTTATGCCGCTACACGGACCCACTTTTAAAATTCGTAACAACGGGTCAATCAGGGTCAAACCAAACCAGTCGATTTATTGAGTCGAATCGATACTGATGATCGGAAAGCTGGTGCTTTGGCTGGAACTCTCTGGCAATTGTCAAACTCTTTTTTTTTTTTAGCTTTTCAGCTCATGCAGTTCCTATTGCAATTTGCAAAGCCAATTTGTTGTTACGGTTAGGAGTGCAATTTGGGTCAGGAAATTCGGATTCGCTTCAACCATAATATTAACCCTAAATTTACTTATAGACCTCAACTTTAACCCTTTCTTTATTTATAAAACTTAAATCCTAACTCTATTTATAAAATTTAAACCCTAACTCTATTTTTGAAATTCGGACTCGGGTTGAGTTTCGGGCTAGAATTTGGGTTAAAATTATTCTATACATTTGTTATCTATCTTATATTCATTCAAATTTAAATATATCATTAAAAAATCAAAACGATAATTTTCTATTTTTAATCAAAAATCAAGAATATTTAATAATGTAAAAAACAAAAATCTCATTTAAACATTCTCTTTATATTAAGTAGACTAGTAGCTATTTCTCAAAAAAAGAGTAAACTAATAACCTGTTTTGGAAAATGAAAATGTATATTATTTTTTCTATTATGCAATTTAATATTAATATCATAACCATATACATAGATATTAATATCTAATTATAAGAAAAACCTTATAATGTCAATCATAATAAATAAATATTCAACAATCATAGAATTAAGTAAAATAAAATTACAACAAATTTATTTCAAGGAGAATGAACTTCTAACTACTAATGTAACAGTGAAACAACCAAATGATAACATCTTACATAAGTAGTTAAATTATAACACTAAATAAAAGATCTCAAGTTATAAAAATAGTTTCGATTTTCTTGTTTGAAATTACCACTAGACTAAACTGCGAGGGCTGTTGGAAGCCAAATATCGATAGGCTTGCTATATGGAAACCAGAGCGGTATCATAATCGTCCAAGCAATTGGTCGGACCCAGAAATAGAGTAGGCTCATTTCGATATGAACATTTGGGTGTCACTAGTATTTCAATTCGCTAGATCCAAAGATATCGTAGCAAGACCCCTCCCATCAGCACTAAATGTACGAGGATCCGAGTCTAAAACTCGAACACAAAAAACGTAATTTTGAGTGTCTTTGCAAACCTGGTCCACTAAAGCAGCCGAATCATTAATAATGGCTACAACAAATGCAATAAAGACATATTAGTGTAACCGTTAAAAAAAAAACATGGAGGGAAGAAGAGAAGCCATTGAGATTAAGGGGATATATTGTGGTTGTTGAGTAGTGGAAATAGTGGGATTATTTGTAGTGTAATCTTGATCAGATCAATAGCAAATTTGCCTCTTCAGCATGTTACTAATTATAAACTTTCCATTAAATTAACCTCGAAAAATAGGATTAATATATGACTATTTTATTCCATTGAAAATTTAGATTCGTTTATTTATGGGACCATTCCGTGCAATGCATCTTACACGCAAACTTTTTAAAAGCTTTTTTTTTTAAAAAAAAATAATCATACCGGCCCTAGCTAGCTTTCATTACTTGAAATTTGGCAATTTCTAAAAATATTTCAAATTTTATTTAATTTTTAAAAATTAAAATAAAATACTAAGTAATTTTAAACATGTATATAGTAAAAGATCTAGTCGAGGTCCGCATAGTTATAAAAAAAAATCAAAAGAACAAAAAATGGTCCTGTGTCGGACAAATTGGATCCGGATTATTTATTGAGTTTTAGAAATGTCAATATAAAGATATTGATTCGATGGGATCTATCAAATACTATTTAGAAATAGATAAAACTTTTAATAATCAGTTGTAGAGAGTGAAAGTTGTATGATAGGAGTAATGATGAAGAGTAAATATGATAGGAGTAATAGATAAATTTTCTTTATATTTTTGTATGAGTGTACGTATAAATTTTTTTTTATATATATATAGAAATCGGGGGGTGGCGGTGTGTGCAATGGAACAATGGAATAACTGTTTATTTTTGGAATAACGAATAAACACGTTAGACTGTTCAATCAAGGTTACGACTAAGGAGGCATCAGTTAACTGTACTTCAAATATACATTTAACTTTGCCATAGTGGCATCGCCCTTTGTCTCAGAAAGGGCACGGGTATTCAAATGTTGGTGAGAGCATTAGTTCCCCACTGTATCATACAGGGAACTTTGTCTCTTAGTTGGTACTAGGCATGCAACTTAGGTATGATATCCATGGATAGCCGCTAACGTAATCCTAATTTGGGTATGATAAGGTACAAGTTGTTATCTATTTCTTCAAGTAAGGTATCAGATATGGTAGATACGTTACATAAGTATATATATGAATATAATATATATCATATAGTACGTGTTATATTTTATTTGTGACATCTTATATGAACACCCATTTTAACAAATTCAAATCTAAATGAATCTTATGCTTTGTGGAATTATTGATTGTGAAGTAAGAAATGGATTCGACTATACATATGTCATTGACTTACAAAAGACTTTTTATAAATAAACTTGTGAATTGTGATTTTGATATTGTAATGATTGAGTTGTGACATTCTATACTTTATATTTTTATATAGTAATATAAATAATAACATATATATATCTATGATTTTAAAATGTAAATGAGGATTATTTTGTATTATTTAAAATAATATAGAAATATATTTTAGAAAATATTGTATTTAAGGTTGTGTTTGGCAATTAATAAAATATGTTAAGTTAAAACTTTTCAATCTAAAACTTTTCATTTTCTACAATTATCATATTTTTGATCATTTTTTCACATTTTCCTATACAACTATCTTACTTTCAATCATTTTTACACAACTATCCACACAACTAATCTATCTATCTCTTTGCTACTCATCATTACCCCTATCATATCACATTATTTGACAACTTTTACTCTTCAAAATTTTTCACCAAAAGTTTTATTCATTACCAAACACACCTTAAATATTAAAAGAACCAATTTGGAACCGAAACTAGAACCAACTCTATTGGTAGGGTATCGATGGGTACCCACCGACCTTATCCTAAATTAGATATAAAATGGTATAAAATTTTACCCATGATTATAGGTTGGGCAAAAATCATTACCCAACCCCCTAAATAAGGTAAGGGTAGGGTACGCACATTAGGTATCTCTGCAACCTACCCGGATGGGCATCCATAGGGATACACTAATATATAAATAACTATAAATATGTGTATGTAAATAAATACATAATAGTTTCTATCCCTTATTAACCACTAAATTATTGTTGGTTTGATTTTTATTATTTATTTTTCTACAAATCGTATAGGTTTGTATTTGCAATAACAGACAATTATAACATAAATGCAGATTATGATGTTAATGTGATTATTAATATGGATATTGAGACTACAAAATGTGAAAATAGATGTAAAAACTAACAAAATGAAATTAATTATAAACTGTAAAGTCCAAAATGTAAATGAGTATTATTTTACATTTTTTAAAACAACACAAAAAATATTTTTAACATGTCATCATTAGTTATTGTATGAATTTAGTTAGAACTGAAACTGACCCTATGGGTAATGGGTAGGGTAAGGTAGGATAGAAATCAACCCTATAAGCGAGTAGACTAGGATAGACATTTTGGAAATAAGGTGCAAATAAGGCAAACTACTATCCGAAATAAACTGACCTGAATTGCACCCTTATATAATAGTTAATGGACAGGGTAAAGTACTTTAGGAACGAATAGACAAATGCGTAGAGTAAGATAGGTTTTTTGCAAATAAAGTACAGATATAGTAGACCACCACTAGAACTCAACCGACTTGAGTTGCACTTTTAATTGTTACCAAGCTAAGTATCATTTGAATCATCAATATTTCCCAAAAAACTTCTCTTAATAGTCATTCAATCTTTTTCATTCCTGGTACACATTAACATTTTTCCTATCCCACGCGCTCAGGCCAGAAATTGGTCAACCCTGCTGGCCCGCGTCCAGATGAATCGAAGCATAAGGTCTATGCATCATTGCTCCTTCCGGCCCCTAGTTAATTAGCCCTGGATTCCAATTCAAAGGCGGAACGTCAGAGACAAATTCTACTGATTGCCACGCATTGGCCCTGAATTAATGTCGGCGTCTTGTAAATTGCTTTACTGCATGCAGCAATTCTCGATACTACAACATGTAGCAAAATGATCATTTCAGCCCGTCCAAAAACATATTTTTTTTTGTTTTTTTTTAAAAATTTGTTTAAAACAGTTAATCTAGTTATGTTTACTCTATCAACCAATTTTTACTGGTTTTACAGATGTATATGTATTTTTATTTATTTTGAAATTTTAAGTATACGAATATTTTAGTTATGTTTCAACCATTTAAATGACCAAATAGCTTTATATTTAAAATTTTAAAACAAATATATACACATCTCCAAAATTAGTAAAATTTAATTTATAGGTTAAACATAACTACAATAACAATTTTGTTAAAAAATTTGAAAAAACAAAAAAAAAAGTGTTTTAGACCGGTCGAAATGACCTCCTTTAAGATCGGGTTCAGATCGATCTGAAATGATCAGGCTTCCAACATATATTATTAAACTAACAAAACCCATCGATAGATATGATCATGTTCCTCCTTTCCCCTTGCTAGTTTTTCTCCTTGTCCTTTGGTGGGGTAATAATGTTTTTTAAATTTCTTATATTAAAACTCAATTCAATCCAAGTACGTATATTTTTCCAAATTATTGCTAAGAAATAAATCCAACTATATAACCAACAGTGTATCTACATAAAACATTGCTCCTAAAATGGAAGACAATTTTTCCCAACAGGGACTTCAAAACTTCTGAAATGGAAGACATGCTCCCCTAACTGGGACTTAAGCGTCTAGACCTCCGGTGCACATGGCAAGGACTCTACCAGCTGGGCTAATCAATGCTGACGGATGGCAACAGTATTAAGAAGCCAATTGCTAGCACAAGCTCTCTCTGTAGCGCACAATTTCTCTCCTTCTAGTGAAAAGGCAAAGCCATTGAGAAAAAGCCCGCATCTAGGATAGGATGATTCGCCGATCAGGATGGAAGAGAATCCTCTATTCCTGAAAAAATAAAATAAAAAAATAATAATAATACATGACGAATTGATATATATTTTTCTCAAAACTTAGAACAATGAATTGATAAGACAAATGACCAAAAAGATTATATTAAAAGGATTTTTAGTGTTCATTACAATTAGTTTGAGCTTTTGGTAACAGTAGCACCAGAACCTATCAGTGAATGAATCTAGAGGTGAGAAGGACGACTGCGAAATCTGGATCCCGATATTGATAGGATTGGCTAATCCAATCCAAAACACACCCAAATCAATCGCATTCGTACCGTGCGTTGAGATCAAGAATCAGCTGGTTGCATGGTATACATGGCTCAAATATCGGACGGTTTATTGTTGGAATAACGAATATTAAACACGTTGGACTGTTTCATCGAGGTTACGGCGCACCAATTAAATATACTTGAAAATATGTTTAACATGTATTATTTTAAGTGCCGGGACAAAATATATATTTTCAAATTTACTTCATTTGGACGGGTTAATTAATTAAATGCCCAGCCTACCCTGATGATCAGCTGAATGCAGATCCGGCCAAGAAGTGGAATGATAATTTGAATTATCAACATTTCATGAGAAGAAACGAAAGCACATGGCCAATCGATCAAAGAAATTGATCAACCCAGTTAGCCGCTGTGCAGATGAATTGAAGCAAAAAGTCTATGTATCCTTGCATCTCCTTCCGGCTGGCACCAAATTAATTAACGCTGGATTCCAATTCAATGGCAGACCGTCAAAGACAAATTCTACTAATTTCCATCCCTGAATTAATGTCGACGTCCTATAAATAGCTTGCTGCATGCAGCAATTCCCTATACTGCAGCGTATATTGTCAAACAAACAAAATCCGTCGAGATATATGATCATGTCCGTACTTCCACGCTTGCTAGTTTTTCTATTTGTCATTGGGGCAGGGGCACTCACGGCAGGAACTCCCGCACAAGCTGCTCGGAGCTATGAGTACTAGCTGCAGCCTCTTGGGAAGAAAGAGCCATCTCCAAACCCAATTGAGAAGCCAACAACGTTGCCACTACCAACTCTCTCCGTAGCGCACAAGTTCTCTCCTGCGAATGAAAAGCTAAAGCCATTGGCAATATGGAGTAATCCTGTCATGCCTCCCCCATATAGACCTCATCATTAAAAGAAATGGTAACTGCCAGTTATATACACACACATGTATCACTATTATATATATTTAGATAGAAATAATCGCCGGGAATTTTCAAATATTAAAAATACGTTATATAATATAACCAGCATGTCTACATTTGGGAGCAGTTATTCAGCGCTGATTTTTTCTTTACACGTGTTTTTTTGAGCATGAATGGTTGAGGAACGTGGGTGAACATTGCATGAATTATTCAATGGAAACATTGCTGTGAATGTTTCATTTCTACGTGGCAAAATTCCTGAGTTTTAAAATCCGTAATCTCAAGGCCTGTATATGGTTTATACGTCCTTGCTTAAGTGGTTGCTTAGAGGACACAATCAATTGCTCATAGCTGTGACGTTCTGCTTGCTGACTCACCACCTTGCTCGATTACTCTTTTCCTTTGTCAAAATTGGGTTCATTTGTTATGTTAACAGCATTCCATCGTCAAGTCTTTGGAATCTAAAAATGAGGTTATTTCCTATTCTAGATCAGGTTTATTCTCTTTTTGTCTTGGTGGCAGATTGTTATAACCCTAAAATAATTGTAAAGGTATAAATATTACTTTAAGGAAAGTGACATTAGTAACACGATTGGAGGAGAAACTTATTTTTTGGTTTGTAAAATTTTTACTTTCCTTTATTTTTTCTTATTTACAAACCTCTGCCCTAACAACCTTAAGGCAATATTCTTTTTTATTCCTTTCATTTTTCTAAATTGGCCCATCAACCCACCATCCCTCTAGGTAAGCCTAATGTCCCAAGATTGGACGCTTGCGTTGGAAAAAAACTTCAATAGGGGCAACAATAACTGCATCTCTACCTAACCCACCTTGGGATTATTTACATTCTCACCACCCCCGAAACCCGAAGAAACTACGGATGAGACGTTGCAAGAATAATGCAAAAGAATAAAGTGGAGACGGAAATTACATTTGCAAAGGTTACGTCATTGAATCTCTATCAGACTCTCTCTTTAACACAAACCAGAAGGTGGACACAGCCAAAGAAAAATGTGACTCACTTTAGCACAAGTACAACATAGATGATGTGAGCATCAAGAAATTTTTTATGAGTGATTTCCTTGAGTATACTATGACTGGCGATAAGCTGATCCTTAAACAAGTTGGTGAAATTCAACATGTCATCAATCAACTTGAGTCTAAGGACACTAAGATAGATGAGTCCATTGTTATAGGTACTATTATTGCAAAATTGTCACCTAATTAGAATAACCACCACAAGAATTCGAAATAGATAAAAGATCTTATCAGCTTAGATGATCTTGCCCTTAATCTTTGTACCGAGAAAAATTTTAGACTGAGTGAGAAGAAAGAACAGCAAGTTCAATCTAAGGCTCACATGGTTAAAACTTAAAACCAAATGACAGTTAGCAATAATCAATCCTCTAAAAATTTAACTTAAATAACAATAAAATTATTGTTACCAAGAGAAAGAGACGACATTATTATTGCAAAAAGATAAGACATTTAAAAAGGGAGTGCAAGTTTCTCAAAAAGAAATAACACTCAAAAAGGTCTCGAGGCACATATAACTGAACAAAATTTTGTTGTTATAATTTTTGAAATTCATAATATGAGTGATGATCAGACTTAGTGGCTTAATTTTGAGGTTACTAGGCGTGTATACAAAGATAGAAGTCAACTTAAAATCTATGAATATAATAATAATAAAAATAATTTATTCATGCGTAATCCATCTGTTGCTAAAGTGGTAGGGTCGAAAATTATTATCTTGAAGTCGACTTCTGGAAAATCACTCACCCTCACTAATGTACTTCATGTACTGAAAATTCATAAAAACTTGATATCAATTAACCTTCTTAGTAAATATGATTTTAAATTGTTATTTGATTCAGGGTGGTCTATTTGTTGGGAAGGTTATGCTGCAGACGGCATGTTCTCCTTCAATGTGAATAATAGATCATCATCTTCTTCTTACCTCGTTAATTCCTTTTCTTTATGGTATGACAGATTAGGTCATGTCAATTTTAGAAGTATGGATACTATGATGAAATTATGATTAATTTCTAGATTATTTAATAAATCAAGTGATAAATGTAAAGTGTATGTTCAAACTAAAATTACTAAAAAATCATTTCAAAAAGTAAAAAGAAATTCAAAATATTGGGCTTAATTCATTTCAATATTTGTAATATGAAAAATAACATAACAAGAGGTGATAAAAGATATTTTATAGCATTTATAGATTATTTTAGTAAATACACCTATTTTTATTTTCTAGTAATTAAAGATGTTGTCTTAGATAAATTTAAATCTTGTAAGGCTGAAGTTGAAAATAAACTTGGTAAAACCATTAAATCTCTAAATTGAAATAGAAGTGGTAAATATTTATCAAGTAACTTTAATAACTTTTGTGAAAATGTTGGCATAATTCACTAAAAAACAAACCCTTATATACCTCAACATAATGGAACTACAGAAAGAAAAAATAGAACCTTAGTTGAGATGGTAAATTCAATGTTCATAAATGTAGACCTAAGTAAAGTTGGTGGGGTAGGGCTTTATTAACAGTTTATCCCATTCTTAACAGAGTCCTACACAAGAAAACTAAAGTTACTCCTTATGAATTATGAAAAAATAAAACACCTAATCTTAAATATCTAAGAGTTTGGGATAGTATAGACTTACTAAGATTGTCTGATTCCAAGAGATCTAAATTAAGACAAAGAAGAATAGAATGCATATTTTTAGGTTATGCAATAAATAGTAAAATCTATAGATTTATGGTAGTTGAGCTTAATAGTCCAATTCAACAAAATATTATTATTGAATCCGGATATGCTAATTTTTATGAAAATACTTGTAAATCTATTCCTAAGCTTGGTAAGAATGATGAAGTTTTTCTTCTCAATCGTTAGATAAATTTATAAGTGATGATTCAGCATGTACAGATAAACTTATACAAGATTATAGTGAAAAAATAAGAAGTAAAAAATCTAGGAAAGATAATTATAATTGCATTGGGCCTAATTTTCAAAAATACCTAGTAGAAAGATCCAGAGGTAATATAAAAAAGGAATACATAGCCATTTTTTATATTGAAGGAGATCCAACTACCCATGAAGATGACATGAAATCTCCAGATGCATCATATTAGAAATAAGCGATTCAAAATTAAATGGATTCAATAATGGAAAATAAAATTTGAAAGTTAGTTGATTTAACACTAGGATCTAAACCTGGATAGCTCAATTGATAAATTTAAAACTAGGTTAGTTGTTAAGGGATTTAGGCAAAATAAAAAGTATAGATTTCTTTGACACCTATGCCCCATAATTAGAATTTTAACCGTTAGATTATTAATAGCCATGGCTTCTATCTATCACCTTTATTTTCAAGTCCTTACCCCGAGAATAATAATTAAGTGTTGATATATCCTGGAGTGGCTTGTCATCCTGCTATCTGATCCATATATCTTTATACCTTGGATCGATTATTCTTATTTATCATGGAATGAGTTTGTTGGCTTTGCTTAATCTGGTGTGAGTTTGTTTGGAATATCAGCTTTGTTTATTTTTCTTATGAGTTATCTCTATGAGATGCTTTTTTTCTTATACGTTTTATATGTATTTCATGGTATACATGTGAATAAACTCTTTATTACAACTAAAATGGTTGCCATATGGCCATAACGTCGCTGCTGTTGTAGTCAAATCCATAGCCACTCCGTGCCAAGATCGCCAGTTTACAGCTCAGCCTCACTTTGGTTGGGAGGTGATTTTACAGAGTCTCCCCTGAGTTTGCGAGGGTTTTACAATTCTCCCATTGTGAGGTTTTCATACAAATTTCTCCCTGTGCTGGGGGTTTGAAATAAAAAATTTTATCCATGTCGTGATAGTTGTGAATATACTTGATTATAATATTAATTGTCATGTTGTTTAAATCATAATAAAAAAAATGGTTGCCGTATGTATACTATTGAATCCCGTTGTCATTGCACCGCACCATGAGACGCAGCACGCCAACAGAAATTTGAATTTTGATAACCATGAATTTTTTCTAAAAGGTTAAAATTAATTTGTTGTTATAGACGTTTTCAACTAGCATTTCCTTACAAATGCCTTGTAGAATATGCTCAAATATAGCCAATAGAAATCTAAATGCAGTATTTCCGTCTAGTTGCAAATCGTTAGTTGCATATTATTTTTTTACTTTCGCTGCATTTAGCATTATCTGTAGCCAAATAAAATTTAGCTGCAAATACACTATGGTAGATATAAAAGAAATTTTCTTAAGATCATCTTGTTTGTGCATCAAAGTTATGTTTAGTTTTTTTTTTTTTTTTTAATGTCTTATACATTACAACCCTTTCATCTCACATGTATTTTTTCTCTCACAAGCATTTTTCTCATTGTTTTTGCTCAAACATAAAGGAAACCACATTTCTATAGCGCTCCTCAAGATGGGAGATCATGCTCCCCATACCCGGATCGAAACCGGGACGTTTGGCATACTGCCAGAGATGAGTACCAACTGTGCTATGGCGTTGGGCTTAGTTTTAAAAACTCCTTATAAACAAGAAAATGATCTTTGATATAAATGAGAAATATTCAAATGCAGTGTCACTGCACCGTAATCACGGTGTAATAGTGCAGAAATGGGCCCCACATGATAATAAAATTAAAATTTAATCCACTCATTGTATTTAGAATAATATATTCTATTACAATATCAATTTTCATCCCAATCAGATATATGTATGAACCCCATTTGAAAATAGTATTAATTTAATATAATAAAATAGTTTGATGTAAATAACAACTTTAAAATGGTTTTTTCAACCCGTAAATTATTTGCCATAAAATTTATATATAGATAAATATTGCATAAAATTTCATTACATTCTAAATGTGTAGTGCTTATTTTTGGACAAATGTACTATTGTTCACAACTCTCCATATAAATAGTCATATTGCTAATGCTTACTATAAGCAATTATAAAACCAAAGTAGCTAAAAACCAATTTTCTTATAGTAACAATTTTTCCATATCCCCTTAAGTCAGTCACAAATAGATTTAGGGACGATAGTAAGAATATTGCCCTGATGACGGGAACATTGACATTCTCGGAGGATGGACGAAAGATGACAATAAAAGTAAGAAACAAAGCAAAATCAGAGCTGATCGTTAGTTGTGACATTACAAGAAAATGCAAAAGAAAATACATATGTAAGGAAAAATTTTCTTATAATAATATTTTCATAAATAATGACGCTTAAGGTGAGTTTTCATAGATAAAGAAAAATTTTCTTATTTATACTAATGTTTTGGCATTAAATCAAAATTTCTTTGGCTTAACAAAAAAAATCATGAACTATTGATAATCAAAATTTTTGTTTTAAAAAAACGATTATTAGCCTGATATGCCATAAATTTTTTTTTCAAAAAAAAGAATTTTTTAAAACTATTTTCTGGTTATATTTTTAAAAAATTTGTTAATAATTGCTATATGAAATATTCTATAAATTATTAGCGCGACATGTTTTTTTCTATTTCATTACTATAATGCCTTGATCTGCACAGTTCGGAAATTAAAGAGAGTATTTCATTCCCATTTCCTTCTTTGTCCAAATGACACGGATGAAGATCCCATTAGTATCTTATTAAGAGTGTGTTTTGCAATTACTAAAACTGGTCAAGTTAGGACTTTTTAGAACATGTTTAGCTACAATCAAAACTTTTCATTCTGCACAATTATTTTACTTTTTAATTGTTTAATCACATCTCCGTATATAATTTATAATATTTTTTAATCATTTCTACACAACTAACTTATGTATTTTAACTTGATTTTATTTACATATTATTATTACCTTTATCATGTTACAACATTTTCTCTTAATTCAAAAATCGTTACACTAAAAAGTTTTATCACTTCCTAGATACCCCTTAATCTAAAATTTTTTACTCTCTAATTTATAAGTATTATATTTTTTAATTATTTTTCACATCTTTATATACAAGTACCTCTACAACTACCTGTACAGTTAATTTTTCTATTTTTTTTAATGAAAGTTAATCTGTCTATTTTGACTTTATTCTTTTTTTACTTTATATCATTATCCTCATTATATCATATCACTTCTTTCATTTCAAAAATATTTATATAAAAAAATTTTCTTTTAGAAATTTTGTCCAATGTTAAACACATCCTAAGTAGACTTGAAGAGATGAAACCACCATGTGTGCCTGTCATGGGACGACACAAGTATTCTCTGTCCTTGAGTCATTGGTCTATAGCTACAATAGGTAAATACATTTCCAAAAAACATTTGGCCTACAGCCATGTTTGCAGCGTTCACAATGCAATTACAATATTAATGGTTCATTGAAGTTAGTTATTTTTTGGAAGTAAAATGAGCGATTGAATGTAATTGAATAAGTCCAATTCGTAATACTAGCATAGGAACTTCGGAAACAGAAAAGCTTTGCTATATATGTAACTCTTCGGATGTCAATATCAGAGGTCAAGGCATAAAATTTTGATCCTGTGCATGCACTTCATATCTGTTCACCACCGTTCCACGCTCCTAATTAACCTGAATTTTCATCCCATTTGTGTCATAAGGATGGTGTGCTTGGCACGTCTGTTCTGTGCACAGGTTAGAGTGGATGACTAGATTGATCGAGTATGAGACGAGCAAGCAAAAGTAAAGTGAGATGTAATCGGATCTAAAAAGAGAATGTAATGATGCGTATTAAGAATGAAAAAATTTATATTGGAAATATAAAAAGTTCATATTGAAAATTTAAAAAATTATATTAAGAATGGGAATACAAATTTCATACAAGAATCTTATGTCCTTTAAAACAGGCCCTAAAGGGACAATTCACCTCCCGCATTCATTATTAGCGAGGAAAATTCAGATTTATTTGGCATCTTCAACAGTTATGCATACCATGAGCACATACGATTTAATCTGTTGGCCTTCTGTAATGTTTCTAACGTATGATCGTGTGTTTGGAAGCTTTATATGGCTTATACATGCAGCGCGCTACAGTGCAACTTGCATGTCTGTGGTTTGGGCGGTTGGTTCTCAGGAACTTTCAAAGGAAGTAATCTATATATGGTGCTAGCCGTTGCAAAAGCTAGCAATCCTGCATCTCACTTTATGGGAGTGAAAAGTTTTTTATAGACATAGTAGATTAAACATAATTTCAGCCCAAATGAGGATTGCAGCCGGCCACCCGAAATAAATGTAGCGGGCATGGAATACAAACGAGTTTCAAACTTCCAACTTTGTCAAGTGGACGTGGCGTGCATTATACTCTAGCTAGCCAATTTTTCGTGTTTTAGTGCTGCTGAGTGGGGTTTCTGGTTGGGAATCGTCGCGAGTCATGGGTTAGGATTTGTCTGATACTAATTTACTTTTTAAAATTTTTATTTAATTCTATTTTTTATATCAGGTCGAAACAAGATCAATTTAATTGTTATTTTTTTCAATAAATCTTGGAATAATTATCAGATTAATCCGCAGTTCACGTCAGGATGGTGGACAAGGTTAAAAATGCAGATGAACTAGAATACTTTTAATAATTTATACATAGATCAAATATAAAAACACATCCATTCTAAATTTAAATATTGTATGTTTCATTGTTTTAGTAGTTAAAAACTAGATATTATTAATAAAAAATATGAATAAATATAATGTATTTTTATTAAAATAGGTTAATAAAATATACTTGGTTCAAAATGAATTTTAGCATTTATAAAAATATTTTTCTAAAATAATAGTACTTTTTAACAATTTCAAAAATTATGAAAAACTACAATTATGTATAAGAGTTATATATATATAGTCAAATGTCTCTGGTTGACTTTTATTTTTTAAATATCATTAATAATAAGTAATGTGAAATTTTTAAAGAAAATAAAAACAAGATTAAAAATATGATTCTTTTAGTCAGGACATAATTGACCCGTCCCTATTCTATTTTTGAATTCAAGTTAAAATTGTTGACTTATTCATATACTAGGTTAAAAAAATTGATTTTACCTGGTCAAAAATAGATTAGGTGAAAGGTGGACCACATATGTAAGCCCTAATTCCCACTCCGAGGTACGTGCACCTAATTCTCTCCTCAGAGCGGTTATAGTACTAGTAAGTAGTAACTCGGATTGATAATCAACAAATTAATGCATGCGGTATGCATATGCATGACAGTTAATTGTGCTTTAAAAGTGTGGCCTGAAGTATTTATTCGATGCCATTAAAATGGTTAGGAAATCAAAAGAGACCATCTTGACCATTTTGATATGAATCTTGTCACCGGGAGCTGATCATGCCAAGATGCAAGAACCACGTCTATTTGAAAGTGAGATTAAAAAATCGGTAAAACGGTTATGCAGATTACGCTACCTAACTTGTCTGTTAATTACTCCTTATGACCGTGAGCTATAGAGAGAGGACTAAATTTTTGCCGTTTTAAGTTTTAATAATATAATTGGAATTAGAGTTGTTGGGTTAATTTTTTAAGTAAATAAATCTAAAAATTTTTAAATAGAGAATTTGAATTTTAGGTTATATTTTGATTTGATATCTTTAACATCTTGAAAATTTTACAATAACTAATATTAAAAATTAAATCAAATATTAAAAATTAATTTTTTAATGTAGTAGAAATTTGCTGAGTCGTCAAATTAAATCAGCAAAGAGAATTAATGAGTTGAATTATCAAATGACTTGGATCAATGAACATGGCTGCATAAGAAAAACTTTTATATTTTATTGATATTTCCCTACATTTTTTTATATAATGTTAATTTTTATTTTTAACATTTGCTATTATGGAAATGTACAAAAAATCAAGACGTCCTATTAAATATTGATCTAAGAATTAGTATTACAAAATAAAAAAAATTGTCTTTGAAGGTTATGATGTATATTATCTTAGTTCACATTGGCTAGCCCTTCCCGGAGGTTCGGCCCTCCAATAAAGGGTCATACATTGGGAGATGGATAAGCTATTTGGAGATGCTCTCTATCCTTCCTTTCTCTCCCTTTTCGAAACATGGTTCGTTGACTTATCTTCTCTCCCTTCTTTGGTGGGAGTTCTTTGATATTTATATGAGGTTCCACATTGATAGTATGATCCAGGAGTCGGATGAGATATTCATAATCATTCCTTAGAATTCTGTTTAAACTAACTTATCAGCCTATAACTGGTTAGATTAGGAAATCGCCTATCTTCGTGATCGTCTCAAGTCGCTTAGATCGTCCTTAGTTTGTGACTAGGTCGCTTCTTCATTAATGTAAAATGACCTTCTTCGGCTTGAGGGTGCACACACTCACATCTCTTGACACCTTCAATAAATGTTTGGCTATCATGCTATATATGTGTCTTATTAGTTTTGAAAGAGGGATCACATCTCAAGATGTCTTCAATAAATGACCAACAATTTCACCCTTTGTCTTGGAAAGGATTTATTCTTCATTGAAGAGTTTACCCGTGCGATACCTCGGCACAAAGCCCCCCTCCTTCCGTCGAGAAGAGTTGCACTAGACTTTTATCCAGTCAGTTATCGAATTTGTTTTGGTCGAACCCTGTCAATAAAAATACTTTAAAATATAAAATTATCTTTTCTAAATCTAATATTTAAAACTATTTTTCTAATGTTATATTAAAATTTAAACTTTTTTAATAATAGCATTGCAATTTTGAAAATTTTATAGACACAATATTGATGCATTTAGTATTAACATAAAATTAAAAGTTATTGCAATAAAAATACATGAAATATGTTCGAATATTAAAATTTTTTAAAAAACATTTTGACATTAAATAATTTATATGTTTTTGCAAAAAGAACCCTCTAAATTTAACTAATTGAAATGTTAGCCTTTCTAAATATTTTCATGTTAAATAATTTATCTGTATTTGCAAAAATAACCCCAAAGGTTTTCAAAAATAGCTTTGGATATTTTCATCTATTCAAACATGTAAACCAATCTCAAGGTTTTTTTGGTAAAATTCCTAAACCTCAAGGGTTATATTTGCAAATATTCGAACTACATGATCAAAAATATAATTAGACAAACCCAGAGAGTTAATTTTCAAATTTTTTTGTTGTTGGTAATGATGGTTAGTTGCGAATAATTAGAGGATAAAATTTTGTTTTATAATATATCCAAACTACCCTAGATAGCAAACCAATGTTCTTTACTTCATTTAATCAAAATTTGAATTTTAAACTAATAATTCCTTTTAAAGCGGCACCACCACCGAATTTCTTATATGCTGCCAAAATTAAATTTAGTATTTTACTTGTAACCAAATTTTGTTATCTTAACCATCAAACAAAAAGTTTTGTTACACTTTGCAATCAAATTTAAATAACTTCATCAAATATTATGGTGAGTTTGGGTAACAATAAAATTTTTGGTATAAAAGTTATAAAATTAATAGAAATTATGTAATATGATAGAGTAATTATGGAAAATAAATAAAATAAAGTTAAAATAAATACGTTAGTTATATATATAATTTTGTATAAATGATTAAAAAGTACAATAATTTGTATAGAAATATGTAACAAATTAATTAAAAAAGGTAGTTATAGAAAGTGAAAAAGTTTTAGATTAAAAAACTTCATGGGAAAAGTTTTACTTGTTGTCAAATGCTCTCCCGTTTTTGCCACGTTTGATACAAAAAGTGAGGGCTTTTAACCAAACGACAGAACTCATATGCAACGAATTATTTTCAACCACAATATTTCTAGCCAAATTCATGTAATTGTAGTCAAAATTTTGTTACATACAGTAAAAGCAAACAGCTGCACTCAAATACGTATGATACCGACGACTTTAATTATCAGAACATTGAATGAAAATGGAACTTAAGAAGTGAATAGTTTCAATCAAATAATTAAAAATGTCCAACATATTACTAAAACAAGTGGATCTAAATATTCATCATATTCTACTAAAATTCTAATTTGGTCAAACATGAGTCTACAGGGCAATAGTCACAGGGCTAGCCTTAGCCCTGAGGTGCCCTCTCGACCGTAGATCTTCACCGCTAATCAACTCCAGGTATGACCCAATCCTTGATATGGATATGATCCTAGTTCTTGGCCCATCATTAAACATTCTATTTAACTAACGATTATAGCCATATTGGTTCTACACATTGAGAAGTAATTTTGTTAATTTGTACTAAATAAATGTCACGTTTAGCCCACTTCGAAAAATTCATTTACAATATTTTTTTAATTTTTTCTTCATAAACTTATTTATCTAAGTATATTTAATATATAAATCAAGTTTTATCACTTTTGGATATGTTAAAATATCTCTATTTTTAAAACTTTCAAAAAAATATGCACATATCTAAAATGATAAAAACTTAATTTATATGTTAAATAGACTTAAATAAAGAAATGTACGATGATAAAAGAAAAAATATATTTTTTTTAAAAAAATGAGGCGCTTAGCCCAGACTAAGAGGGTCACTCCTCTTACATAGACTTAAGGTGGGAAAATACGATACCTCACATTAGAATATTTCCTAGTTAAACTACAGCGTCTTTTTTTTTTTTTTAATTGATGTACTTTATATGACTTCTCGCTCAAGAATTTTTACAATTACTTAGAAAACCACACGCTCTCAATTATCACAAGCGAGACTACATGCTCTCAAATTACCATAAGGAAAACTACATGCTCCCACGCTAGGGATGGGTTTTGAACTCGTGTCCCGCAAATCAACTTCCTTATCACTCGGGCAACCTCCCAATGGCCATTAAACTACAGTGTCTTGATTAGCAGTGAAGGTTAATTAGAGTAGATCGCCGAATCGCCTTCATGATAGAAGCAGTACCAAGTCATCCATTGTATATCTTCTTAAATTATATTTATATGCCTGAAATAGACATGCCTAATAAGTTGGAAATTTCAAATGTATAAGATACTTTTAACACACTCAAGATAAGTAGGAATGATTCTGTTAGCCCGGGTTAAATAAGTGTGTCACTTAACACATCTCAAAAATTATATTTAAAACAATTTTTTTATTTTTTTCTCCATACACTTCTTTATCTAAGTGTATTTAATATATAAATCAAGTTTTTACCATTTTTGTATATTATATATATATTTTTTTAAAATTTTTAAAATAAGAGTATTGTAAATATATATATACACATTTTAATAAAAAAAATACATATATACACATAGATGTTTAAAAATTTTAAATAAATAGATAAACATATTCAAAATGGTAAAACTTGGTTTGTATGTTAAATACACTTAGATAAAGAAGTGCAAAAAATAAAATAAATAAAAAGTTGTTGTAAATAGATTTTTTAAGGTGAGCTAAGTGAGGCATTAACTTAGCCCGGGCTAACAGGATCACTCCTCCAAGATAAATATGATCTTCCATAAAAATAAAAATAAGAAAAGATAAATATGATCTTGGTTGAGAGTCTAAGATGAGTTGATCGAACAGACAGATTGAATTAAAGACGCACAGCTTGAGTTTGGTAAGCCGGACACATTTTCTCTTTTGCCTTTCTGCTGTGTAATGGTTGCTGACTCTGGCAAATGGTCTGTGATTGTCAGGCATTGAGTGTTCCAGAGGTGCTGCGAGTATGCGACCATTGTTTGAATCTTCAAAGATTGTAGCACAGAAAATGAAAATTGCTGTGATTTGTTTTGAGCGGAATTCATGAGTGTATAGATTTAATTCATTTGTTTGGTCATTGGTTTAGATGAACCAAATTATTTCTTACGTAACATTGCGTCACATCAGGCAGATTGCACATGAGAATAGTGGTGAAATCGATTATGGTGGGGGCCGTCCTTTCAGCCAGGGACTGAGCAGGTGAACAGCTGTAATTGAATTCTTATGCTCATGACTCTGGAAAAACTCTACAGTTAAACCTGAGCGATCTCTCCGACAATTAGTAATATTAAGTTTCGGACCATTGGTCGAGGCATTTGCTGCTTAGTGATGGCAGAAATCTTTTATAGGCAAATGGGCCACACGTTGTTGGAGGTAGCAATTAGCAACGCTCTTCTTTTGTTGAAAAAGTGTTGCGGGGGGGTTTCGATGATGCTATTGTAATTGCAAATCGAAGTCAGATCATCCTCAATTAGTGAAGTTGGGGTTGATTCTCTTACTTCGGAAATAATAGCCTTCCCCAATGATATTAACAGGGACGTGTAACGTCCTCTTTCCGTATTTAATCATTACACTTTAAACTTCAAAACTGCGTTTCCCTTGGATGTATACAGTGGAATCTTCTTGATTGCCTCTGAACTCATCACATGCAGGCAGCAGACCTTGGTCAAGGGGCAAAGGTTTTTCGGCTTCAAAACTACTCAACTGCAATGGATGCATTGCTAGCCGCATGCGTCCAGTCCTTCCAGTCCTATAGGTACAGAGACAGTGCCAGCACTGGTATTCGTGAAACAGACTCGTCTCTCTCTGTTCCAGTCCTCGGTCTTCCCATCTTGTTTCTCTTTCCTTCAATTCCTCCGCTTAAAACGGACTCCCCATCGCCTTCTTCTCCATCACCAACCCAACTTCCTACCTACAAACCATGCCAATCAACGTCAACTACCAGAATACTCCTCTCTTCGTTGTCGCAACAGCATCTTTTACTATCAACATTGACCTCAGGCATGTTCTGGTCGTAGTCATTACACTGTCGGCCGCAGCTACCACGGGACTCATGTTTTATTTGCTTATTGATGTATTCCTTCTGCACCACCGCAACACCAGCGCTCCAGAAACTACTCCCATGCCCACAAATTTTACTGTTTCCGGAGACGGTAGGGGAGACTTCGATACCATCGCAGCTGCAGTCGACGCAGCCCCGGCCCTAAGCAAGCGTAAATTTGTTATAAAAATTCGGTCTGGGGGTATACAAGGAGAATGTGTTCGTTGGTCCGAACAAGACCAACATTGTATTTGCGGGCGATGGAATAAATAAAACGATTGTGACTTCAGACAGATTCGCCGCGAACGAATCGACAATTTCTTCTACAGCAACCATATGTGAGTTTCCATTACTTCAGCCAGCCTTCTTTTCATAGCTTCTACCTCAGTATGGCGTGATATACATTATTCGCATGCCGTATAAACTCTTAGAAATGAACTGCTGAAGATGAAACAACCAACAGTGCACCAAGTTTACGTGTTTTAATGGAATTCCGCATTTTACCAGAGAAGCTCTTTTTAATTTAATTTTCACTTCAACAACAACAACGACGACGACGACGACGACAAAAAAGCTTGAAAGGAACATAAATACATAATCTTTCTGCCTGCAAATTGAACGCAGCAGAAGCTTCGAAATAGTGAATGGAGCGACTCAGCTAGCTAAGATGATCCATTTTGTCATTCGATTTCAAGATGTGAATTGCATGACTTAACCGAGATTCATCATGTCGTACTTGGCCCAGAAGACTCATCATCCATTTATTTATTTTAATCTTTTGCTAACAGATTTGGAAGTCAGTCACAAGCCAGAGGCCACATGACTAGAGCAGGGTTCCACCTTTAATTTGTGAATCAAAAGTACCATGAATGAGCATAGCAATGTAATTAGCAGTGATATACATATTTGTTTGAACATACAATCTAAATCATAAATTAATTTGGAGCAATCCTTTATCGAATGTGTTTGCCGTTGCAGGGGTGAGCGGAGATGGTTTCGTGGCTGAAGACATAACATTTGAGAATACAGCAAAGCCTTATCAAGGCCCAGCGGCCGCAGCCTCAATTGAGTCAGACCGCTCGGCATTCTACCATTGCAGTTTCGTTGGCCACGAAGCCACCCTCCATGCCCGAGTCCACATACAGTTCTACCGGGACTGTGACATCTATGGTGCCGTGGACATTATCCGAGGAGATGCAACTGCAGTGTTCCAGAACTGCAGAATATATGCCCGCCCGCCATCTACAGGGCAAAACATCACCATCACTGCTCAAGAGAGAAGTAGTCTTAACACAATAAGAGGCTTCTCCCTTCAAAATTGTTCCCTGATGGCTGCACCGGATCTCCTACGGGCGAGACTGCCAACGACTGCATACCTAGGCCGACCTCATGGAAACTACTCAACGGTGGTGGTGATGCAGTCATTTTTGGACAGGCTAATTGATCCAGTGGGTTGGTTGGATTGGCAGGGCCGTTCCGCACTGTCCACGTTGTATTTTGGTGAATATGGTAACAGTGGGCCAGGTGCTAATGTGCAACGGAGGGTTAGATGGGTGGGGTACAGAGTTTTAAGCTCTGCTCAGGCCACCAACTTCACTGTAGTGAATTTTATTAGTGGAGAAGAATGGTTGCGTTCAACAGGGGTGCCATTTACCCCTGGTTTATATTAATTGGAATTACTTTACACACTTCTTTTTTCGTAGAATTTGTTTCTATTGTCAAATATATGTGGAGAATACTATACATTATTGCTGCCACATTTTGGTTCACTTTGATGATTAAATTAGAAATAAATCCACTCATTTTGTTTAAAATCATTTGTACTAAATAGCAGTTATACCCATAAAAAATCATTTATAGAATTATTCAATTATAATAAAAATATATTTGATGTTATTGATTTTGCATTAACAAATCAAATAATTTTATTACCTTGATTTAAATGAAAATTAATTTCCTAATTCAACAAATAATTTTAATTGCAAATTTTTGGTTAATTACAATTTCCAACAGGCATCGTCCTGCACAGTTCTGAGTTCTGCTGTAATTAATTTGTTGATAAATGATGAATCCAACTGGCTAGCTGGAGTTTCTGGGAGATGGACTCCCATGTCCAACGGAGTGTCTTTCATATTGGCTACAAATCTAGGCCGAAGGGATAGGCCAACATTTTAAATATACAGGCGGACTAATCAGGTGGGTCCAAGGGTAGTTTTCTTTTTTTTCTTCTTTTTTTTTTTTTTTTGGATGTATGGTCCAATGGGTATTGGGTATATGAAGATTGCAGAGGGCACAGGGCATGTTCAGTGACGGATGTTTAACAGCTTTAGCAGTTGGGGTTTGCACTACGCTTCTGCAGCAATAAAGTATGAAGTACAAAACAGCAATTTTGCCATTTAGGATGTTCATAGTGAGAAATCATCCAATACAACCGATTTCAATGTGCAATCGCTTGTATTTTTAAATTTTTTAAATCTTTGATGTTTTATTTTATATCTAAGTCATTCATCGTATTTTACTGTATCACTATTTGCATTACATGAAAAAACATATTATTTAGATTTATATTTAGTTTATACAAGTGTAAATGCATGAGCTTGTTTATAATTATATTTTTAAGATTATTGATTACAAAATTTTCAATTCACTTGATTTTTAGTATATGGTGTAAATAAATCATTTTAAACACTACGTATGGATTGGAAAGGAAAAAAATCAAAAAACGAAATAATTGTAACATAAAACCAGCTGTACTGGAGAATACTTCATGTATATGAGAGAGAAATGTTCCAATACAACCGATTCCATTTTATTTTATTTTTTAAAATATTTTATTTTATATTTAAGCTATCTATCATATTTTATTCTATTTATACTTGGAATGTGATTCTTTACTCTTAGGCTTGATGCACCCAAGTGCATTTAATCTATTTTTTTATTTTTTGAAACTTTTTTCATAAAAGTGTAAATCTAAATGTCTTCAACATGTCTATTAATTTTTATCATTTTTGAAGATTTTTAAATTTTCTAGGTTTTTAAAAATATCTAAAAATGTTAAAATTTGATTTATATGTTCAAATACACTTAGATCAACAGTTGAGTAAAAAATTTTCAAAAAAATATAAAAAATTAGTATTCGCACCTAGGTGCGAAGCTTAGTATACCCAATTGCATACAATCACGTTCCTCTATATTTATATGATATGAAAAATCATGTTATTTGAATTTATATATAATACAACAAGTGTAAATGAATAACATTATATTTAATTATATTTTTAAAATTATTGATTATAAAAGTTTTCAATTCACTTATTTTTGGTACGTAGGGTAAATAAATAATTTTAAACAAAATGGATGAATAGAATATAATAAATTTTAAAAATCAAGTGATTATAATATATAATTGTTGTATTAGAGCACACTCGCCGTTTTTTTAAATTTTCTATAATTAGAAAATATGTATTAAAAATCAAAAAAATGTAAAATTTGCATATTCGAAATTTTCATGCTTAAGCCCTCTAATAGATCTACGAAAGTAGAGTTATTCATATTTATATTTGAATAAAAATCTTGCTAATCCATGAGGCTAGTATGTTTTTAGATGCTTTTAGTGTAGAGTTGTTATAATTAATGTGAAGTGGAGTTAGAATAAAATTTAGTGAGTTTTAAATGTAATAAACCTTTTTCAGCATGTTTGATGTCATTTTCCCTTTTTAATATTCATCTAAGTTGTGCTTTTGTGTGTTTTATTGGTGAAATGTTAGAGAAAAGCATTAAAGAGAAAATATCGTGTTGGAAGTATGTAGGACCAATTATAAGTGAAATAAAAGGCTCACAGAAGAGCATTAAAGGGAAAATATGTTTTTGGAAGTATGTAGGACCTATTGAAGCCATGGTGCCAAAGGATAATGAAGTCTTAAACTGTGTTGGCAAAGTTACTTGACGCCATAGCCCTAGAGGAGGTCGGATTGCAAGTAAATTCTGTAACTTGCTCACCAATGTATAAAAGGAGGACTTAAGCAGCAAATAAATGAGGCTTTTGGGTATGACTTCGGGAGACAAAAAAGGCTAAGGAAAGAAGCTTTTGAATGAAAAGGGAGAAAAAAAAGAGGAGAAAAAAAAATCAAGCAAAAGGAATCTACTTGGCTTTTCTTTCCTTTCTTCCCTCTTTCTTTTTTTTTTTTTCTTTCTTTTGTTTTCTATAATGATATGTATTTGGAATACTTTTTTTTTGGATTTTGTTATGTTAATCATGAACTAAACTTCATTTAGACTTGTGATGGAACTTAACATGTATTTACAACTTTGTTTGTTCTTCCTATTTGATTTTTGTATGCCAAGATTATTCATTCAAATTGTGTTTAATGCTTTTGTGAGTTCAATCATCTTGTGGAATGATGTGGATACACTTGTAAGTCTTAAAAAAGCTAGCTTGAGGTAGAACTTAGATTGAATGGCATGAGTTCATCTCACTATATTAGGGTTATTGCATTTTGACTATATGATAGTTGATTTGTCAATCTGAATAAGAATATACCGGTATACCAGCTAATTTTAGGTAATCATGTATAACGCTTGTGGGAAATGTAGAAGAAGTTGGGTACTAGAATTATGTATATTAGAAGTCATGTATGATTAAAGTGGTGTCTTAATTTATAATCCATAGTAGGAAATCAATATAGGAAAATCATAAGTTCATGTGAGATGTGTTGAGGAAAATCATAACCCTAAGTTATCCCAATACATAAGGTTGCCTTTCTTAATCATTGTCATTTAATGCTCTCACTCTTTTAGAATTTAGTTATTTCTTTCCTCATCAAAGCAGTCTCATATTATTTGAAATAATTCTTAAGTGAAATTTTTGATATTAAATTATAATTTATTTAGCTTACTTCTTCATAGGAACGATCGTTTATTCATATCTTTATTACTTAAATGGCGTGCACACTTGGTTTGCAAGCTACATTCTTGTTGCATTTGATGTCATCACCCTCATATTTCTTTCAAAAGTAAAAAATAAAGTGCTTCATTGAGCAAGAGCATTATTGAAGACAATGCTTCCAAAAAGCATAGAAACCAAAAATATAAATATTATAAAAAGTAATTTATATTATGTCTATTTTACATTGGATAGGTGATTATTAACTTTCAAGAGGATTAAAATTTAAAAATGTAGAAGTTTCCAAGCAAAGTAACTTTTGATATCATAAATAAGAGTTTATTATAAAATAAAGATGGTTGTAACCTAAGGCTCTTATTTACCATTTTTTAAGATTTGTTTTTCATTTTCGTGAGGGCTCAAATGCAAATAATTTATAGGGCTGCACTTCTCTATTACCAGGTTATATAGAAATGGTCTTATGTAACCCTTTAATTTTTAAGTTATTGTTGATTGATTCAAAATTCAATTCATTAATTGTATTTAACATTACTTATTATCTAATTGACCAAATTTCATCCAATTCAAGAATATGCATTGGCCATATTTGCTCAAAAATATGTATACTTGTGTATAAATTATGAAAAATACTTAAATCTATTTACACATGTACTAGAATATAATAGCACTTTATAGAATCATTTATCCACATAATGACGATATTTTAGATAGTTTAAATGTTGAAAAAACAACTTTAAAATTGATATTTTAGCATTGAACTATTTTACTACGTTGATTTTATACATTTATAGGAGGGACCCATATACGGTAAAATTAAAAAAAATAAAAAGACTTCCAAGATACTATAAATGATATTAAATACAACGGATGAAGTAGATTCTTCATCAACTATTAAGATTTTAGAAAGAGATAAAGTCACGTAAAAAAAAAGTTTTATAAAAGCAGAACCGTAGTTTATATACTTTTTTTGAGGATCACAGTTTATATACTTAATTTTAGTATTTTTAATTTTTCCATATATTTTTAGGGAATTTCAAAAATCAAAATTTTCATCTTTTTTCATGTGTGAGAGAGTGAGGTGGATAAAAATTAAAAAATATATAGAAACATCGAATTTTGGTAAAATTAAGCATATGAATTGCATACACTTAAGGCACACATGGAAAATAAGAAAAACTTTAAAATTAGACCCATAACGGCCAGCTGCAGTTTACCTATATTGCAGCAGTTTGTGAAGTATCGAAAATCCATTAAATAAATAAAATAATGAACGGTTTAGTTTTATTATTTTTCTTTAAAAAAAAAAAAAAAAAACGGACTCAATAGATGGGTTGCATTGGATAAGAACCCGTGTTTGAATCGACTAAAGAAGCATCACGAGAATCCAGAATTCGGCTCAGTCCCAATTGAATTTCATTCATGCGATGGTTTTAGCTCTTACCATGTAATGAAACGACATGCACAAATTGGCAGCAAGCAACTGGATTATCACCAAACGTTTTATTTATTAAGAAAGATAGCTAATAGATATTTTCATAGGCATACATATAGCGCCGAATGTACTAAAAAGGCTAAAAAAGAAGGAAAATAAGGCTAAGGACTACATATATGGTTCGGGGCCATTAGCAAGGGTCTTACAGACGCAACGAAATTGCGGCTGATATTTCACTGAGATGTACCAGATTCTCATTTCGTGAACCCAATGGGGAATTCGCAATGCCTGAATCCTTAAATATTTCTTCGCAGTTCAGAGCTAGATCATAGGACGCACTCATTGCACTGTTCAAGTGGTGAGAGTCGTTGGAAGCCAAATATTCGTATGCATGCTGTATAGCAATCACGGCGACATCGTAATCATGTAAGCAATTGGTCAGAGCCGATGACAGAGTTGGCTCATTTTTGGCTCCCGGGAGCAATCCGGATATGAATGCTTGGGTATCAGTAGCATTTCGATTTGCTAGATCCAAAGATATCCTCGCAAGTCCTATCACGTCAGCACTGAATGTGCGTGGATCCGAGTCCAAAGCTCGAACACAGAAAACATAATCTTGGGTATCTTTGCAAACCTGGTTCACCAAAGCAGCAGAATCATGAACGACGACGTCGTTGACGGCAATCGAACTAGAAGAAGAACAAATGCAACAGACAAATATTATCATAAAAGATAAAATAAACACGGAGTGAAGAAAAAGAGGAGCCATTGAAATGAGTATTGAGATTGAGGGGTTGTAGAGAAGTGGGAATAGCGGGATTATTTGTAGTGCAGCGTTGATAAGAACAATAGTAAATTTGCCTTATCAGCATGTTATGACTATCCCTGAAAATAGTAAACTAACCTTCCGTTAAATTAACCCTGAAAACAAGACTAAAATTTGACTATTTTAGTCTCTTGAAAATTTTAGATATCATAATTTATTTATGAGTCCATCAGTGGAATGCGTCTGATTGAGTGCCTCTTTCGTGCAAAATTTGATTTTTTTAAATTTTTTTTTTTTTTTTATAATCATATGTGCCCTAGGTAAATTTTTGCAAAGTGAAATTTGGTACATGTTGAATTTAAAAATTAAAATAAATTCAAATCATACAGCGAAAGATCTATTCGGGGTCCACACGGTTATTAAAAAAATCAAAATAATAAAAAATGGGTCTGTATGTATATGCATCACTACCCTTTATTTATCGAGCAAAGAAATGTCAATGTAAAAATATATTGATTCGATGGGATCTATGAAAATTATTCTATCATGATTTTTCGCCAGCAACCTTTGTGGAGGTGATCGAAAGTGACGGAATATGTAGTAAAAACTCGAATCACGACTTTCTAGCGAGTGAAAAGTGGGCCCTAGAAATGATAGGTGAGTAATCCTTTCTGTTTAAAATTTTGGGAATTACTATTATACAGACATTCATTGAAGTCTCTCTTGTGACTGCCCCATTTTCTCCCACTTTGATAATTAAATTAAAATTCGATTTTCACTTGTTTTTATTAAAAATAGTTTACATTATCAAATTAGGTTTTGAATGGGCAATAACAACTTTAAAATATCTATAATGACATGCAAAATATGAAAATTATTTGTATCAATTCACAGATTTATTACAATTTTGTAATAATTTATAAAATTAATATATGTATATCTATAGATGGATAATGTTCTAGATAGTGTAGAAAATTAATAACTTTAAACTTTCTATAAGTTAGATAATTTATTATATTGATTTCATTCTTTTTATTTTTATTAAATAAGACTTATATTCCTAACAAAATTAATTTTTTAAATGAAATTAGCAAATTAATTTTTGGATTTAATAAGTGGGCTAAAATTGGGCACTGACGTTGAAGATTTACCGTAGGTGTATTTTCCAATAATAGAATATAATTCCTTTGTACTAAAAACAATTTTCTCTGCATGGCACCTCTGCATTTGGTCTTCCGATGCTACAGAAAAATGGGTGTTATGCAGTGTATGGTGAAGGAAAGGATTGTGAAGAAAGATTTGCGAGTCTCTGCATTGGTACTAATTATTCGCCATTTCTTTGGGGTCCGAGAGTATGGTGTATCTCAGTGAAAAATCTCTTTCGTGATTTCCTTAATTGTATAGATGATTTATAATCGCCAAGTTCCAACTACAGATCGAGTTCGATCTTTTCCTGATATTTTTCTTTTCAAAATTATGTATGCACGAATATAATATTCATGGCAAGTTTGTTGATATGTTAATATGTATATTTGTATGACGACTTAACAGCCCTATTGGTGACTAATTCGATTTTCATGAGTATTTTTAAGTAATGATAAAAATTTTTAATGAAAAGTTACTCGTATAAAAGTTATTGAAACCAAAGAAAATTACGGGATTTGATGAGAGTAATAATAAGAAATAAAAAGAATAAAATTAAAATAGATATACTAATTGTATGGGTAATTGAATAAAAATGATTGAAAAATATGATAGTTTATATAAAAAAATATAAATAAATAAATAAATAATCAAATAGCTATGGAGGGTAAAAAGATTTAAATTGAAAATTTTTAATTAAAAAGTTGTAAAGAAAAACAAACGCACATTTGCAATTTGTAAAAGGAAAGACAGGCACCGCAAGAGATTTCGCATCAAAAAATGTCAACTAAAACTTTTCAGTTTAAAACTTTTCACTCTCCATAATTACTCTATTTTTTAATTATTTTTTCA
>JAXCLR010000050.1:63628090-63646051 GCA_035584095.1 Annona squamosa | reverse complement strand
AAAAATAATTAAAAAATGGAGTAGTTATGAAGAGTGAAAAGTTTTAGATTGAAAAGTTTTGGTTGACATGTTTATAATCCAAACAAACACACCCATAAATAGCATAAATTGTTTACTACTGCCAGTTGGTCCAAATGACTCCTGATCATTTTTAAAAGTTTTTCTCCTTTTTCAGGTTACACAAGGGAAATCACAAAGTTCCATTTTTCAGTTCATAGCTTCATCACAAAATGCAGCCATGGACCAGTTTTCCAATGATTTTTTTTTTTTTTTAAATCCCCTATTCCCTGGAAAGTCCCTGATACCTTTCTGTCATCTTTCAAGTTATCATTCTTGTTATCCTTGGGATCCTCCCAGACCCATGAGGGAGATAATTCTTTCGATTTGACTTTAGCTGTTCGAATTTCACCAGAAGCATCAGTGTAAGTCACAATAATGTCAACATCCTGCACAGAATAAAACATCAATAATTGCATTATCAGGAAAGATCTACTTTCTAATTTTTTCAGTTGTTTGCTTGTCCAATTTAACATCCTGTTACAAAATTGTCCTCAATTTCCATTACTAAAGCAGAAGCAAACAAGGAGCTGTCCTTTTTCTTAAAGGTGGGGAAAATTCAAAGGAGAACTAAGACTACAGCCTAGTTTACAAATGTTGACTATATCCATTCATGAAAATGTCTAACATGAGAACATCCCATTAGTAGCCAAACTGCAGGCTAATCCATCCATGGTTCACTACATTGGTTAAAAAAAATTAACAAAAGTCAAGGCTCTGCCTGCAAATTAGGCAGACCTATTCCCGAAAATGGAAATATTTGGTAGAACCATCAGGAAGCTCAGCCCACAACCAAGTCTTGCCAGAAATCGACAGAAGTCCTGTTCTTCGTTGATAAGAAATTGGTTTTTTCTTTTTCCCCCTTTCTTCTTTCTGACAAGTACTGAGCCAGAAGGCTTTCCATGCGCTACCAATCAACATCCAGATGGACCATAACTTGTAAGTGCAAAGAAATTTGTCAAGTCTGCTGGCAAATCCTCGTAAAAGCATAAAATTCTAATGAAATATGGTATTCCTCTGTGATGGGCCCTCCGAGAGATATCAATTGAGGTGAGAGTGCGTGGTTCTTGTGAAGAGAGAATAACATGATTGAATATGTTGTCTGAGGACATCAAGTAGGAATGATAAATGACAATGGGGTGTGCCATATTATTCCCTTGTGAGTTTAGTAGCTTTATCGTATAGAATAGGTGCAGGGTTGTGAAACGAACACACACTACAGAACATTTTCAGGATAATTTCCTTGGATCACATAAACATCAAAGTCATATACATACAGAAGTCAAAATCATCGGAGAATGAAAGACATTAATCTTTTCCAATGGGAAAAAATAATAATAATAAGCTCTGGCAGCATGAAATAAGATGAAAAAAAATTTTGGCAAATATAATTCCAGATAGACAAAATTAAGGCAAGAGCAGAATCTGAACCTCCACATCATCACAGTTCTCACAATCAGGCATGCGCCAATTTTCTCTGGAGTGCCTTTGACTGGGGAAAAACAATAAAGTAAAGCACACTGAGCACAGAATAGAGGACATTAAATGGAATTATTATCTTACCAGAAACATAAACATCAGACATGCTACTTGTCTGCTTGTTCATCGACTTATTATGTGGCATTCAAATATAAATTCTAAATAATAATAACTGGAGAGAGATTAGTTCCACAAATTTCAAGATTCTTTCATATACTAATATTACACAAACTGCATGCACATGTGCCTTTTGCACCAGTGAATGTACACAGATGCAAAGATGGATGACTTCGTGCAAACCAGTTCAAGCTATCCAACAAATGACAATGAGTCTAAACCCAAGGTTTGTGATTTCAATTTAGGTTCTTGTCATTAGGAAAATGGTTATCAATATTGGTATCAAAGGCTGCATTGGCTGCCTACAAAACTCATACAATACAGGTGCATCATATTGCTATCATAACCATATGAGCCTCTAATTATCATCATAATCTACTTTGCCATCTAAGCAAGATTAGCTCCAAGTCTACAAGGATCCTGCACTGTAACTTTTGTCTAGTTCTGTTATGTCTTAAAAAGCCCATGTAATTTTATTTCTTTCCTGATGACTTCTACTACTAGTTACGTCCCACATCAGATTTTTTTTAAATTCAATTTTTCAACCAAAAGGTCATGAACAAATATGTAGAAAAAAAGAGAAATTGAGAGACTTAAAAATGTAAAGTTCTGTGTGTTTTACATATATAAAAGATGTTGTATGGGTACATTTTTTTTTTCAGAGGATGGTTTTGAAAAGACTTTGATCAAGTTCATGTCACCTGGAATCCTAACTCAAGACAATAGACATGTTTTGTCAGCTTACTTTGGAGTTTCAGACTTCAGGAGAGAGTCGGCATCTGACAAGCTTGCACCCCCTAGAGACAAAAAATAAATGACCTGCACGAAATATGAATTTTCAACAAAAGAAAAGATGATAGTGTTCAATCAAAAAGCATGACCACTAACAAAATTCCAATGTACATCAGACAAATGGGATAAAAATTTGCAAAGCTGCTGAAAACAAAACAGCAGCTGAGATTACATATTCATCAAGAGACGACATACGAGTGAATGAACAGCCGAAAGAAGTTGTGTGACTTGTCATAAATTTACTGAAAATAGTGTAGCAGCTAAAAATAATATAAATTTACATGTATGCAAATGCATGCATACACATAACATATATAGGCAGTCCAAGCTCATCAACATAAATGCCGTTTGAAATCCAAAAGCACATCCGGACCATGAAAACATTCAGTATGAAACCCACGGCAAATATACTAAACAAGGATAGACCATGGAATCTTAAGCAGTCCAGAAGCAATAAGGAAATATTTTGCAGCTTTCTGTTGGCTCTTGTCTCTCAATATTCTGCATTGAGAATTGTTCTCATAAGCATGCCTTTACGACATAAGAAAGACATGTAGTACATCATTCATATCTGATTTGCAAATGCAAGCACATTTTCTCATAACCATGTTAGGAAGTCAACAAAGTATGAACATTTAAGTTGACCACAAAGTAAAGATTGACAGTGCCCCTCTAAAAGATTAAGAGAGAGTTTTCGGTGCCTGAATAAAAACAAGAGATGCATGCAAGTCTAAAGTCTACAATCTTGATCACAATAGGACCCACTAGATGCCTTCTACAACCATAACTAGCAGATGAATGGTAATTCAAATGGCACCAATCCCATCTAAGACAACAGCCAAAACACCCATATACTTGCAATGCTACAAAAAAATATTTAATTGCGCATCATCCAAACCATCACCAGTGCAGATGCTGCACATGTGCAAGGTGATAAGGATAGTTCTTGGGCATATAGAGTGCAAGGGTACATGAATGGAAAATAATTAACCATCCAAGCCTGCAATTGGAAGATCAACAAAAAAGCAACATTCATTTTCATGAGACATTTGAAATGATCAAAAAGATCAGAATGTCCAACAAAAAAAACCTCAGGAGTTAAATCAGGATTAAGTGGATTTGAGTGATTCAAAGACTGAAGAAAGACTGAGAAGGACCAAATGATTATGATTCCCAAGCAAGACATCTCCTAGGAATACAAAGCACAGCAGATGGTTTTTATGATGAGAAGAATTATAACCCAGGCAAAAGTGCTGCTCTCCTATTTTATAAATTTCTGAGGTGGACAACAAATTCTTAACTGTTTCAAAGGATACAAGATCCTTGAATGAAATCTGTATCCCCATTTCCAAAACAGTTTTTTCAATTTCCAATACAACTTTTAAAATTTTCAATACAACTTTTCTCATTCTTAATGCACATCATTACATTCTCATCTCAGATACAGATTCCATCCAAGGATCTTGTCTACTTTGACAAAAACAGGGAAAAAAAATATACATGCATGTTTCTCAAGCCTCAAGATGCCCTATATTATCCCAATTCTAGAAATTCTTCAAAGTACTGACAGCCAAATCCATCCCCGACCAATGGAAAAAAAAATTCATGAACAATCAAACAATCGGGATTATTCAACGAAAGCACCTTTCAGGCAATAACAGAAGCCATCAAGATCATTGACAACTGAAGACAAGTAACCTTATTTGCACTATATACATGACCTTGCTTAGATCTCAACTTATGACCTCGCATTTTCCGTACGAAGACGAAATACAATAAGAAACAAAGGAGGAGAACAATCAAACGGACTGTAGATTTTGCTGAATTCAGGTGAAACATCATTTATCACTGTTACAATTCCAAACAATACTGTTTCAGTAAACAGAATGCCTACATCACAATCACAGAGATATAGGAAGCGAAACAAGAATTAAAGGAAATTATTGCGTGCAGACTCCAACGACCATTCGAGCAAGATTTCAGAAACAGAAAAAATAAATTGCAGATGAGAGAGAGAGAGAGAGTGCCAGAGCAATTCGAGCAAGATTGATCTCAGGATTGCCTGTACGATGCAGATGAGGAGAAACCCACAGGTGGAGAAAGTTTCAGAGCAGGATCTCATTGCCAGTTACACAGGGGGAAGGAGAAGGTGGGCGAGAGATTGCTATACAGTAGCAGTGAAATGACTTCCGTTTTCTCTTGCTTTATCATTCAGAATTCAGAAATGCAAATTACAGCCATTCAAGTGATCCAGGCTGACTACCCTTCTATCCCCCAAAAAAAAAAAAATCCAGGTTGATTACACTGCTGGAGCGGATTATTTATTTACTTTTATTACACTGGCAGAGCAAATTTTAACGTCGTGTTATCATTCAATTTTAATTTTTCCAAAATATACTTAGTACTTTTTAACGTAATTTTAATTATACCCACAATATTTTTAAAATCTAAAATATATTTATTATATTTGCATTTAATCCCAAAAATGCATATTTTATTAGTTAATATATAAAATTACTAATATGGCCTTCAAATTTAGAATAAGATTAGAAAAATAGAATGTTACAATTTATTAATGCCCTAATTGTACACAAGTTTTCAACTTGGAGAGCCATAATTTCATTTTCTTTTTATTTTATTTCATTATATATTACTTTATAACAAAAGTATTTTGTAGTAGTGCAACTTAGGTCAATTCAGTTCGGTTCTAGTAGTGATATACCCTACCCGTACTCTATTTACAAAAAGCTCACCCTACCCCACCCATTTTTACCCAAGTTTTAAACTTGGAGATCCATAATTTTATTTTCTTTTTATTTATTCCATTATTTATTATTTTATAACAGGAGTATTTTGTAATAGTTTAACTTGGGTCGATTCAATTCGGTTCTAGTAGTGATCCACCCTACCCATACCCTATTTACAAAAAGTCAACCATATCTTATTCATTTATCGATTCGGTTTCTGGTATATCCTACCCTACCCATTACATATAGGGTCAGTTCCGATTTCAATTCCAAATAGGTTCCTTTAATACTCAAATAATATAAGATAATACTCATTTATATTTCAAAATTATAAGTACATATGTTATTGTTTACATTATTGCATTAAAAAATATAAAGTATAGATCATCACAACCCAATCGTTAAAACTATTAATATATTACAATCACAATTGACAAACTTATTTATAAAATTCGGAAGTCAATGACATATATATAAATAACCAAACTAGTTTTTTACTTCACAAGGCACAAATTCGTTTGAATTTATTCAAATGGGTGTGCACACAAGATGTCACAAATAAAGCACAATATATACTATATAAGATATATTATATACATATATATAAGTATACACTTAATTAATTACTCATATAAGTACCCATGCGGATTGGTTTGGGTATCCAATGTATCTACTCTACCCGTACCCTATTTAAGAGAGTGGATAATAATTAGTACCCTATCCATACTCATGATAATTTTTTCTACCCTATCCTACCCAAATTTGGGTCGGCTCGATGAGTACCCTATCTAGGTTGCACCCATAGTATTTTAGGCATTTATGAAAATTTAACTAACAGTTTTATATGAAATCGATATTTTAAGGATTAAATGCAAACATAATGAGTATATTTGAGAAAAGACCTATTTTAATATGATTCATCTCCGAGATGTGCAATAACAGATTGGGCATTGATATTTTTTAGCCACTGCAAACTAATAAGTTTTAAATATTAATGAAAAATTTGAAGGAAGAAACTCATAATTTTTAAATTTAGTTAAATTTTATTATAACTAAATATATAATAACAAGGTTGTGTTTGACTCAAATTAAAAAATTTTGTTCTCCACAACCAACCTATTTTTTAATAATTTCTTCATAGCTTCTATATAATTAAACTATATTTCAAAAAATTTTACAACAAAAACTTTTCTTTCAAAATTTTTATCATATGCCAAACAGACCATAAATACAATAACTTAAATTTTATTAAAGTATTATAACATACCTTAATAAAAAGGTTACAACTAGTATTTGTACCTACATTTCAATTTCTCATACCCCTATTCCCTGCACGCATTATACGTAGGGATGGGTTTACTCATGACCCGCCATGACCTGATCTTATTTTTAGAGGCGCAACCCACGCTCATGAAACTCGGATTTTTCTCAATTCTAACCCTAACCCTATTTATAAACTTAAACTCTTAACCCTATTTTTTGAAATTCAGGCTCGGGTTGAGTTTCTTCTATAATGTATAATAGTTATTCGTCATATACTTATTTCAATCACAAATCAATTGCTTAAAAAATTCTAAATTGACAATTTATTATAACCACCAAAATACACAAGCTGGTTCTAAGCCGAGGCAAAAAGGAGCAGACATCAAGTAGGCAGCCAGTCATGAACATCTCTGAGTGCTAACAAAAGGCTAAGACTAAAAAAAAGGGACAAAACTACAAGGAAGAAAATGGTAAAAAAATCATTAATTTTCACAAGGAATCTGTTCTTAAGGTAACTGAACCTACATAATGCTATGATGATGATGATGATGGTGATGAAAGAGTATCCAGACCACTAATAGATCACATATTAGCCATAGTTTAACAAAGACATGCTCCTGAGTTAAAAATGGATGATGATATGGCCTGACTGAAGTAAGGATCCTTTAACCTAGAACCTTGAGGGGTACTTGCAATATTGGTCTCATTCAAATAATCAAGATGCATAGAGGTATCATTAACTTTCTCCTCTTTCTTGTTGCTACACATCATTTCCATACAAATTTTAGCATGAGTATCGACATTAAGAAAAGAATTTAATAATTCCTATAAACCCATAAACAATATGATTCAATTTTCTAAAAGAGAAATAATCACCCAGCTGATAAGAAGAGAAATTCTGCAACAGATCATCTGGCATGTTATACATACCACAATAACGTATGTTCCCATGTCCACACTTGGAGTAAAGGTTGCTAAATTCTTTCCTCGAATGTGTACGGCAATGGTTGATGCCAGTCTTCCCAGAATTTTTTCAGTTGCAACAACAATATAATATGTTTTCTCTGAGTTTTTATGATCTGCAGCCTTCAGATACCAAGTTCTATTCCAAACATCCTGAAATAAAATTACATCCATCAAAAAGATTCATGGTACATGTATCCTTGAAAAGGTAGAAACAAGTCCCTTGTAAGAGTCGAACTGAATTTCCATGATCTGCTCACGATGCCTCTTCATCAATAAGAACCGATTTAGCCCTCAAAACCATGTCACAATGATTTTGAAATTATTTAAAAATAAAAGCCCTTCAAGCATGAAAATTGAGAAACACAGCCTGTAATCTCGTTCATATCCTCAGAATAGATTGCATCCTGAAATAACTCGAGTTCAGACAAATTTTCCAATCGAATGTAAGAAAGGGTTCACAGTGGTCATCAAGTCTAGAAAAAATACAAACGTGCTTGAACTTATATATTTGTATTTTGGGCAGTTTGAGCATTGAAAACATAAAGGAAATTCGAGTAATTTCCACGAATTTTGGCCCTGAATTCATATATTAATCTTACAAAACGTTCCCTCAGCCCCAGAATCAAAACTCCCCCATCAAAAGTCAAGGCCGAAATCAACATCTTCCATTTTCACTCTCAGCACTTTGGCAGAAACAAAATTCGGCATAAAAATCAATTGAGAGAGCGAGACAGCAATAGAGAGAGAGAGAGAGAGAGAGAGAGAGAGAGACAGCAATAGAGAGAGGGAGAGAGAGAGTACAGGTCCGTTGAGGTCAGCTCCTTCGAACATTCATGCCTGGCCTTTAGGGACAGCCGGGGCACCTTGGCAGCGAATCTGAAATTTCTGAACGACAGGAGATGTAGAAGGCGGTGTTCTAGCTGCTGTGGTGGGGCGTTGGAAAAATTCAAGAAATGGGTTTTTGGCGTGTCCAGTGGTTGCGATGAAATGGGGCATTCACCGGCTCCTGACAAGATGAGAACCTGTGTCCGGCGACTGCAAGGTGGGTGATGCGGGCTTGTAACAGTTGCTGTGATGAGGCGTCTGGAGAAGAGGTTGCATTCGGTGGCTGCTACGACGAAGACAGTGAGCCGCGTCCGGAGAAGATGCAGCTGCCGGCGGCTGCTGCAACAACGACAGCAAGAGGTCGGCCAAGTGTGGAAAAGGTGGGGTGTCTGGCGAAATCCGCGACGACAACGGGTGCTGCGACGACGATGACGACTGCCGGAGAAGATGCGACGTTCGGCAACTGAGCCTGGGCGGGCGGGCGGCAACTGCTGCCTGCTGCGACGTTGGGGAGTTGAAGACTTTGGGGGAGAAATTAGCAGCCGGATCGAAACATGCATTTTCATATGGGCATATGAAATCGGGTTCGCATTTGCTGGTTAGGGTTCACATCAACCCGACACCGGACCGATTTCGAATCGGTCTCGGGCTCAACCCACAAATCCGGGCTCGGGACTATCATCACGCGGTTCTGGCAGACCAGCATGCCCCGACCCGGGATCAGGCCGAACCCGGACCGAATTGCACCCTACTTATTTTATATTTGGGTGGGGTATGTTTTATTTCCCTGGCAGGTCAGGTTGAAAAAATAAAATTTTTCTGAAGCAACTGATTGAAGCGGACCAGCTAAGGTCCAACTCACATATACCACATCTGAATATTTTATTAACTTGTTCTCATAAAGTTAAATAAATATTTATATTTTATTTAAGTAATAATGTTTTACTTTAAGAATTAGTAATAAGTTGAAGCATATAATATTTAAATATAAATAGATTCATCTTTATACTTGGTAAATTTATAAATTCTTACAAATATTTTACTTGATCTGCATTTTTTGCCTAACTCGATGTCCCAATATTGATTTAAAGTTTATCTCAATATCTATTAAAAAAAATCAATTGTTGAACTAACATTGTCTTAATCTAATATAAAAATAAGGGTCAAATAAAACTTTTAAAAAGTACCCCTATCGGCCATGATTCCCGCCTCTAATTATACGTTATAATAATATAAAGAAGGATATTCATATCTTTACCTATACATGTTATTATTTATTTTATTGAAACAATATATTTTAATTTAAAAAAATTTCAGAGTAATATTTGGAAAATTTTGTGCATGATAAACATAAAAAGGTTATTCGATAAAAAATAAGAAATTTATTTACTAATATTTTAAAATTAATGAAAATTTGGATTCTTATTTTATCTATGTAAAAGTAATACTGGTAAGAAATAAATATTTTATCCAATCTTTTATAAAAATTCAAAATTTATTTAAAAAATCTCGTAATTTCAATAGCAATTTATTTACTTTAATTATGTGTTAGAAATATCTTTTGTTATTAAAATGGTTTAAATTTAAAAATAATTCTTATAACCTTTTTTATCATTTTACATGTCAAAAATCATTTCTATGTTTTAGGTTAAACATTAAAATATTGAGAAAATATATTTTTTAAATTATAAAACCAAACGCTTCGCGGCTTTTCAACAAAACAGTTCTTTATGTGTTTGGTTCTTTATTCAAAAAACTAAGACAATGAGAATATGAAGTCTAGACTGGTTTGATTCAATGTTTGATTCTTTATTTTTTAAGAGTTGTGATCCCATATGACCGGCTAAATGGAACCTATGCATCTCACCGTAGGATTCATTTTTTCTTTTTGAAGATTTTTTTATAAAGATATAAAGTTAGTTATGCTTAACTATAAATAAAATATTATTAATTTTGGATTTTTTAATTATTTTTATTTTTAAACACAGCGGACGAAAATTATGAAAATGTCATCGTATGTAAAAATAAATAATATTTAAAACATTAAAAATTAGTAAAACTTAGTTTATAAATTAAACCTAACTAACTTTATATGTTTATTAAAAAAAAAAAATTTTAAAGGGTCTCATGCGGCAGCGGCGTCACACCTCATTTTTAAATCTCCATGTCTGTGTCATTGTAACCGGGCCAAACATTAATTTAAACGTCACAACCAGAAACTGATGGGTTACAATATGATGTATAATAACAGGCCCTAGCCAGGACCCGCATAGACCGGCCGGACGTTGTGATGGGCGTTCCAAGTTCAATTTCGGTTGTGACAGTTCTCTTATTTTAAGAACAATGTCTAAATATATTATTAGATATATTTTTATTGTCTCTTATTTTAAGAACAATGTCTAAATATATTATTAGATATATTTTTAAATTTACATTCATTGAATAAGAACTGAAAAAAATATGTACTTGAGATGACTAATTTACATTCATTAATAAGAATTAAAAAAAGTATGTACTTGAGATGATTTGAGTTGTAAGATAAAAGATGAAGAAAGGGACTTATAAAAAAAAATCATTTTCCGACGGCAATGTGGAGTATATCAATGAAGCCTGTCGCCGACCTTGATGGTTAAATTATAATACAATTTGTGGACTTTATTTAACATAATATTTTATCTACTTATATAGCTATCATCTCAGCCAAAGATTTGCATGCACAGGTCATTGTCACTTAATGAGTAATATTAACGTATTCGAATTATTTATTATTATATGCATTTTAAATCTTTTATTTAAACATCCATACCTTCTTTAATGTAAACGTCTAGAGTGGGATGAGATGTGAGTCCGTACGGCTCTTGAGAGGTTCAAAGAATTTTAAGATTTTTTTTTTTTTAAGTCCTGAGCTACTATACCCTCCTCTTATAAGGAACTTGAAATTAGTTGTGAATATTGCTATCATAGGCAATTTATGTAGGCAGTGGACGAAATACTCATTCTATATCAACGGAAAATGTGGAATAATTTGGAGGATCCGTTCCATATGATCCTAAATAACTTAGGTGACCATTGGAATAAGAAAATAAGGAATTTAGTATTATGTGACTTTTATTATATGGTTGTGATCATTTTTTTTATTGGTATTTACACATCATAATAATTAATATTACAATTAAACACATTCAGAACTCTCATATAATGAAGATAATTTTTCTATAACAACTCCATACAAAAAGAAAAATTTGCAAAATACCCCATATAAGAAAAAAATGGTAAGAACTCTCACTTCAATTACGCCAAGGAAGGGAAGACGAACACCTGACTCGGCCACTCTCTTGCCACTGATTACCACAAGGCGGTTGGTGGCAGCCATTTTTTGTTTTTTGTTTTTTAAAGTCGGAAAGGAGGCTACCAGAGGAATATATTTCTCAAGGCTTTTACGAGCCATAGACTTCGAAATTATCTACTAAAATTTAAGCCAATTCCATATATATTGCTGTTTTTGCTATGTGTCATCAGATGATGATCGATCATGGGTTGTATGGCAACTGCAATAGCAGTATTCTAGCAACAGCGGCACCAATCTGACCGAGACAGTACATGCGATTATTCCTGTCCGTCAGTGGCGATGGACGAGTGGGAGGCTGTCCGAAGGCGTACTCACATTGGAACCCAACCTGCCCAACCGACCCAGACTTCTCCATCATGAGCTCGTAGGCCCCTGAATCCAAGCCTTCAATCGCCTCATCCACGTACTTCTTACCATTATTGTACCAATAGCTGCATGTGTTGAATATGTCATGCAGCCGTGGATCGGTCGTGTTGGCATTCAGCTTGTCGATGTAAACCCACGTCTCCTCTCTCACATTCTTGGCCTGCTCCAGAGCAATCCTCCCAAGGCCCGCCAGATCGCAGGTCTTGGATATAGGATCAGAGGTTAATATGTTGACGCAGGCCGGCGGATCATCGGTCATTCTGCAAACCTCCTGGATCATGTCAGGATCGGCCATTGGAATCACGTTACTATTGGCGGAGGAATGTGGAAGACGGAGGACAATGAAAAGTAGGAGTTGGAGCAAGAAGCTGATCAGCTTCGACATTTTTTCTTGTCTTTGATGACTTTGATATCCGTTGGAGAGAATTGATGAAAAGGCCCAAGGTTTTATGGTTTGGGAAAGAGTGTTTTGGTAACCACTTCTTTGTTTATACACATACGTTTGCTATTCTCTTTACTTATTTGTTTCGAGTAAGTCACTGGACGATGTAACTAATTAGACATTGCCCCGGAAGTGGCCTATGGGGATACGTGCAGTGGTCAAAATTAAATGCAATAACATTAGTTAGTCAAATGTCATTTTCGTTTGATTTTTATTGGAAGTAAAGTGAGCCCAATCTATGTAATTGGACAAACCCAATTCGTTTCGATAGCATAGGAACTTTAGGGTCAGAAATAATTTATCCTATGTAACGGTTTGGATGTCAGTATCGGAGGTCAATATTTAGAAATATGATTCTATGCACGAACTCTATCTCTATCTCTGTCCACCTCTGGTCTACTCTGTCAATCTGAAGTGTCATTGCATCTGCGTGATACAGATGATGTGCTTGGCACATGATGTGTTGCTTGTGCAGAGGTCGGTCTAACCACCTGTTGGTTTCTTAGAGAGGGGCTACTGAAGTGGGATGGGGCAAAAAGCCAAAAAGAAATAGGCCGCCATCCACCTTAATTTTTATCAAGGAAAATCAGATAGTTCAGTGGCCTGTGTGCACGCTCTATTGGCAAGTGGACGGATTATGATCGACCAGCAAGCATAAGGTGCAGGTTGAGTTTACATCGTGTGTTTTGCACCAATGCCATGTGCAAGCATTGGGGGAGCAGCTCGTTGTGAAATACAAGGCCTAGCTCCATAGCAGTCCATCATGTTCCATGATCAGGAAGGAGAACCAATCAAAATCGATGCAAACCCGGGGGGAACAGCTCGTTGTGACATACAATGGCCTAGCTCCACAGCAGTGCATCATGTTCCACGATCAGGAAGGAGAACTAATCAAAAGCGATGCAAACCGGCAAACCCTGGCAAAGAAATTTCAAGTTTGAAAGTTCCAACTTTGCCAAATTGGGTGGCGTGCATTGACTTGTATCTAATTGCTGGCCGCAACTGATTGCCGTGCAGGGTTGGTTTGCCTTCTACTCTAACGGGTCACACTAGCTAAGATTAATGCTCACTGTAAGTTTATCTAACGCATCAATCATGCCACAATATCCTCATTTCAATAATTTGTAAATCACTTTTATCTCCCAACATATAAAAATGTTATATGTGAATTAACTCTTCTCACTCAACTTTAATGAACTATTTTAGATAAATTCCTCGTACACTCATAAATTTTGTTCTCGATTTCACTCATGCTTATGAATTTTTAAAAATATCTCTTATATTAATAAATCTTCATCTTAATTTCACATATACTCATGCTGTTATAGAACTGTTAAATGAGTTGTTAATTCTAAAATGATGATATATTTTATCCCTAATTATGATTTTACAGCTAAAATTTTAGTAATTTTATAATCATAAAATAATATATTATTTGGATATGTATCTTTAGTTTTGAACAAAATAACTTCAAATTATATTAAGATTTGGGCATATTTGTCATTTTATAAGGTGGCTGAGTGCCCATTAACGAATTTCTAACAACATGGGTATATGTAGGTATACTTGAAATTATGGATAAAATTTATAGGTATATATATGGAATTTACACTTTATTATTTTATCCTACCTAAGAAGATCGGACATACCAAATCAATGGCCTCAATCAACAAAAGGCCAAAAATATTGTTAAAATCATTTTACTATAAGTGTGTTTCAAAAGTAATAAAAGTTTTGGATTTTAAATTGGAAGAAAATAATGTAATATAAAAGGGTAATGATAAAAAGTAAAAAGCAAAAAGTTAAAATAGATAAATGAATATGTTGATTGTTAATAGTTGCATAGAAATGATTAAAAAGTAGAATAGTCATATAGGAATATGTGAAAAAATAATTATAAAATAGAATAATTATAAAAAATAAAAAAATTATATAAAAAAGTTTTAGCTTAATTTTTTTTTACTTATTGCCAAAAGCACCCTATGTTTGCAGACGCACTGGAGAAGAATTCTATATACAGCGTTTCTTATAGAATTGAAATCACTCAACTGCAATGGTTTCGTATATTATATGCATGCAGCCAGTGCGGTAGAGCCACAGCGTGCCAGCACCGGATGTCTTTGAAACATCTCTTCGATAGGCCTAGAAGCTACGAAATCTCAGTTCCATCTTCCTCCTCCATCTGCCCTTCAATTCCTCCACGGGATGCGATCCAAATTCAGATCACAGCTATTTATTGATGGCGAACAATGGATTACAACTGAATTCCAGTGATTCAAGACCCCACTTCCAGAAATTGCTCTCTGCATCACTATGCAGACAACTTCCACAGGACAAATCAATCTCCCCGGCTCTAACTTCCCTTGGCTATTGATAGGATTATGAGTCTGATTGATAAGGCCCACCGACCCAAGCCAACCAACCTTATCATAAATGAGTCCCGTTTCTTAGATCCGGTCAGTCATCCATTGTTCGTCATCAATAAATTTCTGTGATTAGATTTTGGATTGCATCACATCAGGGCCAACCAAGTTTGTAACTGACGACCAGGTTTATTATAGTGGTAATCCTATTTTCGGGGTTAATTGAATCTATTGAAAATTCTCAACATAGTTTTTAGTTAAATATCCATAGAAAATATGCAATAGGGGGCACAACATTAAATAACGCAGAAAAGATATTTGTCACGGCATTCTTGAGAACAATTATCTTGAGACAATATTGCATCCCTATTCGTTTAGCGTTCGTCTTCGGGCCGGTTTACTCTGGCGTGCTAGCAAAATGCAACCACCAGCAGAGGTGAAAACTTTTGCTAATAACAATCATTCATGATTAGTTGATTAGTAACAAGTTAGCTTTATATGACATCTCAAGCCTAATGTAGATATGTATAAAATAGTAGAAGTGAAAGGTCGAGGTTCAAATGTTGACCAAATGCATTGACCTCCTCATCCTATACCTACAATATACTTCTGTTCCCTATCCGGTCATTCAAGATTAATACCATGATAATATATATATATAAAAAGTACACTAAACTACACATCATAAATCTATCCTTAAAATTTCAGCCTCAATCCCACTGTTGGTTGGGCACGTGTGAAAGTGGCCTCTCAAAAAGTAAAACAATTAATTAAAACGGCCTAAGTTAGTAACCGTATCATTAGCCAGCTAAGGATCCAGCAACATCCTGCCCAGATCCCCGAATATGGAAACCTGCGTAAATTACTGAAAATCTCGTAAGGGAAACTTGCTATTGTTGCTACGGCAATTGCACTATGAATATCCCGCCATTGTTTTCCACTCCAACCAAAAAACCATATGCCAACTTTCTAGTTTCTTCCCAATGGGTCCTCGTCACTCTATTAATTCTGTTTTAGCGGTTGCATATGCACTTCTCTTCGTTTGTTGTACCGGTACTACCATTGACGTCCTTGTCGATGGAGCTGCATTGGTCGACAAGGTGTGCAGGGGGACCCAAGATTACGGTTTCTGTCTCCGCGCTTTGAACTCCGATCCGCGGAGTTCACGCGCTGATCTCCACGGTCTTGCCCGAGTCTCTTTGGATCTGGTACGCCGTACCGCTTCTGATACCCATGAATTGGCGTGCAATTTGTCTCCGTCGGCTCCCGACCACCCTGCCACGCAAAAGGCATTGCTGCTTTGTTGTGAACTGTATAGCATGGTGCTGTCTCGCGCTATGGACGCGTACGGATATTTGGACCCCAACTCCTCGGCGCAGTTGATTTTTGACATGGAAGAAGTCTACGGTGAAGCGCAAAGATGCGAAGATGGGTTCAAGAAACCGGGCATTACTAGTCGGCCTCTGGGTCTGCGGAACCAAAATCTGGAGAAGCTTAGCCAGATAACTTCCAGGATTTCGTCACTTCTATGATTGGAAAATGAAATATTAATTCGGAAATGGGAAAAAATATTGAAAATAATTATAAGAAAAGTAAGGTTATATTAGCACTGGAAAGTAAGGAAATGTATCCGAAATTTTAATAAACGAAAATGAAAAATCATATTTCATTCTTATCTCGTCTCATTCCGTGATTGTCCTCATGGGCTGGAGGCATGCTATCTTTCTTGTCAAATGTTTTTGTGCTGGTGATTGCTGAATTTGCGGATTCAGGGTAGTCATTTAGGCGTCCAAATTAAAAATGGAGTGCCCAGAAAAAATTACATATTTTGAATTTTTACTATTTTCTATAAATATATGCAGTAATATTTTTATGAAACACACTTTCTATATAACTCTCTCCATTTTCAATATCTGGAAATTGATGAAAAATATACTCAATCTATTATATTTAGCATCATTTATATTATCATGAAAACTTTTTCATTGTCTAATATTAGGTGTCATCTATAGATATATAAAATTAATAAAATAAAATAATTTAGTATTAAGTATTAATTTTTAAGTAGTATTTTCAACATTTCAACTTTCTAAAATATTATTACTGTATTAATAAATTATTCTATAAAATATTATTATATTCCAATAAATATCTAAATGGATTTAAGTATTTTTTTTAAATTTATATATAAATGTACTTATTTTTAAACAAATGTGACTCATGCGTGTTACATTTAGAAAAATTTGGTCTCTTAACTAAACAAATTATGTTAAATATAATAAATAAATTGAATTTTTAAAATTTGAGGAGGTTACATAGCACTGCTTCTGCATAACACGATTATATAGAAGCGGACCTAAAATATATACATCCTTATATAAATTTAACAAAAATTTAAAGTAAATTAATATTTTTTAATGTTTAATATCAATACAATAAGGCATGTGCACCCATGCCATGCCTATTTTGTTGACTTTTAACAACAACAAAAATATCATAAGAATGTCAATTTCACAAGAAGAAAGACCTACATATTGAAATAATAAAAATGTGATTTCTCGGCCACAGCGCAATACGGGAGGTCATACGGGATTGACAGCGCATTTTTAGAGCTTCCAACATAATGATAACCCAAATTAAGGTAGGCGGCATCTAATTAATTATTAGAAGGCCGATTATAAAGCGGGGGTTCGGATTCTTTGCAGTTAATTTGAATTTTAACCAAGTGGTACAATCGTACTATCAGACGACTGACCTATGAGTTGAGTGCTCTTAGGGATTTAGCTCCATTGAAATCTGCAGGCTCAACAGCAGCCATTTGTTCCAACAGAGGAGTCAAGGAGGGAGCTTTTGCCAATGGCTCCGTGTCAAATTATGGATAGATAATATTATAAAATATTATTCTATTAATGCATATTTTATTAGATCCATGCATTATTCATAATTTACATATAAAATATACATTTTTAAGTAAATGTTTCTCATGTAAAATTTTAAATTGGATGAACTTTAGTCTTTTTTTTTTTGATGAAAAGGATATCCTCTGTCCTTACTCTCTCTCAATTTGAGAGAAGGGAAGGACACCGGAATCCACCAAATTCATTTCCAAAAAATTATTTGTACAAAGTTTTTCAATGACAGCTTGAGGTGGGACATCCCACCAGACGAGATGGTCCGCATCTGACACAGAGACCA
>JAXCLR010000050.1:63609079-63620076 GCA_035584095.1 Annona squamosa | reverse complement strand
GAAAAATCTGTAGTTCAACTATATATTATTATACTTACTTACATGATTTGTTATTATTATGTATTAATATGAAATTCTAAAATTATCACTCTTAAATAAAATATAAATTCATCACTATAAATTTCAACCCGAATTTGACTTTTAAAAATAAAATTAGGGTTTAGGTTTTACAAATAGCGATAGGATTAGAGTTAATGTTTTATAATAAGGGCTGAAGTTGAGAAGAACTCGAGTTTCACCCCTACTTGTGATGACTTATTTGGATTTATTAGACAAGAATGCTACTGACACCAGTGCTTTCATATCCAAATTCCAGATTATTTCCTAGGACTACAAACCCTTACTTTGTTATGAGCCTTGAGAGATTAACTAGAGGGGTATGAGACTGTGGACTTAGGAGTGCAACTCGGTCCGGGTAATTGTAGGTCGACCCGCTGGGTATCTTAAATAGGGTCAGTTTCATTCAAGGGGTAAAATACTCTTCTAAATTCACGTAGAGTCAGTTCCAATGATCAGGTATTTGGAACCAACCTAAATGTAATATATGTTACTATAGTATAATATTAAATAAATATATGTAGAAGTAGCAAAACCTAATCTAGTTATTCAACCTTTCGACTTCCCAAGTTTCCCCCATTCAAAAATTCCAGTATTGGGTTTTCAGGAAGTGAGCAATCTAGATTGAAAACCTTAGCCACGCTCATCTCTCTCCCCTTCGATGGTCCATAATTGCCAGCCACACATGACACATTGCTCATCTCTCTCCCCTTCAACAGAATTTGTAGCTAGCAACCACAGCCGGAATCAGTACCGTTTGCCTTTCATCTTTCTCTCCTCTGATAGGTCACAACCAGTGTGTGTAACATAACCACCCCATGCTCTAGTTTGCCATTTCTCCATTCGAGCTTCTTTTTTACTATTTTCTCTCTCCAAAAAGCCCTAGCGATTGCTACAACTGAACGCCTCAATCACATGCCTCTCTTCTTCCACTACCAAGTCTCCTCTCTAGATCACATCTTTGCCCCAAAACTGCTCTCTGCATCTCATCTTTGCTCCAAATTCTCTCGCTCTTCTAACTCAAGAGTCCAAGTTCTTCATCTTTTCTTCTAATCTGCTTTTGTTCTAGCAAGATTGTCTAGATCTTATCTTCTAATATGTTATTCTAATTATATTTAAATGACTAAACTATCTCTATGTTTAAAAATCTAAAATAAATATATATACACCTCCAAAAATATTGAAAATTCGTTTATAAATTAAACAGACTAGATTAACCATTAGAAAAAATAAAAATTTATAATTTTGTACCAGTCTAAAATGATCATTTTACTAATATAAATCATTTAAATAATTATGAGAGAGTTTTATCATATGTCCATAAATCATAATTATTTGGTGAGATATACTTGCTTAAAAATGAACATTATTATGTATGAATTATAGAGAAGGCACACTTAAAACCACATATATAAAGTCTCCATTAATGATCCTTCAACATCCAAAATCCGTATCTTGCTGGCAATACACAGTTGGGCTACAATTCACTAGGGAGAACAAATAATTGAGTATGGCTGGGAAAAGGACAACTCACTGAATGCTTCGGCATAAGTATAGCAACTTTTTTTTTTTCTCTAAAATAGAATCAGAGAGCAGTGTATCGCCTACGATGGACCTGCCACATAATATTTACTGCATTTATGGATAGAAACACTAAGGGATGTTTGGAATTGACAATTTGGTAGAATTTTGGTATGAGGTGGGAGTAGGAAAGAGATAATTTTAGAAAATTTGTTATTATAAAATACTTAAGGTAAAGTTGGAATAAATAAGGTAGTTAAAAAGAAAAATAATTAGAATATAGTCGTGAAGTTGAAAAATATAATTGTTGAATTGTTAAATTATCTGTGGAAAATACATACACTATGGTTTACTATCTCATTTCATACATCTCAATTGTCAAACATGCAGTAATACTACAAAATATGATCAAAGTGTAAGGCCCAAATTAGAAGGCTACAATAGGATGTTATTTACCAGCCGCTTGATAGCGCGATTGGTACGGGGTCTTAGCAGATATATGCCAGCTCCAAGTTCGGATGGTAGGAACTGCCATGCGGGAGTTGTATCTCCTTTAATATTATTTCTCCTAGTTTAGGGTTACAAATTCTCCTATGGTGGGAAAGTGTTTATAGAAAAATTTCCTCCCTGATAGGATGATTATAAATGTGTCTGATTATAATATTAATTGTTATGATGTATATGTACTAATAAAAAAAAAATAAGATGCAATTGATAGATCAATAGTCGGTGGGGCTTCAATGCGCCCAAATCCTGTGAATAAGAGCTCTAGATTAACTCCCCTCAATTTCCCATGAGTTATAGCAGCGAAGAGAGCGTATAGAGTCATCCATCAGTTGGATGTGCTGCTTGGAGGCATGTGACAGGTTCCAGATGCATACTAGCCAATGTTTTACTTCCGTGGTTTCCTAGCTAATTCTCATAGGAATATGATGCATAACCGTTTCATTCCTAATTCAAAGAGAAAATGCTTTGGTTTCCTATGAAATTTTCATAACCAGGTATTTACCCACCTGGTCCATATATATTCTATTGCGCAATATTTAAAACAGATTGCCCTCGATAGTTCAAATAGATCTGAATTGATTGCCTCATCACTAAATTTAATAAAACAACTCCCAAATTATATGAAAGGGATGTGTAACATCTTCTTCCAGTTGATCGTGTTGGAAACCATGACAGTGGCCATTTATTAGTAGTTAGGTTAATTTTCAGGGGAAGGATGATTCCACTTGTATACATAGGTGGTAACTACCCATCCGACGACCGTGGTATAAATAGACTGCTCATTTTACATTTTTTACTTTCCAAAAATATCAGACATCAATGACCATAGACATACAAACTTAAGTCGGTACGAACCAGAGGAAAGTGTCCCAATCCCATGCGGCCCTTAGAAATATCCGCTGAATTTTTAATTTTTTTAATTTTTTTATAAAAATGAGAGCCCTAATTAGATTGCATCTTCGGTGAAATTTGGTAATTTCTTAATATTTTGATATTTTCTTTTTTTAAGCATTAAAAGTGCATCCATCTACATGTATCCATGTCTTTTTTTATAATAAAATACCAGAAATTTAGGAAAAAAAAAACTGCCAATTTCACCGAAATGAGAGATTTAGGTAAGGCTCGTACTTTTATATAAAAAAAAAATCAATAGATTTAGAAGTAGCCGTATAGTATAACGAAGCTAAAGAAAAAGGTCATAAATGACTGTCTTTTAATTTATAAAACCCATAAATCCTATCCTGGGCCCTTACAGTTTGCGCACATCAGTAGCTCGACACGGAGCTAAGTCATGTCTTTCTCGATCAGCTTCCTGCTCCATTTTCCTAGTTTTTCTTGTCATTTCTCGGCCATCATCCGCTAATGTCGTCATTCCCATGGCCGATTCTTGCATGATCCAAATGGTTTGTGGAAATAGTAATGATCCCGCAGTCTGCATCAACATAGCATATATATCCTCGGACCCTAAATCCAAGGTTGCATGCCATACTCGATGAATGCAACAACAGGTACAATTATGCTGCGGGGATACGTGGTGGAGGCGATAGAAAACTTGAATGCAGGGGCCTACTCGCCCATGATTCAGAGGTCCGTGGGCAGTCAGCCATGCGTGATGTATGAGACCACCTTCAAAGAGGTTCCCAGCCGTCCATTGCCACTGCCGGCCAGGAATAAATTGGTTTTACTGTCGGTGATATGCTGCTATACCCATTAATTGCCACCCAATCCATGATTGATCAATGATTATTGTTCGATGATACCTGTATGCAGCAATAAACAAATAGAATTAATTTGTAATTATTAATAATGGAAGTTTGACGGCTCATGATCAAAAACTCTATATTTTTCTCCTATCAATAACATATAGCATTTAATTTGATGATCAAAACTTTTTTATATCACTTATGACCATGAATGCTTACGGCGTTGGACTCCTCCTGGCTTGTTGGGTTTGGTCCTTCTGACTCAAGTTTTGAATAAATAGAGCTAGTTAATGACTAATGAGGCTGGTTCCTTCTAATTCTAAGGTTTGAGCTCTTTTGGCTGATTCATCGATTCCATTAGATTAGGTTAATTTGAACAAATTAACAAGGCCGGGTCCTGCCAATCCATATTTTGCAGGCCAACGCCGTTGAGCTACAATTCAGCTCATTGGAGAATCTGGCCTGTTTGGCATAGCTTCTTTTTGAAAACAAAAACCACTCTATTTAATTTATAAAAAAGCTAGGAATTCTAACTCCTCGCAAAACACAATACTCAACCAACTAAATGCTTGGGTAGACATAGCACATTTTTTTTCCAGGACAGAAAAAATGGGCCCTAATATATATTAAAGGATATTGCCTCAGATGGCCCACATAAAAATGGATTGATGAATAGAAACACTGTTTCTGTCGCCTAGGAATATGATGATTGTGGAAAGGGCCTAATAAGGAGGGTGATAGGTGACCAAAGAAGCTAAGACAAAAAAGTATGTTCAAGCTTATGCACAAAAGTTCGGTGAAGCCCTCTTGGTAAACTCCCTTCAATTGCTAATAAGGGTGCTTTTGGGGCACAATTTTAGTCAGGTTACACTGGGTTTAGGTGAACCTTAACTCTAAGTTGTTCATGTTTAAGTAAACCTTAATCCTAACTCTAATCTTAGAATTCGAGTTCAAACTAAGTAAACATTAGTTTTAGCTTTCGTTTTGGATTGAAATTCAAATTGATCTCAAATAAACAAAAGTTGAAATCTACTAGTAAAAATATTAAACTCCTCGAACATTATTCTATTTGCTCCAACTAATTCCAAAATACACTTTTGACTATGATAACCTGTTTATTAATAATTACACATGAATATATATAACCTATGATATCTTTGATTTTATGAAACGTGGTCTTCTAATTAAAAATTAATGCTAAGTATAATGAATATAATAAATTTTTTCTCAACAATCAAGGTAAGAAAAATAAATTCGGTTACATAAAATCACTATCTAAATAAGTTTAATAAAAGTAAGACATATTCATAGTTAATTAGTATGCATGCAATAATTTTAAAGAGTTAATATATTTGTAATTATTTACCAATTAAGTTAACATAGATGTAAAATATTCAACTTTTATGAACAATGTAGATAACATTTAGGTTTTAGATTATATATTTTACAGTTTAATTATATTACGATTACATGAAAATTCTTTTGCCATATTATAGTTAAAATGTTTAATACATAAACAAATATAATTTTTTTAACAATTAAGGGGGATATCAGGTTCGGACCAGGTTAACATAAACTTAGTATTGATATTGGTTTCTCTTGGGTCAGGTAAAAACCAGGTCTTTTTTGAACATTTTTATAAAAATGGAACTCATATTCAGTTTTTCCCCGAGTCGGGTTGAGCAGGTTCACAGCAGCTCAATACCAAGTTGCATCCCTAATTACTGGACTTCAATTAGAACAGCGGGCACCTGTTCATTGGTCATGTAGGCAGCTGGTCGTGATACACGAGGGGTAGGATGTGGGGCGGTTTGCATGACGGTAACGAGTGGGGCTGATGTTCCCGTCAGAAGTCAGAACAGTAAGCCCCCTGTCCTAATCCTGGTTCTCAATTGCTTCTGAGTTTTGGCAGCAAAGAGGAAGCGTGTGGGTACAAGTGATCCATCAGTCGGATGTGCTAGTCAATTTGCACCATGTAAGAGCTACAGGGCAGCTGCATACTGGCCAATCATTTACTTCTTGTTCCTAATTCTGATAGGAATATTATGATGCATAACCTTCGATTTCCTAATTCGACAATAGAGTGCTTTGGTTTCCTATGAAATTTTGATGAGCAGGAATTTTGCCACAATAATCGAAACAGATTTCCCAGAATAGTTGAGATATATCTGAAGAAATTTCCCTAATTACTTGCAAATTAATTGATAGTTACTAAAATGGGGCAAAAGTGATGCATAACGTCCTTTTCCACCAATTTATTTTGTTTGAATTTCGAAATCATGGCAATTGGCCAGTGGCCACTCGTAGGTCACTTCTGTATATAGGTGGTTGCTGGCCATCCAATTGGGCACATTAATATTAGTTCCCAAAAATTGCCACATATGTGGGTTAGAACCAAGAAACGAAGAAAAAAAGTTACAAAAGATTCCGTAATTTCTAAAACCATATATAAACCTACTTAGGCCATGCAATCTCTCTGCACACACCAATATATAGCCAGACATACAGCAAAATCATGTCGCGTCTGATAAGCTTCTTGCTCCATCTCCTATTTTTTCTTGTCATCGCCAGCACATCCTCTGCCAACAACACGGTCATTATTCCTAAGGCCGATCCTGACATGATCCAGACGATTTGCAAAGTTAACGATGATCCGGCAACATGCACCAACGTACTGACATCGGATCCTAGATATAACACCAGTGATCTACCGGGCCTTGCCACGATCGCTCTCGATCACGCCAAAACCGCAATAAGAGAGACGTGGGATTACATCCACCGCCAGTACGTACGAACGACCGAGCCACGGCTGCATTACTTCTTCTACTATTGCAGCCGTAGGTACAATTATGCTAAGGGTTACGTGGTCGAGGCTATGGAAGACTTGAATTCAGAGGCCTACTCGCCCATGATCGAGAACTCCGTGCTTGTTGGGGAGGCAGCCATGATATGTGAGGACGTCTTCAAAGAGCCTCCCAGCCGTCCATCGCCACTGACGGACAGGAATAAATTCGTGTATTGCCTGGGTCAGATTGGTTCTACCGTTGGCCATATATTGCTGTACCCATTGCCGCCCAACCCGTGATCGATCAATGACCATCGTCTGATGATACGTTGCGTTCCTTTAAGTAAGTTACTAATATGTATTTATGAATGTTGCAAGATATATATATATATATATGGAATTAGAATTGTAATTATTAATAATGGAAGTCTGAATCTCTAAGTCAGACAAACTAGTAGAGTTTGTTCTTGAGAATGTGCGCACTCGTAATTGTTCTGGTGACCAGTAATCAATGCAAAAAAAACTAATGGATAATTAGCCACATACATTATTCTGCCACGGAAAAAAGGTGCCTGCCAATACACGGTCGGGGTTGGCGGGAGGGGGCAGCAGGGCACCTCTTTCTCAGTCGGGAAGTGCGAGGAGATAAAGATTCTCAAATATTTTTTTCCTCCTCGCTCACATGCTTCAACCTGGCGTTTTGCAAGAGATGATTAGACTCTCGAATATTTTTTCATCCTCGCTCACGTGTTCTCCCTGGCGTTCTGCAAGAGATGCTTAGATTCTCTTTTTTTTTTTTTTTTTTTTTTTCCTTCCTCAGCACATGCTTGTCAACGGCGTTTTCAAGCTTATGCTTTGCCCTCTTGCTCTGAGAGATTTTCTAGCGCAGTGCCACTGCACCGTGTGTATATATATGTATGCTCTACATTTAGTTAGTAGGAGAAGAATTCCCATCCCAAAATCATCACAGAGATCAATGGCATCCAGCGGCTTCTTTGATGGCAGTGGAGGAGAAGTTCTGTCTGTCACTGTTTCACCTCCCAAGAGAGAAGGAGACTCTCTCGCTGCTGGGGTCTTCCACCACTCGTCATCAGGGCTTCTCCTCCACACCCAGGCTCCATGACTCCAACCTTCCCAATCAGCTTTTATGAGGCGATTGGAGTCTACTTCTAAGGATGTGATCCCCACCACGCAGACGAGATAGTGTCCATCTTGTCTGATGTGTACTTCAAAATGTTGCAAATAAATATGGACCCTCTCAACTGTCCATTGAGTTTCAGTTCCTGTCTTTTATGTGTCTGAGTGTTTGTTCCTCGTGGAATTCCAGTTTGCGCTTGCGCAACGTGTTTTAAAATAAACAAAATAAGAAGGCTTTTCCGCCTTATTTATATGCTCTCTCTTTCCAATTAATACAACTTTCAGCTTCAAAGACAGAATTGGCAAAAATTTGGTAACACAACCCCTGCCGATGCTGTTGTTGCCATTTCATTGCTCATACTCATTGGCTGCGACTGTGCCACTAAATTTTGTTGCCGAAGATAACTTCGTTTCATTATTGAATTTCTCGTCCTTATTGTTGTTGGTTTGTTTCAATGCAACCGTTTACTGCACCCGGCTAGCAATTTTATTTGTTTAATATTTTTTGAAAATTTTAAGAATAAAACTCTTAATCTACATGTATTTAACTTATGTATTAGATTTTATCATTTTTTCCATCAAAAAAGTTTTACCATATTTGAAAATTTATATATTTTTTATTTTTGAAAATAAGGATATCTTCGTCATTTCAAAAAACTCAAACCCCCTACTTTTAAAAATCAAATGTATATATATACACATTTTCAAAAATGGTAAAATTTAATTTATAGATTAAATGCATCTAGATTAACAATTTTATAAAAAAAATTTCAACAAAATATCAAAAATAAAAGTACTAGCTAGATGCATTGAAATTTCAATACATTCTCCATTGCTACGAGGGGGCACGATCTCTTACACCCGGGAGCAGGCAGCTCTCGGGTGCACACACCTATTTTTTAAAAAAGAACTTTTATAAAAATGTTAATATAGGTGTATTTAACATTTGTATACATTTTTACTATTTTTGGAGTATTTTAGATATTTATTTTTTATTTTTGAAAATCAGTGACATTTTAGATAATTTTAAATTACTAAAATACCACTGATTTTCAAAAATTAAAAATAAATATTTAAAAATCTCCAAAAATGATAAAAATTGATACAGAGGATAAATACATTTGGGCTAACAAGTTTATGAAAAAATTTAAAAAAAAATTAAAAAATAGGTGTATGGGCCCAGGAGCAAGCAACGCTGCCTCCTCCCAGGTGCAGAAGATCGCGCCCTTGCTACAAGGGCAGTTCTCCTACCCAGCGGACTGTAGTATTCAATCCCTTGATTTTTTAAAAAAAAATTCATCCAATTCATGCATTGTGCTTAAAACTATTTATTTATCTTGTATATAGAAATACACATAATTAAAATTTTTTATGATTAAAATTTTAAATTTTAATTATGAAGAAACTTATGAATTTAAACTTATTGTGGATTACAAATCTAATTAATATGATTTTTTACATATAATACAAATACGAATGGCGAAGAATATGATAGATGGCTTAGATCTATAACAAAATTTTAATTAAAATAAAAATATTAAATAATCCGACGAATTTCACGTTGCAACGGATTGCATGTGAGATTTTTCTCGTAATACGCTAACATTCTTAGGTGTTGCATAGGCAACAGCCATTATTGAAATCCTGTTTTAAAAGGTTAACTTCCAACATGCGATCTTCTTGATTTCTGGCAGTGTATTTGCATACGCTAGTTTTCTTTTTTTGGAATAAAATTTAGTAGCTAGCTACTTTTTTATTAATATTTATACATCATGATAACTCATATTATAATAAAGCATATTCATAACTCCTATGTAATTAAGCAAATTTTTCTGTAACATCTCCACACTAGGGATAATATGTGTAAAATACCCAAGGCATGTAAAATTACCCTCACTCCACCCGAAGGGAGTAAGGATTGAACGTGCAACCCGTGGGCATTCAGCCCTCATGCGTTATATTATTATGATATTACAGCGCTAATTCAGTGCATTTCAGTGCAAATGGTTACATGAATGTTATTTTTATATTTTTCTTTTTTTGTTTCTTTTCCACATATGTCGGAGCTCAAGATGGGAACAACGCTCAATGCTCCCAGGCGCATACACCCATTTTTTTATTTTTTAAAATTTTTTTTATAAAACTGTTAATCTAAGTGTATTTAACATCTGTATCAATTTTTACCATTTTTAAAGTATTTTAGATATTTATTTTTTATTTTTCAAAATCAGTGGCGTTTTGAAAAATGCTAAAATATTAATTTGAAAGTAGTCTTTTCAACGTCTAAACCGTCCAAAATACCATTTATGTGTGAATAAATGATTCGATAAAGTATTATCACAATCTAATACATATGTAAATGGATCTAAGAATTTTTCATAATTTACACATGAATATATATATATATATTAACAAATTTGGCTTATAAACATACTTGATTAGAATTTTACTTTAAAAAAAACATACTTGATTAGGATAAAACTTGGTCTCCTAGATAAATAAATTATGTTAAATAGAATAAATTGATTCAATTTTTCAACAATAATCAAAATCTTAAATTTTGAAAGAATTACATTATTCCGCTTCTATGCAATTTAGTTATGAAGAAGCGAGACCAATATATATATAGAAAAATATTTAAGCGCAGATGGACTATATAGTAATTATGTATAGACCGTCCCAAAATGAGGCCCACATGTATTAAAATTAACATCTACCCTCCTCATTGTATTTAAAATTATTTATTTTGATAGCATACCAATTTTCATCCAAATCTAACATGTGTATATACCTCATCTTAAAATGGTATAAAATCGATGTAATAAAATGATTTAACTTAAATATCAATTTCAAAATAATATTTTCAAAACATAAGCTGTCTAAAATATATCATTTATATACATAAATGGTTATATAACGTATTATAACATTCTATTATATGTGGGGCTCATTTTGCAGATAATTGCACTATAGTGATTCATTTGTACGAGATTGATTCTTATTCATATATATATATATATATAGAGAGAGAGAGAGCTACGCTTCTACATAACAAGGTCATATAGAAGCAGTCTCATGAAACTCTCTTGATTTTTAAAATATTAGTAATTGATTTAAAATTCAATCCATTTATTATATTTAATATCATTTATTTATCAAAATGTGAAACCCCAACTTAAGTAGAGTCCAATGCATGCATTGGACATATACAAGTGACTTATATGGGAATTAAATAGAATTTTGGATGATTTTAGAATTTTATGATATTTTGAATTAGGGTTTCCAAT
>JAXCLR010000050.1:63577755-63604973 GCA_035584095.1 Annona squamosa | reverse complement strand
TTTAATTTCTTGATAATTCTAGCATAAGATAGATCCTGCATTGATTTATGGATTTAATCAATGGTTGTTTTCTAACACTCAAACCCATCTTATAACCAAGTTTGAAGCAGCCCTTGGAAGATCTACACCTTCTGCAATTATGCTTGCAAGGCACATGGATACTATCCCCTTTCCCATTCACACGCAGTACATTGTTCGCTGCACTGCCAACAGTTGCAAATATCATCATAGATTTCTGGGCTCCATTGCATCAGGGAAAGGTCTCAGGTTATATTGCTTAGGCCCAACGTCCTTCCCTAACATATTGACTATCACGTGATCTACCCAGGATTGCTTTCGAGTCTCAACCACGTCAAGATCGTGGTAGCTGACACATTGGTTTAAGTTACATCAACGATCTGAGCGCCTCCACAACCGTTGAGCGGCTGCATGGGATATTCAACACTAGTAGCTCTTTAATTTGCAGAATAATGCTGAAAACGAAGTTGGATGAGTCGATGAAAGGCTTTATTTCTAGGACCTAATCAACCACTGTTGATATCTGTGACTCGGCTGGGAAGTTTGCCACGATTGCGTCATAAGTAAACGTTCAGAAATCCTCACACACATACATCGCGCTGACGAACAGGAATGAATTGGTGAACAACGGCCATGATATTCATACTACAACAACACCCAAACCCAATTGCAATACCTCACCTGGGGCCAATTTTGCTGTGCACGTTTTTTGCATCCTCAACTCTTTATCTTTTTGTTCTTACATTTTAAACCTCCAAGTTAAGCCAATTACATTTTAAACCATGAAAGCTCTGGTTCTTTTATATTTTAAATCCTGACTTGTAATAGCATCAAAAACGTGGTTCATCTGTGCGAATTGATATAAACATCCTTCAATATTAAAAAAGAAAACTTTTTATATGTTAAACTTGACTCTTATGTTTTCTCTATTTTACCTTAGAAGCTCCAACAATATCTTCACTTTTAATACAAATTTCATTTTTCTTTTCTTAAAAAAAAATATATTGTATGATATTTGCATTATTTCGCATATATTAACGGTAGTTTTTAACTCCATTTGTGTTAGGATTTAAAATACAAAGTTTTTTAGGTTTAAAATGCAAACGGCTAAATTTTGAAATTTAAAATACAAATAAACAAAGTTAAAGAATTTAAAATGCAAAAAAAAAAAAAAAATTTCTCGTGTGCTAGTTTTTTTTTTAATTTCGAACGTATTCGCAGGAAAGTTCTGTTATAACTAAAAAGCTAGGCCAAACAAGCACCTAGTTGGCTGGAGTTTAAAAGAGCTCACGTTTAAGAAAATCAAAATGCCTAGTTTGAGTGTTAATCGGAGCTCAATCTCATGAGTCCAAGAAGCCAATTCTAGCTCCCTACAATAGAAGAAAATCAATACGTGAAATGATCAACCCATGTTCGTCATCATTCGATCATGATACTTATGGCAAACTATAGCTCATGCGCCAGGGCGCTGCTAAAGGTCGGGAGTTGCCTGGGTTCTATTTTAATGGGGAGCTGTGTCTTCCATTTCCGAAGCAAGGTCTTCTGTAGACATATTGTCAATGATATTGTTAGATTTACACTCCTTGATCTAGAATTGGAAAAAAAATATGTACATTTGACAAGATTGGAGTATATGATATTAAAATCAGAAGAAAAAAAAACTATGCATAGCTCATGTAGCAAGAGAAATATATGTATGTGAGGAATTAGCGTTGGAATTAATGAATGATGTGAAATTTCGATGGCTAATGATAAAAGCCTTGCTGTCATGAGAGCCCACTCAATTGGGTCCTGAGGTCTCTCGTTGGGTTTGGGCCTTCTAACTCAGTCAGTTCCTTTCCATTTTAATCCTCGGAGATAATAAGGCTGGTTTCTTGTGGGAGTCTGAATTTGGCCCTGCTCTCGAGGCTTTTTTTTTATTTTATTTTCCCCCTGAAGTCTTCCGGTTTTGGATTCAGTACACCTTCGCGAGCTAGAGTCTTCTGAAATGATCAGTTAGACTCATTGCTGTCTTAATCAGCTTATGCATGAACAGGAGTCATTAAAATTTAGGATTTTTCTAAAAACGTACAGTGAACTTGAGTGCACTTAACTCGGGTACACCCGAGTGCTTTAACCTTTTTAAATTACTAAAATGCTATTAATTTTCAAAAATAAAAAAATAAATATATAAAAATTTCTAAAAATAGTAAAACTTGATAAATATATTAAATATGCTTAGGTCGATCATTGTATAAAAAAAATTTAAAGTAAAAAAAATAAATTAAATAGACCTGAATACATTGAGATTAAGTGCACACGGGTGCATTTAGTCACAACCGTTTTTTAAGTGAGCTCGATGCTTTAATAGCCGATGCTAATTAACTGTTTCGGTTTCTTATTCAGGTTTAATCGTTAAACTGTTTCGAACTGTAATAATAATTGTAATAACCCAGAACCAAATCCCAACGAACCAGGCGGAAGCTGGTGGGCTTGTAATAGCCCAGAACCAAATCCCACATCGAAAAGGATAGAAAGTTCCTGGTAGTTTATAAGTGGGTTTCAAGTTCAATATGGTGTGACGCATTTTAAAACCGTGCGGCTAAGCTGTCAGGCCAGAGTGAGTAATATTACACCGTGAGGCTCATAGCCCGCAAGCCCAATGGACGTTTTTTGGTCTATACGTGACAATAATACTTCAATTTCAAGGGCATTAGTGAACCTAGCTTTGGTAAGTTGGTTTCATATACGTCCGGCACAGTTGCCTTTGGTCCAGCCCTCAGTAGCGATGTAATCTAACAAGATTTAGACATTAATATTCATGCCAACAAAAAAGTGAATTATTTTCATTCATGTTGACAATTTTAGAAGTCTTTCTCCATGTCAATACTTTTTCGAATCAATTTCCTCTGTTACGATACTAATGGTTGCTGTTAAATTTAAGTTGAATTAGTTGTGAATGAACAAAAATATTCTTATACTTACATTTTCGGGACATTTTTGTCCATTCATGATCCATTGAATTTTAAAATAACCATATTAACAGGAATAAAATTAATTTAGGAAAGTGTTAGCATAGATGTAATACTTTTAAAATGGTTAATGTGAGTGAAAATAATTTAATTTTTTGTTGACATAGATGTTAATACCCCTTAATTTTATCAAAACTAAACAATCTATTAAAGGTAAAAAGCTTTTTTTAGTTTTGTACTCAATATATACTGTAATGTTGCACCAAGCAAGTGATCTGGTAAATTTTCAGAGAAGTTTTTGCTGGTGATGCTAAGCCTTTAGAAAAGAATATCAAATGTATAATATATTTTTAATATCTGAACTATTAATTATATTTCAGTTAAATTAGTATCATAATATACATTTTAATTATTTATATGAATTTTGAGAATTAAATTTATTAAAGATATTTATTTTTGAATTAATATTTTTTGATGAGTATGTATTTTACAATCATTTCAATTTATGTTACATTCATGCCCTTGAGACATTCTTACAATATTTTTTCATACACATTCTAATAATTATTTAATAATATTCCTATTTTTCCTATAATATCCTATGGGTGGACACTCTAGTGAAACCTAGGGAGACCAACTACTACTACCACATATTTTCAACTTTTTCTATTTATACAAACAACATGAGTAACAACACTAGGGTTTGAACACTCATGGGGAGGTTGTGAGGCAACCTCTCTGGCCACTGAGCTAAGCTTTATTGGTTTAGATTAATAATTAGTTTCGTAAATATTATATTACTCTAATTTTTGCTGTAGGTATCTTTTATTGTATTGATCATAATATATAGATTTAATTTTAAAATAAGCAGTTAATATTATAAAAAAAAACAGTGCATACGCATTTAACAATTTAAATCTCATTTCTGGATACTAATTATAACGTACAGATGATACAAATATCCAATAGATTTGACTTTTCATAATGATTTTAGTATAAAAAACACATAAAACATTTATTCCGTTGGATATAACATATGAATTTGATTTGAAAAGTAAGTAATCGATGTCACAAAAAAATGCACATTCGTTTGACTGTTTAAATTCCATTTTTATAGACTAATTATAATATATTATACAAATATTGAAGAGATTTAATTTTTCATAATGATTTTAATATGAAAAACGAGAGAAAGACGGAGAAAACATGAATGGAAATAATTAAACAGGATATGAAAAAAATGTTAAAATTTATTAAAATGTTAGTTTATGATCATCAAGAATAGCATAACAATATCTGTATAACTGACCCCAGGTAGTTCAGCACACATCATAAGATATCAATTTAAAATATGCTTGGTCCGTAGGAGTGAGCCGATAGATTTTTATAATCCGGGTTCGTACATACCTGTCTGTCCGGATAATCTTCTTTTCTAAGTTCGTAGTCGTAGTCTGGCACAGCCATTAAAAAGCAGGCGTAATTATCGCTGTTGAACAACAAAATTCATCGCCCAAATTTTGAGAAAATCTGGCGACATTGATTTTATACTCTACAAACCGAATTGCAACTCTGTAGTTCTTTTACAGTCAGATCGTCCGGTTTTCGCCGTTTTGTCCGTTCCAGGATAATTTCTAAAACCGCACTGCTTTCAAACAGTTCACAGTTCGATGGAACCAAGCAGGCAGAACCGGCTGAACCGCTTTTCGGAACACAGATGAAGCTACAGTAATGATCTTTCTAATAGCATTCTCGTAGAAGGCCTAACTGGATTTTATTATATGGTTAGATTTCTTCGTGGTGTTGAAATGTTTTTGGTGTAAAATTTTTTGAAATGAAAAAATAGATGCAATATGATAGAAGTAATGATAAAAAATAAAGAGAATAAAGTTAAAATAAATATATTAATTGAATGGATAATTATATAGAAATGATTGAAAAGTATTGTAGTTTGTACAGAAAGATATAATAAATAAATAAATAAGATAGCTATAGAAAATAAAAAATTTTAGATTAAAAAGTTTAGGATGAAACGTTTTATCTTTGAACAAATACACACTAAATTTCTTATAAGAATATAACGTTTTAAACTTTAAACAATAATTTAAAATGAACTCACCTCTGTGAAATATCTTTTTTATGTAACTCTTCATTTTTAATTATCTTAATAGTTACTAAAAAATCCGTTCTATTTATTATATTTAATATCATTTATATTATCGTGAAGACTTTTCATGTACCTAGTATCACTAGATATCGGCCATACTTAATATATCACTAGATATTAAGTATGTAAAATCAACTTAATAAAATAATTTAGTACTAAAGTATTATTTTTGAAGTATTATTTTCAACATCTAAACTATCAAAAATATTACTATTATGAGAATAAATAATTCGATAAAATATTATTATAGTCTAATATATGTGTGAATTAATCTAAGTATTTTTCATAATTTACACATCAGCATATATTTAAGTAAATGTGACCTGTAGACAAGCTTGATATTAAAGAAAGTGAATGAATTGAATTTTACGTCAACCACCGGCATTTTAGAACTTAAAGTTAGAAAGGCGCCGGGCTTTAGAGCTGGCTGGAGGATCTCGCACTTCGAAATTTCTGAAAAACTTGCTTAAGTTGTAATAACCCCAAGATGGGTTGATTGCCTAATTACATCAAATGAATTATCATCCAAAATATATAAACTAAACGTCCTCTTGCACCTGAATTTTATCTAAAACCTTCAAAACTGCCATCGACTGCTTTAATTCATGGGTTGCACCCGGCGATTCTCTAGTGGAATCTCTTTTAAAAAATGATAGCCCACAATATTGGCTCTGAGTTCTCAAGTGGCGTGAAAGATTATTCAGCTTCTCCAGTAGCTGGTCGTAGTCGACTTCCCCGCTCTTGTTACAACCCCACCCAACCTAAGGGAAAAAATGACAACTGGGGACGTAACATATTACTTGACCTTATATGCGTAATTATAATTTATTCGGCTTTTGTCTCGTTAAAAAAATTTTATATACCCTAAAAGTTTTCCATTTTACCAATATATATATTGGCGCTAAAAGATAAGTTTTGGCCATCGTCATTGTGAAGCATATCTAATTATTATTTAAAAAAAAAAAAATCCAAGGCATTGTAAATCGTTAACCTGTTTCTCTACAAATCGTATCGTGTCCGTCATCCTTGCATGCGTATTGCATGATAGGTTGAGTGACTAATAGTTCAAGTTTTTTGCAACGTTGCCTATTTCATGTGATCAGATGAAGCATCCTCGGATCCCGTAAAAATGTTGAATTTTAAAAAATTAAATCTATCAAAAAATTTATAAAATTTTAAATATAAATTAAATAAATTCGAGAAACAATTTCACGAAAAAATTTAAAAAAAAAACTTTCAAAATTTTGTATATTGAGCTCGACTAACACAAGCTTATGTTAGGCTGGTCAAATAATATCATAACCTCCCGTAAATTAATCCAATACATGATTCTTTTTTTATTGGTATGTACAAAGTACAACTCATATGAGCAACCACACGTTCTCTATTATCAAGCCGGCATCGCTCGAGTGGCACCCAATACGTGACTCTTTGAGATATATGTATCATAACCCATGCATTTCAAGTATGAATGTGTAAGGTTCTTAAATAGAGTGGAATCCAATTAACTAACAATAGACAACGAATAAGAAGCAAACATTTTATTTTTTTCTAGAAAAAAGAGAGGGATATTCTGACAATGCATCCTTCATGAGTAAACTGCATTAGCTAATTCAGGACAGGAGTTCCAGCTCTATTTTGTTACAGCTCACTGTTTTCTAATCACGTGGGTTACTACCCTCTGCACTGCATTCACGCGTCTTACTTAGCTAGGTAGAAAAACTGGGAGTACGAAACAGATTAAAAAAAGAATAGACTCCCCACAAGCAATCTGCAATACAATGCCGGAAGCTAAGATCGTCAGCGATACCACCACCACGGGGGGCTCCTTCACGCCGGTCGAATCCGGTTCGGCGCTCCAATCGCGCCGCAAAGCCGACGCCGTCCGTGCTCTGCTTCGCTTCCTCTGCCTCTTCTCTTCCACCTCCGCATTCTCCTTCATGCTCGTCGCCGAGCAGCGTTCGAGCGTGTCCGTCCTCCTGTTCCAGATTCCATTGCACGCCAGGTGGTCGTTTTCCGACTCCTTCGAGTATTTGGTTGGCATCTCCGCATTGGTCGCCGCCCACTCGCTCGTGCAGCTGGTGCTGAGCGTTGCGGCGCTGTTGAAGAAGTTGCCAGCGGGTGAAGGCGGTCGGAGATATGCATGGGTGGTGTTCGTGGGGGATCAGGTATTGGCCTATGCGATGCTGAGTGCTGGGTCGGCTTCTGCCGGTCTGAGCAACCCGAACCGTGTGGGGATCAAGCCGCCCTTCCGTCTGCCCAACTTCTGTAAGCTATTGCACCGCTTCTGCGATCGGGCTGCACTCTCGCTCTCGTTTGCTTTCTTCAGCTTCCTCTTGCTTGCTGCGTCTGCTTTGCTTCACGTGATTTTGCTTTCTTTCTGATAGATCACTCCAAATCCAATCTCTGGTTTTGGTTCGAGAGAAAGGGAATGGCGTGTGAGCTATGGAGATTTGTGCTCCCAGTCCTGGCATGTGTTGGTGGTGAAAGAATCAGTTTTTTTTTTTTTTTAAATGATAGAAGAATCGGTTACTGAGTTAGGGAAGCTTGATTGGATATCTGATCCATGTCTGTTTCTGTCCAGCCACTTCTTTTACTTTGTTTAGATTTGAACAAGACAAATAATCTTTTTATTTTGCATCACTATTTCTAGTTTTCAGTCATTAGTCCTACATGTAGTATCATCACCAGTATCTTTAAGATTTAAAAAAAAAAAAAAAAGATTTACACCAATATCTGTTTTAAATAGAAGAAAACTGCCTTTTCAGCCTTCACTATGGTATTTTCCATTTTCCTTTTCCGGATTTTATTTGAGGATAAAGAAAAGAGGTGGAAAATAAACTTCTAAAACTGGAATACAAAATAGAGGGAAACTTTTGATTAAAAAATTGGTATAATAAGACTGCTAGTGATAGAAAAAAGGTAAACAAATATAAAAGATATAAATTTTAAATGGTAATAATTCAATACTATGCATGCAACGAGCCTCAACGCATGAGCTGTTTTTAATTTTTATGTAATGTCATGTATATTTACGTGATATTTTCTAATGTACTCGAGCGCACTTAGCTTCACTTCGCCCAAGTATATTTAACCCATTTTTTTATTTTTTTTAAAATTTTTTATACAAGTGTTAATCTAAGTATATTTAATATGTGTATTTTTATTAATTTTGAATATTTATAGATATTTTTTTGAATTTTTAAAAATCAATGGCAATTTTATAATTCATAAATTACAAAACTGCCATTGATTTTAGAAAATCCAAAAAAATCTAAAAATCCAAAATTAGTAAAAATTAATATACATGCCGAATAAACCTAAATTAATACTTATATAAAAAATAAATTTTTACACCCAAGTGTACTAAATCACTACTCTATGTTTCGTTCACATATCAATAGTCGGAATCGTTTGCCTGCTCAAATCATGCCCCGTACCCTTCACTATCCAGTGCACAATAGTAATGTCTGATTAGCATGCTATACTATGTAACATATTCATAAAGACTGCATAACATCACATGGCCAGTATCAATACTGTTTTAATCCGCTTTCATTTGATTTACAGCCGATGCAACAGCGAGAAACACACGAACTTCTCAATCATTTTGCGAGTTCCACAACCAACAATCTACTGGAATATCAACAATTTAAAAAAAAAAAAAAAAAAAAAAATTTATTTTGCAGTTTATTCATCAACAACAGCGTTAATTTACACCCATTGCACCATTGATTGGGATTTTCCGACTCTTCGCTAGGTGGATGGCAAATCAAATTTACAACAGACAAGAAAAGGATTCTTATAGGTCCAATCCGTCGATGATCAATTGAGCCTGCTTATGGGTTGGACTTACGCTGCCAGCCCGGCTAATTTTAAGTGCAGCCACTGCCTTCTGTATCTCCATGGTCATCGCACTGTCCACACTCCCAGCTGAGTACTTCTTATGCAGCTTTTGTAAATGAAGTTTCAGAGAGCTGCTGCTCAGGCCTGCATTCTTCCCGCAGATTGGGCATACTTTCATCACTGGTTTCCGGAGCTGCCACTCCATGGAAGCCTTCCCATGCAATTTCCTATCAAAATCCAGAAGGGTCTTTGCAAACCCATCATTTGGCTGCGCCCGGCGGTGAACTCTTTTCAGTTTGTTCCATGCTTCTAACAAAGTCATGTTCCTGCGTACAGAAACAGCTCATCAGGAATGGAGCGCCCCATTGACTCTACCTTAGGTACCTATTCCAGCTTTTCACAATTATTGCTTACTTTTTTAGCATCAAGTAAGCTAAAACAACTGTAGCGCTTCTACTTCTCCCTTCAAAGCAATGGACCAGAACCTTTCCCCCTGAGGACACTACATTCTCAATAAAATCGGATGCCTCCTCAAACAGATCACTTATCTTCTCATCCTCACTGTCAGATATCTGCACGACATGTCCACAGATTCTCAGCAATGGAAACAAATAAATCGAAGCCTCCAAAATTCAGTTAGTTAATAATTAATACCATGAACCGCGACAACTATTTAGCTAACACTGGCATCCAAAATTCAATTAGAAGGAACAGAGGTTGTTTACCCATATGCAAGCATGTCAACAAATATCCACATGATATGAAGGTGCAAATCAGGTCGGGTCTGCTTAAGTTGAGATCTCCTCTCTAACCCTATTTGCAAAACCTTAAGTCAAGGCTAAATTCAACCCTATCTATTTTGTACAATAATTCAATACTTATCATAAGCATGGAAGCCCCATGCTTAGCTTTTTTGTTTTTTAATTTTAAAATTTAAATCATTCATCGTGTTCAACACTTCTTATTTTATCATGCCACCAAAAATAGTTTCAGTAGAAATTTGCTTAAGAAAAATAACATCTTTCGAGAGTGAAAATATAACTTTTAATATTTTTGAAAAACTGCATATATACAAGTTTGCACATATGTAAATTTTGGAAAGATAGTTGGATTAATAAATAGTTTTTTTATATTGCATCTCATCTTAATCTATATTACAATACCTTACATTACTTTTATCTCATTTCATCCTACACATCAACCTCTAAGTACTCTTTACAAACACTTCTCACACAAGAGACCATAGCTTCCACACACGAGGACAAAATTCTCATTTACATAACTTGAAGCCCTGACAATAGCGCCATCTGCCCAACACCATGACCAATCGAGCTACACTCAATTTGTCGGTTAATAAACAGTTGGAAGAAGAGCAAATGAGAAATAGGAGGAAGAGCAAATGAGAAACAAGAAAAAGGAGAGGGTGAGGAAAATATTTTATAGTCAATAGAAACTTCTATTTATATATCAAATCAAAATATAGATTCAAAAGATTTTTATGATATCTATTAAAATTTTAAAATATTTTATAGAGCTTGATTTCTCATATATTTTTATTATAAAAATCTTATCAGAATTTCTTTAATAGATACTATTATTTAGAGCTATTAAATCTTTCTGCCTATCAAGCCAAATAATAAAATTTTCGAAAAACAAATTTTGATTTAAGAATCATGGTAACAAGTAACACTCACGTATAAATATTTTAGTTTATTATTTTTATATCTATGCCCCACCTTCACTTTATATGCATGATTGTTTTAATAAATATAATTATCTAATTAAATTAATCTTTAAAATAGAAATTTCATATTAAAGAATAAAAAATCCTTTTTACCAAGACTACTTTCCAATTTATGAGTTATATAGCAACACAATTATTAAGTAATATTATTTCAAAGCAATGATATCTAATTATGTCTATGTATTTTATGATTCCATCTATCAACCATACAATAATATTCTACGTGGTCAATCGTAAGCGGTTATTTTTATAAGAAATTGTATTTTATATTAACATACAAAATAAGGTCAAGTCAGGTTAACCAACCCCATGACTCGCACCAGCCTACTTTAAAATCAAGTTGGTTCAACTCAGGTCATACAACCTAATTTTCAAAAAATGTCGAACCCAACCATATTACAAATCGGGTTAAGTTAATTAGATTCAAGTTAAGACTAACCCTATTTACACCCCTTACATGCTACATCTCCGATATGCAACCCATCACTGTAGGATCATGCATATTTATCAAATATTAAATATCATTTCACATATAAACTCACAATAGTACTATGATTGGATGATGTAATAGACCCTATCCACCAAAAAGCATTCCTATTCTTCCGATGGGAGACTTCCAAAACCACTAATACTAAACAAAGCAAATGCAAAACAACAAATGATTAATTACAGAAATATATATATGTAGGTTCCACTTCTATGTAACCAAGTTACATAGAAGTGTAGTCATGTAACCCCTATAAATTTTAAGATTTTGATCTTTAATGTAAAATTCAATTCATTCATTGTATTTAACACTATTTGTTCATCTAAGAAACCAAGTTTCATCTCAAATGAGTATGTTTATGGGTCACATTTTTTGAAAAATAATGTTATGCATGTGTAAATTATGAAAAACACTATGATCTGTATTAGAATGTAATAATACTTTATAGGATCATTTATCCATGTATAAATGATATTTTAGACAGTATAAATGTTGAAAAAACAACTTTAAAATTGATATTTAATATTAAACCATTTTATTACATTAATTTTCAATAGGGCCCATCTACAGTGATACTTGACAAATTAAAAGGTTTCCAAGAAACTAAAAATAATATTAAACACAATGGATGGAATAGATTTTCTATCAACCATCAAGATTTTAAAAATAAAAGGAGTTACATAGAAAATGGGTTTCATGAAAGAGAGATTGTATGTGTGTGTGTGTGTGTGTGTGTGTGTGTGTGTATAAATAAAGAGAAAGAGAGAGAGAGAGAGAGAGGGAAAAAAAAAGTTATTCGGATGTAGCACTACTACACCGGAACAGCGGTACATTTGCCCAAAAATGGGCCCCAAGCATATTAGAATATAATGAAACTTTATAGAATCGTTTATCCATATATAAATTTTATATCAAATGGTTTATATATTGAAAAAATCACTTTCAAGTTGTTATTTACATGAAACTATTTTATTACATTAATTTGTATCATTTTTAGATAAGGTCCAAATACATCCAATTGGGATGAAAATTAACATGATAATAGAATACGTCATTCTAAATATAATGGATGGAGTAGATTACAATTTAATAATCATTTAAGGCTCATTTTGACGCTATATATATATATATATATCAGTCCCGCTTCTATGTAACTCAGATACATAGAAGCAAACTCATGTTACCCCTTCAAAATCAAATATTTTAATCCTTGATAGAAAATCCAATCCATTCATTGTATTTACTATCGTTTCCTTATCTAGGAGACTAAGTTTCATCCCAATCAAGTATATTTATAGGTCACATTTGTTCAAAAATATGTGTAAATTATGAAAAGCACTTATATCTATTTACACATGTATTAGAATGTAATAATAATTTATAGAATCATTTATTCACATAGAAATAATATTTTAGACAGTTTAGATGTCAAAAATACTACTTTAAAATTAGTATTTTAGCATTTTTCATAATTTACACATGCATATATACATTTTCTAACAAATGGCCCATAAACAAGTGAACCCATGTAGCCCCTTCAAAATATAAAATTTTGATCTTTGATTAAAAAAAATCTAATCCATTTATTATATTTAACATCATTTCTTTGTCTAGGGGATCAAGTTTCATTTCAATCGAGTATGTTTATGGGCCAAATTTGCTAGAAAATGTATATATTCATGTGTAAATTATAAAAAATGCTAAAATATCAATTTTAAAGTAGTATTTTTCGACATCTAAACCATCCAAAATATCATTTTTATATGAATAAGTGATTCTATATAGTATTATTATATTCTAATGCATAAATAAATAGATCTAAGCATTTTTCATAATTTACACAAATATATATATTTTTGAACAAATGTGGCCCGTAAACATACTTGATTAGGATGAAACTTGATCTCCTGAATAAACAAACAATATTAAATACATTGAATGGATTGAATTTTCCATGAATAGTCAAAATCGTAGATTTTGAAGGGTAACATGGTTCCACTTCTATGTAACTCGGTTACATAGAAATGGATATATATATATATATAAGAAATATTCAAGTGCAGCGCAACTACACCGTAACAGCGGTGTAATTGCTCCAAAATGGGTCTCACATGATCATAAAATTATAATCTACTTCATCCATTGTATTTAGAATAATGTATTCTATTATCGTATCAATTTTCATCCTAATCGGATGTATATGGACCTCATCTAAAAATGATACAAATTCAACGGAATAAAATAATTTCATATAAATAACTTCAAAATGATTTTTTCAACATGTAAACCATTTACTTCAAAATTTATATATGGATAAAATGATAAATGATTGTATAAAGTTTCATTGCATTCAAATATGTGTAGGGCCCAAAAATGATTAAATAACAACTGTGCAATTGCCCAAAAAATGGGTCCCACACATATTAAAATGCAATGACACTTTATAAAATCATTTGTTCATTTATAAATCCTACTTTAGACAGTTTAGATATTGAAAAAACTACTTTAAAGTTGTTATTTACATCAACCTATTTTATTATGTTGAATTTATACTATTTTTAGATGAAGTCCATACACATATCCGAATGGGATGAACATTAGTATGGTAATAAAATACATGATTCTAAATACAATGAATGGAGTAGTTTATAATTTTATGATCATGTGGGGCCCATTTGGGCACAACTGCATTGCTATTACAGTGAAGTTGTGCAACATCTCTCTCTCTCTCTCTCTCTCTCTCTCTCTCTATATATATATATATATATATATATCCTCAACTTATGACTTCCACTTCTGTCAAAAAAAAAAAAAAAAGAAAAGAAAAAAACTCACGAGGTCCACCATAATAATCAAAGACTTGAATCATGTTAAGGAAATAATGGGGAATGTCAAATGACAAAGTCTTTTCAAGACACAGAATATGATGAAGAGTATATATGACTGTTATCAACAAGCTATGCCAAACAAAAGTCAATCTATGTCATAGACCTACTATGAAAAGGGACCATCCCATGAAAATTTTCTTTCATGGGAACACTACATATAGAATGAAGCGCTCTTAAAATAGACTGAAAATTAGGGGTCCAACTTGGTACCGGGTCAATCCGGACCCGGTACCAAAACCAAAAATGGATTTTATTTTTTAGATTTTTTCCAAATAGACTCTGTTTTAACCCACCCGTAGAAACCCGAAACCAAAACAGGGTTCGTACTAACCCGGTCCGAACCCGGTGTAATTTATATAATTTTTACATAAAATATTCATGTTTTTTAGTTTTTTTTTTTGGAAACTTTGGAGACACGAACTCATTTGAATTTTGAATTTGTTTAAAAGTGGATGTAAGCTTATTTAAACTTGAGATTTGTTTATATTGTCATTTTAAATTTGAATTGCACTTAAATTATATTGGAATGTTGAACCATTATACTTAGTGTATTTAAATTTAGTTACTTTGAATAACTGTTATGTGGATTATGTTTGAATTTGAGTTGACATGATAAATCTATTTCATATTATACTTTCTGTTAGTATGAGAAATCTGTTAGTTTAAATTTCAGATTGTAGTATAAATTTGATTCATATTTTAAGTTTATTGATATGACAAGTGGTCAATTTCTATTTTAGCAATTTATATAATAAATATTCAGTTTGAATTCAATTTCAGCAATTTGTATGATAATATTTAGTTTCAACTACAATAGTTGGTATGATATGTTCACTTTCTATTTGCTACACTTGAGTTATTTTCATTAGTTATTAAATAGAAATAACCAACTAGTCATAAAACTAACTAATTTGTCATTTATTTGTTTCTATAGGGTGCTGAAAAATTGCTTGCATAGTTCATTCAAAGAATATTGCAGAATTCAGCATGATGTTGCAGAATTCTTTGAAAGGATGTTGCAGAATTCAGCGTGCGGCTTGACTTCGTAAACATAGGTGTGTATATCCCAATAATTTTCTTTTAGATTACAATTAAATTTAGAAAAAATAGTTTATTGGTTCTAACCCGAAACCAAACCAATGCGAACCCGGTCTGAACCCAGATTAAATTCTTAGGGTTTTGGTTTGGGTCTTGGTTTACTCCAACCCAATTGGCTTAGGGTTTGGGTTCACTCCAACCCGGTATAACCCGACCCGAGTTGCACCCCTACTGAAAATATCAGAATAACTTTTTTTCTCTTTTCAGAGTAAATTTTTTTTTTCTTTTGCAATTTCCCTTAACAATTAAACCACAAAGTGTGTTTTCAAGTTGTCGAAACCAGATGTTTTTATTATAAGCATAACACAAACCAATGTTTCCAGAGGTCAAGTCTGTTTCCCTTCAAGTCCCCTGGGAAACTAGTGCATGATATCACCAATGTGTTCATTGACGGAAGACATAAGAGCCACAATAAAAGTAATTGTCTCTACTATCTATAAAAATTCTGGAAGTTGTGCCAAATCACTATTCAATAACTATAGAAACCAGCACTCGGAAATGCATCAATTTCTGTGGTGTTTTGACACTCGGAATAATCAAGGGTACAGCGAAAAAATTAAAAGCAATAGTAACAGTTTTTAGGAAAGAAAAGGGTAATTAGTACTTACCGAGAAGTTCTTGTATTGGAAAAGGTCAGGATACTGAGAGTCAGATTGTCCAATTTCATTTGAACAAAGGCACAGTATATGTGCGACACCCAAGTGCTGAAGTGTATAAAGAGATCTTGCAGCCAAAGCTCCACCAATAAATAGGTTTTCTGTAATCTTAGCAGGCCGCTCCGTGTTTGCAGCCTCAGATATCAAGGCTATCCTCTCAAGAATGTGTTCGAGCCTCACCTGCAAAATCCAGATAAAGATACATTCTTCCCTGAATAGCAGTAGACAAAATAAAAAATGTTGAGATTACCTTCAACTCATAGGCATCAATGACACCATTGTTGTCACTTCCTTCAAAAAAACCTGAATTAAAATTGTTTTCTTGGCAGAATTTAACTGCTTCCATTTTGAGCATCTCATTCCACTGGTCCAACTCTCTATTTAATTCTGCATCAATCTGAGATAGATAGTGTCAACTGCACATTCTATTCTGGGCCAAAAATAACACTTCCCTGCGCTGATAACTAGCATTTTATTCATATAGTAACCCAGAAAGAAACTTATATATTGAGAGCTGATAATATAGAAGTTTCATGTGGTTTCCCATCTGAATGGTGCATTTCTGAAGCATATTCGAGGAAATAAAAAAAAAAAAGCAACATTTTGAAGGAAATTACTGGAATTGGCATTCAGCAGAATCTAGATGAAGGCAAAGTGAGCATGCATCAACCAGTCAAAAAACGGTCCTAATGAATCATTTTTTTAAAAAATTACATCATGTAGATGAAAAGAATTTTCAGGGGGCATCAAAAGACAAACTCTTCAGCTAAGACATGAACCAAAAACTACTGGTCTCCCATCCCAGTACACATCAATTAAAGACAAACTCACGGTAACACAAAAGAAATCTTCAATGATGGGTAATGGCCCAAGACCAATAAGCAGATTGGTCTGCTTTTTGGTAGAATAAGGCGATGGTAAAGTTGTAAAAGGAATGCACTTCTGTCCTCCAAGTATAAAGGCCGAATTCGCATGACAACCAAAATCACAACACTTGGATATCAAAAGCCTCATATTTTCATACTCAAATCTCCAAAATAAATTTCAAGAGGATCAAGCAAGTTAAAAGATGTTTCAAGGGTCAACGGATTGAATAACACATCAAAAGGATCAAAATCTGTCATGAATTTATGAAAATTAACCAAATATCTAGCAATGTGGACTGCTGAGAAAGTCGCAAGAATCGTCAAATGTTTCAAAAAGTAACCAAAGCTTGATTTAAAAAAAAAAATCTTTAAGGATTTTCTAGGGGGAACATTTTATAAGGTAATGCAATAGCCACTGAAAATTCTTAATTATCATATCCCTTAATCCTCAAAATTTATAATAATAATAATAATATTATTATTATTATTATTATTATTTGAGAACTCTAAATTTAAAAATAAAAAAATAAAAAAAAACTTACACATGGTTTTTATTTCTTGAGAAAACATATGATAGAATTCCAAGAAAATTAATATTGAAAGTACTATAAAAGAAAAGAATCATCAATAGATATGTTAATATTAGATAGATAGATATATATATACATATATTAGTCCAGCTTCTATGAAACCAATTGTCTATGTAACCCCCTTCATATTTAAAATGTTGATGATTGATGAAAAATCCACTTTGTCTATTATATTCAGCATTATTTATCGTACTTAGGAAACCATTTATTTATCTAATATCACTATGCATGGGCCCTATTGAAAATCAATATAAAAAATTGGTTTAACGGTAAGGGTGTGTTTGGTAACACATAACAACCCTATTTTTTAATCATTTATTCACATCTCTTCCTATACAACTATCCTAATTTTTAATCATTTTTACACAACTATCTATACAACTAACCTATCTATTTTAACTTTATTTTCTTTAGTCCTTATCATTACTCTTATCATATTACATCATTTTCTTCCACTTTAACAACTTTTACACCAAAAATATAATTACAATAGATGGAACCAATTTTATGTAGTTTCTTTCATATCACTTTTACACTCTCCAAATACAATGACATGAAACAAATAAGAGGGTTTTCATGATAATATAATTCACACTAAATATAATGGATGGAGTGGATTTTCCATCCATCATCAAGATTTTAAAAATGGTTGGGGTTACATAAAAAGCGATTTCATAGAAGCGAGCCCGATATACATACAGTATGAGGGGGCTATAACGAATGTGAGAATCACGAGTGGAGATATAAGTAACTTTCCAATTACAATAGGTTTAAAAAGGCTAAGCTCCAAGTCCTTACCTTTTCACTCAGCATAGCCTTACCTTTTCACTTTAATGGAGGATAAACTTGCTCGGCATTTTACAATAAGAAATACCAAAGTGCATGTTATTTGCATATGATATAGTCTTAATAGATGAAATAAGAGAACTTGAAATTAAATTAAGTACAAGGATACTCTAAAAATATAATGGTTTTAGAATCAGTCAAACAAAAAGTAAATAGATGGAATGCAACTTTAATAATAGTGAGCACCTTGATAAAAAAATTTTAAAAAAAAACTAATTAAGATTTCAAACTAACTAGTAATAAGAATTGATCACTTTCAGAATTTAAGATCAATAATTCAAGAAATGCAAAAATTGAGAAAACTGTCATAGATAAAATCTAAATAGGATAGAAGAAATATCAAAGTGCTTCAAGAATTGTTTATATAACTGTTGAGTTCCAAATAAATTTTTTTAAAAATTTTATAAGACTGCAGTTATGTCAGTTATGCTATTCATGGCAAAATGTTGAACAATTAAAAAACAACGTATATTTAGAATGACCAGTAAAAATAAAAATGTTAAAATAGATAAGTGGTAAAACAAGAAAAAATAAAATTAGAAATGAAGCAATTCAAGATAATATGAAGATCAAAGCAATATGTAATAAGATGAGGCAAAGCAAACTTAGGTTAGGCGTGTTAAACAAAGGCTTGAAATGGCACCAATTAGTAGAGTTAAATTTATTCAAATATAAGGTAATAAGAGAAGGAGATGATGAACCAAAAAATGTAGATAGAAGCAACTAAACAAGATTTTAAAAAATATTAGGGATTACAGAAAACATAGTTCATAATCATAAAGAATGATGCAACATGATCCATGCTACTGACCCCACTTTGGTAGGAAACAGCTTCTAATGATGATGATGATGCTTCTCATGGAAACAGCCTCTTATTGGATGGGTCCTTTAACATGCCTCTTAACATATTGTGAAGTAAGCTTACAAATTTCATGAACTAAGTTAGTTTGTTTGTTTGTTTTTTTTTTTTTTAGCGCTTAGATGCAGGAACTGTATAGCCACTGACCTCCATGCTGAAAAAGGCAGTACAATGAACCGAGAATGCATACTGTTATAAGAAGAATCCCATCTACCATTTTTGATAATGGAAAGAATGATGAAGGTCAAAAATTACCCATCTTTCCCTAATTTGTAACGGCATCAGAGATCGTTATTATCCAAATCTAGAAAGAATATCTTGCACCTTTGCATATTTATTGAAATCACGAAGCTTCATAGTTAGACGTAGACCACGATAAGGCTCCCCACCTCCCCTAGAGTACTTCCCATGCCAACTCTCCCGAGACATAGGACAAGCTGAATCTGAGCTCTCTCTTGGTCCTGAAGAAGACAACTTTGAAGCTGTCTTTTGTAACTCTGAGTCATTTAAGTCCAATTGAGCATCCCCAACAGGCCGTCCCTTACTTGCCGGAGAGGAGCAATTGACACCCAATCCATATGCCGGTGATTCAGAAACCAGAACCTCCTCCTTATCAATATCCCCATAGGAGCTTCTATTCATTATTAAAAGACATGCCCGTGAGAGGCTATCAAGCTTCTGGTAAAGCGTCAGAAGGAATAAATGGAAGCCCTGCAGGTCCCTCAGAGCTGCACGAAATCCAGCACGGAACTTATGAACAATTGAAGCCATGTCAAGTGGGCATGGATCTGTCTGTACACTAACCTCTTCAGGAATGCCTATTTTTCCACAAGTTATTTCAAATAACAGATTTGCTGAGTACCCTGCACTATTGAGGAGGAGCTCAACTAGTTTTGGATAATGGGCCTGGTCATTTGCACGTTTTCCTGCAGGAGGTCGGCGTGGAACACCAGAATCAATCACTACAATGTGAAAACTGCATGATTTTGATTCAGAGTCCTGAGTTTTTATTGGTGTTTGGCTAGATGTTGGTGTATCCAGCAAAGAAGACATTGAGCTCTGAGAGACAAGTTCAGGACTACAAGGACTTAATCTGCCATCTACTGAGATGGATCTTCTATCTTTCTGAAGTGCTCTAATTGCACTGGGCTCATATCTTCTCAGCACAGAATCAAAAACTTCTCCCAATGCATCCATTTCTACACATGCAATTTTTTCTGCAGATAACAGATTTGCAGAATTGCCGCGCCAACCAAGCTCACGACATGGGAGTCTATCTTCATTCCGAAGAACAAGGTCCAAGAGCAAGATCCGGCCAAGGGCAGAGGCAGTATGTTCAGCAGCTTCCTGTGACTCAAATGCATTCGAACTTTCGAGAAGAGGGGAACCATGAACATAACTGCACAAAAAATTAATTAATTCAGTTCCAACTTGACAACTGAGCATTGAGATTCCCTAATTCCACAGGTCAACCCAGCGCCTAGACACCATAATATAGCACAGAGAAGCATATATGGTGAATATCTGAGGCATCCATCTAAACCCTGCATGCAGAAATGCCATCACTGATAAACCAAGCTAATTCAGACACATCTGACCATAAGAATCCAATAATACAAATTGGATAGTTTTTCTGGCCTTCTGTTTCCCATTTACACCATGGAAACCTGATAGGGGGCCACAGGGGAACCTTCTTAATTGCCAAGCCATGGAATCAGTGCAATATGAACAGTTGTTGGAAGGTTAAAATATCACAAGCATGTGTGGAGGATAAACAGCAGGGATCTAAGACTGGCCTCTACATACAGGTGGAATTAGTGAAACCCTCATACTGCTACACAATATTCACTAAAGGAGCAGGTTGTGTCTGCACTTCATCAAAAGTAGGCACCGACTCATTTCAAGAGCCTCCAAAAGCTCTGAACACGTCAGCTGACTGCCTTCATCTCCCTCCATGATTGCAAAATCTCTTGCTTTCTCTGCAGCATCCTTGATCTGCTGCCACTCAGGGCTACAATGATGAATGACTCTAGCCTGACATAATTAGAATGAGAGAAAATAAAATTAGGTCCATGCATCAGGTTGTATTAGATTTCTGTACCTTGCTCCTGTGGCCAAATAATACACACCTGTGGTGTCCGAACGCCTAGCCATTTTGCAAACTCATAGCCCAGCCGTTCAGATTGTGTGGCCATCCTCGTTGAAGATACCTTTATTACTGCTGCTGCTTCAAGTGGCAAAAGTTCATTGTTCTCAAGCCTGTTGAACAGCGCAAAGAAAACAACCCCACCAGAATTTACAGTCACCTATAAAACAATGAATATGCACTTAGTAATGAATTAACTGAAGAAATGGTGACAGAAAACCAACAATTACAGTAAAAACCACCCAACAGGAGGAAGAAAATAAAGATGCATTGGAACTGGAGTGATGTCCTACTATAAGAGAATTTTTTATTTAAAAGGAAAAAAGGTGGAGCCACTCAACAGGAGGAAGAAAATAAAGATGCATGGGAACTGGAATGATATCTACTATTAACTTAAATGTAACAAGAAATTACATGCATGAAAAATGAAAAATTAACATGGAACATATGAGATCCACACTTCCTCTTTAAACCTAAAGAAAAATATTGGTGTGCTGTATTATAAGGGGGAAAAAAAATTTGAATAGGCACTACTATGAAGTTTACTTTCTTCGATTTTTAGACAGATGAATAAAGTTAATTTATTTTACAAAAGGCAAAAAATTGACCCTTTTTCTTTTTCTTTTTCTTTTTTTTGTGCATTGCATACCAAGCAATATAGGTCATGGACAATTTCAATACATTCTACAGAAACACCTTTGCAGTATGCTACCTCCTCCAATGCGTGGTGTGATAGGGGCATCATCATGCGAGTTGCACTTAATATATACCACAGAGAAACGAGCATGATTTACCCACAAATGATATTTTGGATTTTTTTAATCATAAAACTCAAAATTTCCATCCCTCCATGCGTATGGTGGAGTGCAAAATAATTATTGCCATGAAATTTTACTGTCTAACCATGAATTGTACTAAAATTATAAAATATTAAGTCGAACTTTCAGGAATATTCAAGATGCAAATAAACCCAACTTTATATCACAAAAACATGAAAAAAAAAGACCATCACACGATAGGAAATGGAGTTACACAGAGGTTTTATATGCTGACAAATAGAACCTATGGTTCAATAGTCCAGAAATTAATAAGGCTCTAGACGTTCCTTGCACTCCTAAACTGCATATCATAGCCACCAGTGACCAATTTTTAGGCCAAAAATCAAATGGTCAGAACATTCCCATCAAGTAGATGGGCATAACGTGGCCCCAACTGATGAGTGAGAATTGTGGAAGCACGAATCACCTTACTAAGAAACGAAAGCATGGCGATATAATTCACAAGGTCAGGTTTGCGTACTTCGATAGGTCGATTCGTTTCATCCTCAGATTGCTCAGTGCTGCTGCTGTGCTCAGTGTGGTGCAGAGACGAAAGCGTGTACCATGAAAATTCACTTGAATCAATATCCAGCATGACAGCTTTACCCAGTCTTTCCCACAAACTTGTCTCTGTTGCAGGTTCACAAGGCTCTGAATTGATGGCTTCAAAAATCGAATGTCCTGCACTGTATAAGACAAGGCAATTACACTCGCTAACAATCTCACAAAAGCAATCCACCTGCCACAAGCCAAGCCGCTAGTTGCAAAAGAAATTTTTTAAAACAGTCTGGAAGACAGGAACAAGCGACCCAAAAAAAAAGTAATTACTTTTTTAAATGTAACTCATCCATGATAGTAACGAGGAAAAAAAGCGAGGGAAGAAAATGCACGAAAAATACCTTGAATAAGTAAAAGTGTGATAACAGCGACAATGATTATGCGCAAAAAAAAATAAAGATAAAATAGACAAAAGTAATATAAAATGATGCGAGAATGATTAGAATTTAAAGGAAATGATAGGAAAAAAAAGATAACTAAGTAATTAAAATATCGATTTATAACAAAAAGCGAGAAGAATGAAGTGTTAAAAAATTACTTCTAACAAATGTCAACCGCACCCTCGAATTTATGTATGTTCTTCAAAGGCGGTCCCCAATTTGGGGGGAATGCAAAAAATTAAGTGAATGGGTGGAGGGGGTGGGTGGGGGGAAGAAATTCTCAACAGTCTCGACTTCGTGCAGGTAGACCAGCAACTTATTGGTATCTCAGAGTATGGAAATGTTCGTAACTGAAGCCAAGCCAAATCTGACCGTGAAGTCACTGGCCAACATGAAAGCAGAACGAAAGTCTCCGAGGAATTCGTCGGTACCTCTCTCGGCTTGATCTCAATGGCATGGTTGGCTGCCTCGGCGAACGGTTGGGAAATCCCGAATGTCGATGTTGGCTGGTGCGCTTACGCACCAACCCTAACCATTGAATGAATCGGTGACCAGGGCCCGAAGCAATGTCTCCCAGAAGGAACCGCACCTGAAGGGGCCAAAAAAAAAAAAGTGATACATTTTCTTCCCAGATCTGTAAAATGGGGAACATTGTCTATCCCAAGAAGGCAGTTGCATACGCGAGAAGAAAAGGGAGGGGGCGATGGAGGTTCCGCTTCTTCCTGCGGCGACTGCTGCTGTTGGTGGTTTTCTCTTCGGCTTCCCTAATGAAGCAGAAATTATGTGAGAAAGAGAGGAGTAGATCTGCAATCAGGTATAAAAGCGGCGTGTAATTTGTTTGTGTAAATACCTGAGAGGGGTTGATGTTGGCGCTTGAGGGGGTGATGATGACGGGCTGAGGCTCGTGCTCTGCTTTTTTATTTTCGTGTGCCATGGAACGAGAGAGACAGAGAGGGAGAGAAGGCGGGAGGTCTTTTTTTCGTGGGGTTTGGTCTTCGAGAGAGAGAGGGAAAGAGATAGTATGAAGAATGGCGGGCTCTTTTTTCCGGAAATAGTGCTTTTTCGTCGAGTGCTGCCGCAGATGACAGAGTAGAAGAGAGGGCGGGGCCCGGCAGCTGCCGGAAGTTGCCTGCTTTTTTTTTTATTTTTCCGTTTCACTGCGGCGCCGTTTGATAAAGTGCATCTGTCGGAGACCATCAAAAACTACGAGAATTGTACCTAAAGCACGTTTTTCAAAGCATAATTTTACTACTTAAATTTTTTTTTTTCTAATTTTACTTTTACTTTCACATCAAATTTTTTCTTTTCATCAACCTTATTTATTTTAATTTTATTTCAGTCAATTTTTATTAATAAATTTTCAAAATATTTTATTTACTATTTTCCATAATCTTACTCTTTTTCACATTAACAAATGTCTCTTCATTTACACTTACCTAAGGTCAACTTTTCTATGATTTTTAAATTGACAGGAAACAAAAAAAAAGGTGAATATTTTAAAATTTATATGAATTATATAAAATAATTGAAATAAAGTTGAAATAAATAAGATAGTGATAAAAAATAATTAAAGTATAGGGGTAAAGTTAAAAGACTAGGGTTGTTGATTGTTCAATTATTTATAAAACATGTGTAAAAAAAAACTACCAAAAACATGAAGTGAGATTACCAAACATGCCCCATGTCCAAATAGTACCACAATAAAATAAAATAAAATCCGGACAATTCCTTCATGGACAACATGCATCTCCATTGTCAATATATTCTTTTCTAATTTTTAATACAAATTTTTACATTTTGAATATAACTTCTTCCATTTCAAATGTACATTATTACATTTCATCTCATTCAAGCTTCATGAATCTTTCCAAACAAAAGTAGTAAAAGAAATGAGAATAAGTGGAGGTTGAAACAGTCTCACTAGGTTGGTTAAGATTGTGTGGGGTGAGATGAGAAAGAGCACAGGCACATTTTCCGATGCTCCATGTTTATAAATCAAATAACTATATTTTTTTCAAATTTGTCTTTATATTCTTATTATTTTTCAAATCGATTATTTTATTTATTTTAATTTTATGCCTATCATTTTATATCAATTACACAATTCTTAAAATATTTTCTTTTTTATTTGCTAATCATCCCACAATATCACAAAAATTCATCAATCCAAATATCCCCTTATGGGATAAGGATATGAGAACAATTTTTATATCTTAAAACCATTTTCATTTCCAAAAAATAATAATCTAGTTTTTTGACTTTCCATACAAATTTTCATATCATAACATAATAATGTTTTTTCATTACACATAATATCTCATCCAAATTAGGACTAGGCCTTTAATTGTAATACCCCACCTCTGGAGGTACTACAAATTGGGTCTATTGAGTCATAACCGAGCATACTACAATAATTAAAACCTTCTAATATAGAAATAAATACCAAAGCACAAAACTATAAAAATTTAACTAATACATCTCAAGTCTGTTTTATCATAGAGTCATTATACATATTTAATATCGATCATCAATACAATAAAGCATTATAAAGTTATTTTAATAAAATTTAAACTTCATTGTTTGTTACTCTGTTAATTTAGTCTTTTTTTTCCATATTGATAGAAGCTCTAGTTTAGCATTGTATCTTTGTATTTCTACTAAAAATAAAACCATGTGAGCTGAAAACTCATTAAGTAAATATAATTTTATTCAATTCATTTTGCAATCATTTTGATTTTGTTTTGAAAAACAAACACAACATATATATTATCTTTTATGCACAACAAACTCTAATTACTAAAAAATTAAACATATTGATACATATGCATTCATATGTCGATTTTAAATTATGCATTCATACGGTAGCCATTGTGATATGCTTGTGCTTTATGTGCAATCATGTTGCACATTCATGAACTAATTCATCTTCTTTGCTGGTTGGATATAGAGAGAATATAACAAATAAAATAGAAAAGTGGAAAAAAATACAGTAAATAAAAGAGAAATGAAATAAACAAAATATGAAGAGAAAATTGCAAAGTAAAACGAGTAGAGAAAACGAGAATGCGAGTATCTAAGGTCTAGGATTTCACATGCGCCTTTTGCAACGAGTAGTGGTATAATAATTTAATCTGGATATTGTCTGTGTAAATGAGAATAAACGCTAATTTATCTTTGCATCGTCTCTCGATACCTACAATGCGTACCATAATTTTCTTAACCGCATATTCTCATAAAATTAAGTTAATTAAAATCTATTAAGTTCTGTGGTTTATTCATAGAATTCCTCTAGGTCTCATGCTTATTATCATGGTTTTAGATTTTCATGTTTAATATCTTGATTAGCGTATATTAGGCTTTCACCTCTCGGTTCCATCACCTAATATATGGAATCATGTCAAAGTACAGACCCATGTACAAAGCAAACATAAAATTCACAAGATATTAAATTAACAACAATATCCATCGTAAATAAATTAGAAATTCACATCACGCTACATTATACACATGCCACATCATAAACTATAGATTTAGGACTTAGCCAAGCAAATTAAAATTCAAATCCATTTTAAACAAGACAATTAAAATTTAAAAGGGTAAAGATAGAAAAACTTATTGATTTGAAGCCCCGATGGTGTGTCGACCGCTCCATGCAACTTACCGGTCTGCCTTTTTTCTATGCTCTTCACCTTCTCACTCTCTCTTTCTCTTTTTTCTATCAAATTTTTTCCTTGTTGCTCATCTCTACAAAAATCTCTTGTTGGAAATTTCTACTTTTCCTCAAATTATTTTTTGCTGCTCGAAAACAAACTCAATATGCAATTATACATCATGCACTTTTCATAGGGGACATGTGTAAAATTCCTTGTCAAAGATGAGAGATTTGAATCCGAAAGGATTGGTATTAGTTACTACCAAGGCAATTGCTTGGTAGCACTTCCGTTCTTCTTTAAACCAAAATTATGAAAAGCAACAAGCTCTTTATGAGGGGAAAAACACTTTTAAGTTATCTTTTTATGATGCTTAATGAAAAATCTAAAGCATTTACTAGTCACAATTTTCATATTAAAGTCGCCATATAAAAAATAAACTTATTGGTTATGTAATATTTATGAATGAAATTTGAACTGTTAAATGTATATATACTGATTTTTTAACATTAATTACTTATTTTTAGATCAATTCATGCATTATATTCAACACAATAAAATATACTTATAATAAAAAATAGGATAATATACTATTCATATAACTAATATTAATTCAATAATAAATATTTAATAAATTTAATTATTAAAAACTC
>JAXCLR010000050.1:63558158-63577655 GCA_035584095.1 Annona squamosa | reverse complement strand
TAATTCAATAATAAATATTTAATAAATTTAATTATTAAAAACTCATATAAATAATCAACATTTAATTCTTAACTAATATTAATTTAAAAATAAATATTTAATAAATTTAATTATCAAAGACTCAAATAAATAATCAAAATCCAATAATATGGTGTTAATATTTTAAGTAGAATGCAATTAATATATTTTATGAAATGCAGCAAACGTGGAATATGACTTATGCTCTATGCAATCCTCACATATTATTTATGAAAATAATTCTATAGTTTGCCTATTTATGACTTTAACCATATGGCTTTGATATTCAGGAAAATAATCTTCAACTTTTGATGTTGTGAAAAATAACTCTGCAAGCTTAACTAGAATTCAAAAATAATACTCAAGTTGATAGCAAACATATTAGATTTTTAACATATGAATTACCAGCATTTGACATGGAAAATGCACGCTCAAGAAGTTATTTTGCACAACATCAACATTAAAAAAGTTATATCTGTAATGATTAAAACTAATATATTAAGAGGGTGTTTGACAAACATAGAAACCTTTTTTTATCTATAATTATCTTATTTTCTAATTATTTTTTACATTTTCCCATCGACTATATTATTTTTTAATTATTTTTACATAATTGTCAATATGACTTATTTATCTATTTTCACTTTATTTTCTTTACTAATTATTATCCCATCATATCATATTATTTATTTCAAATTAAAAAATTTATACGTAAAAAAATTTTCATCCTAAAATTTTCGACTTCCCGGACACAGCCTAAAATCGTAGACGGCCGAACTTGCATGCTATTTTTTGCAAATAATCCGATCATCCCCCTTCTTCTTCGGTCTAGCATCCCCGGAAGCGCACCCCACGTGCTTAATGGGCAGCAAATTTATCGCACACGTGTCCTCGGCCAACTGACGCTCGTTGCAGCATCGGGAACTGCACCCACGGGAACGACGTTGGGCAGTGCGCACTTCACAGTACTAGGGACAGCCCTTATTCAGTGACACGTGTACGGTGAAAGCAACAGAACATCGACTGCTGCATCAGAAGCATCGTAGCCGTTAATTTCTATCCTTTTCGGTCCTTGGTATTGTATCGGGTTTGTCTTATATCAACGTCTCCGGAGTCCATACCATCAATGAACTCACATGGAAAAGCGGCAGAATCGGATCCCGTGAGAGCGAGCGGTCTTCTAGCCTTTTATTCACGCACAGCAAACCAACTCCGGTCCGCATTTTGACTCTCCAGCCCTCGTTTCCTTCCGCTTTCGTCTGTCTCTCGGTAGCTGCATCAGCTGCCTGCTAGAGGCAAAGCTTCGCGAGCATGGCTACCAAAACGCCGGTTTTTCCAATGCCGCAGCCGCAGCATTTCAGCGACTATGGGTTCGATCCCCAGATCGACTACTTCCAGGTAGTCCATGTTCTTCCCATTTTACGCTCCGCTGTTTTTCGGTTTCCCGTTCTTCTAATCTCCCTCTCCTCCGATCTGCAGGTGCTGGAAGAAGCGCGGAAGCATAAGCGCGAGTCGAGGGAGTCTCGATCCCTGGATTCGCTCCATTTCAAGCTCCAGAAACCGATCTCGAAAGAGGAGTCGAAGAAGGCGAAGAAGAAGAAGAAGAAGCAGTGGTGGAGAAACGCGCTGCAGTTCTGGAAGTGGAAGCGGAGCGAGGAGAATGGTGCGCAGAAGCTTCAGCAGCACGGCTTCGGGCAGAGCCGAGCGAGCGATTGGCCGTACAACGGCAGGTCGGCTTCCAGCCCCGTGTACGGAGTTGGGGAAATGGGATCGTGGACACCTTCTTGGAGCCGGCCGAGTTCGGGGCCGCTGGCGGGGACTTGGACGCCGACTCGGAAGGGCGATTTGGAGATTCCTTACCTCAGCTTGAGGGAGATGAACGTGGGGGCGCAGCAGCGTATTTCAACGTCTTCCATGCCCATTTACTCGGTTACTTAGGAGATTTTTGTAACTAGGGGTGGATTTCTGTATGGTATTCGAATGGGAAAAATGGCGGAGGTTTTGGATTTCGCCGTTGGGGTTGGTGTTGGTGTTGCGGTTGGGCCTGTTTCGTTCGTTTTTGGATCTGATTTCCCCGATATGTCCGTGGGACTCGTAAATTATGATCATCTTTGACTCTTCCTCTTGGGAAATGGTAACTCTCTTTCCTGAAAAAGGCACGCGTCGTACGTCGCTTTTTCCTGCTATATGTGTCCGAGGGTGAGCCGACTGCAGAAAGCACCGAAAGATCTGGACCATCCATGCAATTTCCCAGTTCTTAGATCGTTTTGCGGTCGGCGCTTAGTCAGGCGGGACTGTACGAGTGCTCTGGCGCATATAATTATTATTATTTTTTATTGAAATTTTTTTTATAAATTTATTAGCTCGTATTTAGATATTTATTTTTAATTTTTAAAAATAATAGTATTTTAGGTAATTTTAAATTATTAAAATGCTACTGATTTTTAAAAATAAAAAATAAATATTTAGAAGTTTTCAAAAATAATAAAAATTGATACATAAGTTAAATATACTCGAATTAATAAGTTTATAAAAAAATAAGTGTATACGATCAGAAGCATATTAGCACTGCAATAAGAGTGTTAATGGATTGGGTTGAACGGGTTGGAGTCTAATCCTAATATTAACCTATTTAATATATCTCAATCCTAATCCGTTTATTAACTCATTTAAAAAAATTCAACCCTAATCCATTTACAACTCATTTAATAAACGGGTTAACGGGTTGTATTTGTTATTAATTTTTAAAGGAGAATTACCAAAATGAGAGAGGAGGGAGTATCAGCACTCACCACTTAGCTGAACTTTTTTCAAATTTTGGAGTGATAGAATTTGGCCTTCGGGGTCAACGGAACCTCAACTAGTTGGAGAGGAGTGAAAAACCAAGCCTTCCCCTTTACAGGAACACGAGACGATTCACCATTGCTGATTTCCTGTACTCCAATCCAGATTCCAGGCTGTCTAGCTTTGCTCTGCCACAACCTACAGAGGATTAGAAAAAAATATGAGCTGATCTGCTAGAGTGCCAGTCTGCTGCTCATGGACTACTAAAAAAAAATAGCTGAAAGCTGCTCTGTCAGTCTGCTACTCATGGACTATCGAAGCTGCTCTTCTTTGTGCCTCTGCTAGTCTTCTGGTCCGACGGTAGTTCCGACACCGGCCCCTCCTACAGCAGCGTTGATAGTCTTCTACCGTCGCCTCCGTCGCCTAGCGCCAATGGCCCCACTCGATTCCGCCTCCGTTGCCCAGCGTCAATGGCCCCACTACAAAGCTGCTCTTCTTTGTGGTCTCTCGGTGAGTATGCAGCAGGGTACCCAAGCAGGAAGAAGAAAAACAGAGAAGAAACGGCAGAAGTAGGGATGAAATCTATTCGAGCAAGATGGAACAAAGAGGAGAAGAAGAAGTCGCGGCAGTAGCAGAGTTCGACTATTCGAGCAAGAAAGAAGAAGCGGCAGTAGTGGGGATGGGTTCGACTTTAGTCTACTGCTCGCCGTCTGCTCGTGGAGTGCTTAGGCCTACACAAATTTGGCGAAAGAAGCAACAATGAGACAGGGATCTGCTGGCACGAAGGATTGACTCCCAGATCTACCGCAAATCCATCCAAATGAAGGATTGCCTGCTCGTGGAGTCATCATGCGCGGCCTCTCAGTCAGGCGTCAGCTGCTCGTGGACGATGTGTTGGTGGGTTGCGAGATTAGGTATTTAGGTTTTAAGCACGAGCAGGATAAGGAAGCGGGAAGGAAGGGCAGGGCCGAAATATATTTCATAATATATAATATATATAGGGTCTGTTTGGTTAAACAGAAAACTCCGCCGATTGTGTAAAACTTGTCATACCTGCGTGCCGGAAGTAAAAAACATGTCATGTTAAGTTGTCTACGTCGACGTCATCCGTGCACATTTGACCGTCAAGAACAAAGCTTTGAGTATAGTGCCAATAAGACGGCCACGACCACAATGCTGTGGGGAGATGAAACGACCCTGCCAAAGGTGGGCCCAATAACTGACTGTAAGCTTATGTACAGACTCCACGTGTACATCCTCGCCGAGAGTAAGCAATAACCCGCTGGAGGCTTAACAATTCATTAAATGCATACATTGCATTAATGAAGACAGCATGCAATTGTCAACCCCCGGCTTGCGCGGTGAATTCAATGCGCTAGAATTTTTCAAGCTAAAAAATGTCGCAAAAGTTTTACAACTTACCAAACAGACCCATAATATATTATATATTATATTAAATGGGTTATACGGGTTGAATGGGTTGGATGGGTTGATGGGTTGCAAAGCCTCAACCCTAATCCGTTTATTTAATTAAATGGTTAAAGGGGTTGGCGGATCATAACCTATTTATTCAAAAATCTCAACCCAAACTCATTTATTAACGGGTTGGACGTGCGGGTTGGCGGGTTGACAATGACCATTAACACCCCTGCACTGCATCCTACCGGGAGCATAGGAGCATGATCCCTTAGTCAAGTATATACATTTTTTTAAATTGTCGATGTGGCCCGGGTACGCGTGTGTGGGATAACTACAGTGAAACAATCCTGTTCGATATCGATAACGACGCGGATGGACGGTTGAGATGTATGCTGTTAAAACACAACTGCAGAAGGGCAAGGTGGAAACAGCCATCAATCACCGGCAACGGGACGAGGGTGTTTGAGGCGGATGTGGGTGTTGGTGGTTGTGGCGGATCCACGTGGAATTATTTCTGGTTGAAAATTGAAATTGCTAGCAGCTTCCACCGTCCGCACCGATGCCAATGTGTGTTATACGAGACAGACGGAAGAAACTTCCATAATATTTTTTTCATTCCAGAAACCTTTTATATTTATAAATACCAACTTTCCTTTTTTTCTATTTTTTAAAATTTATGTTCAATATATTTTTCACATCCCAATAACACCACCTTTCATACAACTTCCTCAATTCATCCCCCCATCCTTTTCTAACCATGGGTAAGCCATGGGTAAGCCATAAGCTTGGAAGCATATATACTTACGTAGTTTGACTTTAATTGCAGATATACTTATGTAGTTTCATGAATTACATATTATTTCCACATACTTTTATTAAAATTGCATACTACTCTCACGCCGTTACTTACTGTTAATAACTAGCTTGATATTTTGAAAAATAACTAAAATGTTCTCATTGATAATTTGCATATATACCCACATAGTTTGACGCAATTTGCAAATATACCTACGTAATTTCACGAATTGCATATTACTCCTCATAATTTCACCAAAATTGCATATAACTCTCATGAAACTAAGAGTTTTATGGGGTAGTTTTACCAAAATTGCATATAACCCCATGAAACTAAGGATTTTATGGGTGTCATATGCAATTTCAGTGAAACTATGTAGGAGTAATATGAAATTTTGGTAAAACTATATGAAAATGATATGCAGTATGTAAAACTATGTAGGTATATCTATAAATAGCGTCAAGTTGTGTGGGTATACATGCAAATTATTGATGAGGATATTTTTGTCATTTTTCAAAATATTACGTAAGGTATTAACGACAGGTAATGGTGTGGGGGTAATATGTAATTTTGATGAAACTATGTAGGGGTAATATACAATTTGTGAAATTACGTGAGTATATCTACAATTAGCGTCAAACTATGTGAGTATATATGCAAATGACCTTTCTCCTTATGAAAAATTATGCTCCTTCAAAAATTGGATCATCACTTGAGAGTTCTTTGGGTTGTGAACAAATGAGTTGGGATGGCTTTGGAATAAAATTTTTCATTTCTCAAAAATATTTTTTATTTCCCAAAATAATAATAATTTTTTTTGCCATTTCACATATAATATTTTTCAATCTTAATATACTTTTTAAAAATTTTTAATACGCTTTTATCTAAAATTCTCATCTCATCCAAGCTCTAAGTAGTCCGAATATGCATACAGTCATTTACAATTTACATTTGAACGCTAATATGATTTCAATTCCATCACTTAGACAAAAAAGGACTAGGAATGAGGTAGAATGGGATGAAGAGATTTGATGAAGAGAAATAATTGAGTATTAGGAAATAAAAAAATTCTATTAGAAATGAGGTTATTAAATATTAAAAAATTAGAAATTATATTAGAATGAAAAAGTAGTATTTAAATTGGAAAAATAGGATTTGTATGTATTGAAACTTGAAAATACTGGAAAAGTTTTTAAAAATTTCAACCTATTTACTTCCTATTCCACTATCTATCTAATTAGATTATCTTGGGCATTAAACAAATATATAGTTACAATTTAGTAAAAGTTTATTTTTTTCATTTTCAATACCATTTTTTAATTTCAATACACATTTTCTTATTCTCAATATATACAATAAATACTTTTTTTTAAAACCTCGTATTCTTATTCCATCCTTATCTCATCTTGGCTATGAACAATACATTTCAAAAAGCATCTAGCTAACAAAATCAAGGGTGCATTTGGTATTTGAAAAAAATTTAAAAAATTTTTAATGTAAAAAGTTTTTGAATAAGAGAAAGTGATTTGATACAACAAGGATAATAATAATGAGTAAATAAAAAAGTTAAAATAAATAGGATAATTATATGAAATATCGTGAAGAAATGATTTAAAAATAAAATAATTACATAAAACTATGTGAAGAAATGATTATAAAAAATAATACTTGTAGAGGGAAAACTTTTATTTTACTAAACAGTAAATGTACTTGCCCATGTTTAGTTCAAAATATTATTACATCGTTTGTGCTGAAAGTAATTAAAAATAATTATGAGGACCTGTTAACTAAAATAAAGATTAAATATTTTGTAAATTTTATAATATTATCCACTTATCTATAAATTTTATTATCGACATAGCTAGTTGCATTAATTACATTGCCTCTTCTTGGATGATATAGCTTATAAAATTGTAGTCTTAAAATAATTTCAACTGTTAATCCTTTTCAAGATCTCTATAACTCAACTAAATATAAGTAGTTTTCAACAGGAGTAATACTAGAAGAGCCATGACTATATATGACTCATTGTATATAGGCTCTTTATATAATATTTATTTTTTATTTATAAACATATTTTTGTAAATGTATTTAATCAATATATTAAGTTTTACCATTTTATAATATTTTTATATATTTATTTTAAAATTTTCAAAACTAATTTTTTTAAGGGGTGAAATTGACTGAAATACATGATGATTTTTAAAAATAAAATAAATACATAGAATTATTGTAAAACAGGAAAACTTAGTATATAGGTTAAATACATTTGTTTAAAATATATTCACAAAAATGAAACAAATAACAAATAAAAAATAAAAAAGAAAAAATGAATATTGTATATATATAAGCAAATATACGACTCATCGTATATAAAGTTATAAACAAGACTCACTCTAGAGTGCAACTAGTTGCACCTTAGGGTTTTTACGATTGCGAGTGAGTCCCACATGGATAAATTATGGAATTTGAGGTCATATAAAAAGCCATGTGGGACCTACGTTAAAAGGATTTAATTATGATGCATGGTGGGTTTAGCATCTTGCATGGCCTATGAGGAGAGCGGAATGAAGAAAATAATTACGGGGTCAAAAAAAGAAAGATTTATTTTGAAAATTAATTAAGAAAATCCTTTAACAACGGTTTGTCATATTTTTGATGATATACTAGGCAATATATTTTAAATATTATTAGTATAATTTTAAAGTTGTAAACGTTTGCTGGTATATATTTGGAATGTTAAGGTTACGTTAGAGATATAATTAGTTAGAAAAGTTTTTGGAATGTTAACGTTACGTTAGAGATATAATTAGTTAGAAACGTTTTTAACTTACCTAAAAGTAAAAAAGCTTTATTAGTACCTCATTAAGGTGATTTAATGAAATCTAAACCACTCAACATGTTTAACAGAGTACGTTTAAATAGAAAATAAAAAATTTACCACAAAATAATCATGATATTCCATTATATATTAACGTCATTGGACAATACACTATAAATATATTGTATCTTTGGTGAACGATTAAAAACAAACATTTTGTACAAAACGGTATTTATAAACAGCTTTTTAACTTTCATTAAGATTTTTTAACATCTAATGAATTTGTAGTATCAAAAATCAAATGTTTAGGAACTTTTATATTTTGTATAATTTTTTGGACAATTTAATAGTCTGATATCCTACCTCAAATAACGTTAAATATTTATAGCACGTAAGTATCTAATCAAAATAATTTTTGGCATTATGGAAGTATATTAATTTATATTTTAAATAAATTAAATGTAAATTTTTAAAAATATATAAATCAACTATTTACAAACTCTTGGATCTCAAAAAAAAAAAAGACAAAAAAAAAAAGAGACTATTTACAAACTGTTATATCCAAACGTTTGTTTCATCATCATTCACCTACAATTTGTACCCCGAGCGTAATACACGGGTATGTGTATAATATATTTGAAATAATTCTGATTGACGATAATGCAAATATAATTCGAAGCAAGATGAATGGCATAAATTTTACAAACTCAACATGATTAGGCGCAAATCAAGAATTTCCGCTTTTGAGATACATCTTGAAAAGATATTGAGTAATTTGCAAATATACTTATATAATTTCATTATAATTGTGAATATATTTACTTAACTTCAGAAATTCTAAATGGCTTCACATAATTCGATTCATAATTGGAAATATATTCATAATATCATGGTATCATCAAGCCTCCATGGCAACATCATTATGGTATTGGTATATTGACAAATATATACAAATTATATAGATGTATTTACAAAGATGATATCAAAATAATTCACAAATATATTTGTATAATTTTCATATATTTGTCACACCACGAACGCATTATGACGATATTATCATGCGACATAGGTATATTTACAATTATGGTCAAATTATGTGGATATATTTGCAAAGTATTTCTTATATACTTTTAAAAAAATTTCATCTAATTGTATTATGCATTTATATATTTCTCCAATTCTATCATCAATTACCAATCATAAGATCTTTTGTGGGATACAAATCACTATTTTTGTTAGATGAGGTTGTCTCTCAAAAGAATTAAAAACTACCTCCAATGTCACCTATATTTTTTAGCACAATAAAATAATTAAAAAATTCCAAATATAAATTCAGCTGTAAATTATAAAGAGGAATGATCCTATTAGCCCCCATTTAGCCTACTTAGTCTACCTCAAAAAATCCATTTACAACAGTTTTTTTTTTTTAATTTTTTCTTCATACACCTGTTTATCTAAATGTATAAAAAAAGCAAAAAATATTGTAGTAAATGAGTTTTTTGAGGTGGGCCTAGCAGAACATTTGCTTTGCTTGGTTGACAGGGTCATTCCTTAATTATAAATATCTAACTTATTTTATTATTTTTGAAATCCCAAAATATATGGCGATGACCATTAGAATAGGCACAAATTCTACTAGTCTTGGTGGCCCATTAGAGAGTGATACAGTATTAATTTAAAGTGTGCAAAATTCCATGAACTTTGATTTTATCCGATCACCCATAACGGTTTTAAACTAGAGATGTTCCATGTACAACATCTGGCATTTTGCTACTTAATCAAGAGCTTTCGAGATCAATTAAGCAACAACATATATACTAAAAAAACCAAACGGCTTTCATAAAAATAAAAAAACAAATGGCTGTTGCAACTGACTTTGGACCTTGTCCTTGCTGACACGTTATAGTCTTCTTGCATGAGAGAGTCTACTGTCTGCTAACTGTCTCCTGTTTTCAAGCATGCATCTTGCTCTCCAATTCCAAAACCTTAAATACCAAATGCAATCCTGCCAGCTTTTCCATCTCTCTGGCTTCTGAACACGGCATTGCCCAAAACCCAACATCCCCAAAACTCTCCTCCTCCTCCTTTTTCCCATTCCTAACGCATTTCATCACATCACAAAAGATATGACCCTGTGCCTGCAATTCTTCCTTCTCCTCCCTCTCACTGTCATCCTTTCCTCTCTTAATCCTGCCCTTGCTGCCACTGGAGATGAGCTGATTCAGAGCACGTGCAAGCAGACGACGTACCCGGAGGTCTGTTCGTCGTCTCTTAGCTCCCACAGCGAGAGCCAATCTGTAGACGACCTTTCTGGCTTGGCTGTCATTGCACTGAAACAGGCCCATGCCAAAGCCTCCGCCATTGAGGAACTCATCCATGACCAGATCAAGAAGACGAACGATGGATTCAATCAGCAGTGCCTCAATGACTGTGTCGAGAACTTCCTTGACGCCATCGACCAGATCGAGGACGCCATCAATTCGCTTGATGCCAAGAGTTATGGTGATGTGAACACCTGGGTAACAGCAGCAATGGCGGATTCAGAGTCTTGCGAGGAGGGCTTCAAGGACAAACCAGGCTACTCGTCACCACTCAGCGCCGAGACGGATACCTTCAACAAGCTATGCGACAACGCGTTGCGCATTGCAAATCTCTTGACTGCATGATTTAGTGGTTTTCTGTTTTGTGCTGTTTTATTTATCTTTGGAGGTTGTCTAGTAGCAGAAACAAGGAGGATGGCCTCAAAATCCCTGTTCATTTCCCCATCTTATCACACGACATGAAATTCAACTTTTTTGCATTTGAATTTCTAATAAACAATTGATAATAATCTGCAACAAATATACTATGTATACTATTATTATTATTATTGTTATTAAAATTAAATATCCTATGTCATTACACGTAACATTATATAGAGGCATGATCTGTTAACCCAGGCTAAAAAGGCTTACTAAGCACGGGCCAATAAACCGATTTTTAATTCTTTTCATGAACTTGCTAATTTAGATATACTTAGGGCATGTTTGGCAAAATACAAAACTTTTAAACCTAAAATTTTTCATCTTTCACAATTATCATATTTTAAAATTATTTCTTCACATTTCCCTATATAACTATCAATTTTTAATCATATTTACACAACTACCCATATAATTCATCTATCTATTTTGATTTTATTTTTTTTTACTCTTAATCATTATCACCGTTATATCATATTATTTTACACTAATATTTTTTCATCACAAGTTTATCGCTTTCCAAATACATCCTTAATATATAAATCAACTTTTACCATTCTTAAAGACATGTATATACTTTTTTGAATTTCTAAATATACAAGTATTTTAGCCTTTTTATGGTTAAAATTACTAAAATAATTTTATGTTTAAAAGCTATATATATATATATGTATACGTCTTTTCAAAAATGGTAAAAATTAATTTCTATAGTATATATACCTTTTTTTTATTAGTATTATACACACTTGTGACATCTAACATTATAAATCAAGCTCTTTCACAACTTTCATTGGGAGAGATACAATTAGGGAGGACAATTGAAAAATACCCCAATTACTAAGGGGACACATGATTTATACAACTCTATGCTCTTGAGAAAATGAACTCTTCGAACTCATGTTTGCACATTGTGGAAAAGTGAGTTATCAACGAGGCCAAGCCTTGTTGGCATATAGTAAATATACTTACATTAACAAGTTTACGAAAGAAAAATTTTAATAAATTTTTCGACCTAAGCTAGTAGGATCATACCTTTATTGTATAATATACTATATTCTTTGATATAATATAATATTATTATACTACATATATAGAAGTAATTTCGTGAAACTCTATTCATTTTGGTATTTAGCATCATTCATTTCACTTAGAAATTGATTCTTATCCAATAAAAATTTGTATGGGCTACATGTATGTAGATTACGAAAAATAATTAGATAAATTTACACATGAATTAAAATATAATAAAGTTTGTAGAATTATTTGATCATATAAGAATAATATTTTAAATTGGTTAGATATTGAAGACACGACATTAAAATTAATATTTTCTATTAAAATATTTATTACTTTTATTGTACATACTTCATAAATAGGGCCTATGATGTAATCTTTGAAGAAATATAATGAATGGAGTGGATTATATTCAATCATCAAGTTAAAATATACTGCATTTTAGAGATGCGGGACTTTATAAATAATATATTATGGGAAATGCTCCCTCGATGAAAATGATTGTCACTGGATTTATACATAATTCACAGCAAACGTAAATGAATGGGTTTTCTTGAAATATAATATACGGTTCGATTCTAAAGCATTTCAAAATTAAAATTGAAAAACCCGAAGGTTACAAGTTACGACCAGCTTCATTGGAGAATTTCCCATATTTTGTTTTATCGCTACAGTAACTATTATTATAAATAATATATTACTATAGTACATGACTGCACCTTGTCCTGCCACTCATTTTATAGCAGAATTTATATACCTTGGAAGTAAGAAAAGACAAAAAGAAACTACCAATTTGAGAAACCGTTTGTGGTTCAGCAATTTTTTGTCCTCATTGCATGTAGAAAATTTTTTATGAATATATAATTGATTCATTAAGATGCCGTTAATATCTAAGCAATGAAAGAAAAAACATAAAATGAATTTTTGAATCATTATTACAATGAATTTTCTTAAGGTAAATAACATGAATTTTTCACGTGCTTATGATAAAATTTAACTAAATATTCCTAGATAATTTTTAAGAAAATTATCACAAATGCTTGATTTATTAATAAAAATCAATTTCATTTTAAGAATACAAAACAGAAAAACACAGCTAACATGATTTTAGTAATACTTAATATTTACAACTAATTGACCTGATTTATTATAATAAATCTTCTTACTATAATTTCTATATGTATTGAGATAAAATGCTTCTATTGTTATTGCAAGGTTTGGTACTCAGGAAAGAAAAGAATTTTCACTTTGTATATTTTTTCTATGTGATGTGATATGATATCTTTTTTAAAAAATTTAAGTTACATAGATATAAAGTACTCCATACAATATATTAAATTTATATTAAAGCTAGTGGGTAAGGGAGATACAACTTTCACACGAAGAATACAGAGAATATGGACACGCAGCTCCACTTGCGGACAACTAAGATCAAAACTCAGACTTGTCTCAAACAGAACACCATACTTCTAACTGTGCTGGATGCTTGTCTACATATAATATGTTATCTTAATAGGTGAGCCACAACAAAGCAGGAAGAGATTGAAAACTGACGATTCTTGCTGTATGGGGGAGGTGGCCGAGGAAGGACCTCAGTCCCACCTCGTGTAATATGGCGATATTAGCTTGGAATTGCCGTGGGTTTAGGAACCCACGCGCAATCCGATGCCTCCTTGACTTGGTCAGGAAACAAGATTCCATTTTGATCTTCCTCAGTGAAACAAAGCGATCAGCGATGGAAATGGAGGGGATTAGACGAAAACTGAGATTTGAATGCTGTTTTGCCGTGGACTCGACAACTAGATGTGGGGGCCTTGCTCTTCTATGGAATAATACTCATTCGGTAAATATTTCGAGTTTCTCTAGCAACCATATCCATGCCGACTTTTTGGGGTGGTCATTTACTGGTTTTTATGGCCATCCGGAAACACATAATCGACATCATAGCTGGAATTTGCTGGAGCATCTAAGTGGGGGCCCAAGCATGAAGTGGTTAGCAATGAGGGATTTCAATGAAGTCACAGGTCCTTTTGAATATCTCAATCAGAAGATGCGACCTCAGGCTCAGATGAATCTTTTCTGTAACGCTTTGGATAGTTGCAATTTGATGGATTTGGGATATGTAGGCCACCCTATGACGTGGACAAATAACCGCAGAGGCTCTCAATGTGTGGAAGCTCGGCTGGATAGGGGGATCACAACACCACAGTGGTTGTCACTTTACCCTTTCGCAAAATTACTCCATTTATCTTCGGCCACCTCTGACCATTGCCCTATATTGATGATATTGGATACGAAGAGGCGCAAGCGAAGACCTCTCAGGGAATTTCGATATGAGCTTTTCTAGGCCAGAGATAGGGAATCACATGATATTGTAAATCAAATATGGGATTCGGTCCCTTCAGATGATGTTTCTCAGACTGATCTCCTGGGTTGGAAGATCAAGGCATGAAGTAGAGCGCTAACCAAGTGGAGTGGGAAGAGGGGGGGTAACATTCGACAGTCTATTGTGCGGAATCAGTCGATATTAGACTCTCTTTTGATCCAGCGGCCATCGGATTTGCGGGACGAGGCAATACATAGAACAAAATTCAAAATTAATCGCCTGCTTCATGATGAGGAACAATTATGGTGACAACGCACAAAAACACTCTGGCTTCACGCTGGGGATAGAAACACGACTTTCTTCCATCACATGGCATCCAACAAAAGGCGCTCAAACTCTATTGAGGCTTTCCAAGATTTGGATGGGCAGTGGGTCTATGACCAAGACAAATTACAAGACCTTGCACTGCATCATTTCCAGACAGTTTTCTTTACATCGGGGCCATTGGATGCATCTTGGGTCCATGACTCAGACTCAGACTACACAACTTCGGTTAGCGAACTCCACCACGTTGGTGTTGATTCCAAAGAGGGTCGGGGCCCATTCTCTGTCTCATTTTCGACCCATCAGCCTCTACAATGTGGTCTATAAGATTCTGGCAAAGGTTCTGGTAAACAGGCTCAAACTTTGTTTTCATGACGTCATTAGTGAACAACAAAGCGCTTTTGTCCCAAGCAGACTCACCACTGACGATATGCTGTTAGCCTATGAAGCTATTCACTATCTCCGCCACGGACAGAGACGGAAAAGAACGAAGATGGCTATAAAATTGGATATGTCCAAGGCGTATGATTGGGTAGAGTGGAATTTCCTCAAATTGACCATGGAAGCAATGAACTTTGGTCCGGTTTGGACCAACTGGATTATGAGCTGTGTTGTTGGCCCCGAGTTACTGGCAAAACCTAAGAGGGGAGGGGTGAATTGGGTTCTTAAAAAATTCTTTGGTAAATAAAAATTTAACCCCTTGAAAGTTTAATCCCCCTGATGAAACGTGATATGAGATAGAATGAGTAGGTGCAAATAGAATATAAAATGCGAGCAATCAAACCAAACAAGAGACAATAATATATAATGGTTCGGGCAACCTTCCCTACTCCACTCTTCCAAGCACACACCCGTTGTGTCTTGGGTTTCACTATTGTATTTTCAATACAATCTAGAACACCCGCTCTCTTCTAGATTCTAGCTCTAGGAGGCATATACAATAATCACTTGTTGGTGAAACTAACTCCAACCAAACAAGTCCAAACTATTGGTGAGACAAACTCAAACCAACTCCTTGTTTTGCTTTTTCTTGAATTCGGTCTGCAATACTGATCCAAGGCAACAACACAAAACAAAATAGATAAAAGAGAAATTACACTTTACAATGTGTATTCGATAAGTTCCGGAAGCTCCTTGTCATGTGGAGATGATAATCTTGGAAGCACACTAGGAAGTTGCAACACTTGAAGCTTCAATAGTTGTTCAAATAACTTCAACACACTTGAATATTAGAAGACGAAAGCCTAACTTGTGTTTTTCTCGTTCTTTCTTCGTTCTCTCTTCTCTCCATGTTCATTCTTCAATGGTATATATAGAGGAAAAAAGGTTCTAGCCGTTGGAGTGGAGGTTCACGCGCATCTAGAGCTCCAATGTTCAGATTTTCGACCATTACGAGTTAAAGTCGCAAGTGGAGTCGACTTCGGATGAGTGGAGTCGACTTCGGATAGGTGAAGTCGACTTGGGATGCGACTTCGTCTTACTAAAACTTGCTGTCCAGAATTTCGCCTTCGAAGTTGCAGGCGAAGTCTACTTGGGTCTGGGACTTCACCAAGTCGCAAGTGAAGTCGACTTGGGTTGAGACTTCATTTTCGAAGTCGCAGGCGAAGTTGACTTGGGTCTGAGACTTCACCAAGTCGCAAGTGAAGTTGACTTGGGCTGAGACTTCACTTTACAGAACTTGCAATTCATGAATTTGAACTCTTGAAACTTAAATTATTTCACATTTTCATTTTCATAAAGATAATTAGAGACAAAATATCTGAGAACACTTAGACAAACTTCTTAGATCCTTTTTAATGATATTTCAATTATTTGTTAATCATCAAAATCAAATTAATCATTCTTAAAGCAAGCATATGATTAATAATCTCAACATGTGTTACCTCTGTAACTTATCGGGTGAATGTCAATGGATTCAAAATGAAGTATTTCCAACCTCAAAGGGGATTAAGACAAGGGGATTCGCTCTCTCCTTATTTTTTCATCATGTGCGCTGAGGGGCTTTCCGCTCTGATCACCAATTCAGCTGTCAGATCTACCATTTATGGCATCAAAATCAACCCTCATGGGCCCTCTCTCACCCATTTACTGTTTGCAGACGATGCCATCATTTTTTTGCGAGCTTCAAATCAGGATGTTAGCGATTTGCTCGCCATTCTTCGCCAATACTTGGACTCATCGGGGCAGATTGTGAATGTCGATAAGACATCCGTTTTCTTCAGTTCAAACACCACTGTGGAGATCCGACGGGACATTACTTCCCTTTTGGGTGCCACGGGCCATGATCTTATGAACTATCTGGGGTTACCCGCCTGGTTGGGGAGGACAAAAAGAGACTTGTTTAAGGGTTTGAAGGAGCAGATATAGAGGAAAATTCAAGGTTGGAAAGAAATGCTTCTCTCCTGGGGAGGTAAAGAGATATTGATAAAGGCGTTTGCACAAGCGATCCCAACATACTCAATGAGCATCTTTCTTCTACCTAAATCTTTCTGTTATGATCTCAACGGGATGCTAAGCAAGTTTTGGTGGGGCGAGCATGGAGGTAAGCGTAAAATGAGTTGGGTGGCATCGAATGAGATGTGTAAAACAAAACTATTGGGTGAGCTCGGTTTCAGAGATTTAAACACTTTCAATTATGCCCTCCTCGCAAAGCAGGCCTAGAGTCTTTCCACGAACACCAGCTCATTGTGTTATAAGATTCTAAAAGCCAGATATTTCCCGAAGGGCGACATTTGGAGTTGTCAGGCAAAAATTTCTGACTCTTTCACCTGGAAGAGCATCCTTAAGGCTAGGGATGCGATCCGGTTTGGTTGTAGGTGGCGGATCGGCAATGGAAAGCAAGTCCAGTTCTTCAAGGATGCCTGACTTGATTCTTTGGTCTCCAAGGTTGGGCCCCTTCCGCTATCAATCCCGGACGACATAAATGTCAGTCATTTTATCTGCGAGGTTTCAAGCTCATGGATCAAGGATCGCATACTGGCGGCTGTCGAGGATGAGGGGTGGCAAGTAATCAATCATATTCCTCTGACCTCTCCTGCACAAGAGGATACAGTATTTTGGAAGTTTGAACCTCATGGGGCCTACACTGTCAAGTCAGCATACAGGGTGCTTGCCTCGGGACATGGTTGCTCCCCTCATTCCTCTATCTATAAGGAAATTTGGTGGACCAAACTTCCCAGCAAAATTCTCATCTTTGGCTGGAGACTGTTCAAAAATAGACTCCCGACCCTCCTTAATTTGAGGACCAGGGGCATTGATGTAGAACCCCTTTGCTTTTTTTGCAAGTCCGACTTTGAGGACACAAACCATTTATTCTCGGATTGCGAGCTTACAAAGACTATATGCGCAAGGGCCACTAGGTGTATCTCTTCTTCAACCTCTGTTCAAGATATCTTTATTTCTCTTACATCTCACCATGCGTCGAAGGATTTTGCTTTTTTCATTCTCTGTTGCTGGATGATTTGGTTCATGCGGAATGCGCTGAAAGTTGAAGGAGCAAAACTGGATTTCGCCAACACTCTCAAATGATGCGATGATTACTTGGAGCAATATCATAGGGCCACTCCCCTCATCCTTGGAGGTGCGATTGATCGATCACTGGTCCCCAGATGGTCCAGATCTCTGGAGGGGTTCCTTAAACTTAATGTTGATGCTCAGATTCTCCATCATCATGCATCTATGGACTTTGCGGACATTATCAGGGACTTGGGGGGTTCTTTTGTCGCTGCAAAAGGATGGCGAAGATGTAGCCTTATGGAGCCCCTGCTTATGGAGGCACACGCCTTCCTCCTTGGGGCATGCTGAGGGCAGGAGCTTAACTTAGAAAAACTCCAAATTGAGTCGGATGCTCTCCTCCTGATCAACTTTCTTCTCTCAAATGATCCCATCTCCTCTCCCGTTGGTGTTGTGGTTGACAAGATCAAGTCTATTCTCTCACATTTCATCCATGTCACAGCTGATCATGTTCTTAGGCAAGGAAATGCCGCGGCACATGCTTTAGCTGACTCCCTTTCTGTTTCTTCTATGGATCAACAGGTCTGGTGGGGCATCCCCCCTCAAGCCATTCAGGAAAAAATTTGTATAGACAATTTTTTGGAAATGAATCTCGGATCTTCCTATCCCTCCTCTCTAGATGATTTCTAGGGTAGTGAGATAGGTTGTTTCCTTTCATCAAAAAAATATTTGACTATCTCACTTTTTAATAACTTCTTCAAATATAACTATGCAACTATCTTGTTTATTTCAACTTGTATTCTTAATGATTATCCTTATCACATACTTTCTCACTTTAAAAAAAAATTCCTCTCATTTTTTTCTCAATAACAAACACACTTACCACTACAGTTCTTGACCATCAAGTCTCGGATCCTCAACACGAGTTTGCACACTACGTAAAAAGAAAATCAAACGCTGCACCACCTTGGAAGAATGAATTCATTGGATATAATAAGACGATAAGTCAAAGGACAGCCAAAAATGGCATGGCAGTAAGTGATTAGAAAAGGGAAGGTACGATCCAATGCAAACGTTTGCATGACTTACTATTATTATTTTTGCTTGCAACATGCTTGGGCCTATATGCTGGTGCCTGAAATCTTTTAATTTTTTTTTAAAAAAAAAATCATGCAAACGTTTGCATTGCATTGGCACTCTTGGGAAAGATACGTAAATAAGATGATCGATGGAAGCTTGCTTGGGCTCCTTCAAGACATAGACAACAATCCTGGAAACAACATCCACATATATAGTGGTAGGCTTCCTTTAGATGGATTCCGCATTCACGTTTAAAATTCAAAAAAGGCTGCGGTAATAAGGACAAGAAGACTGTTTTCCCACACTTTGATTGCAAATGCAATGATAACTGCCATCATCATCATCATCATCATCATCTATTATGCTTCTATCATTCTTTCTCATCTTTTAACTTTCTACCATTCTTCCTCATCTTTTAACTAAGTACCCTTCATTCGCATTTAACTACCTGAGGAACCTACAGTGGCCAAGCGTTCCAAGAGCTACATCTTTGAACTACACGTAAGTACCCGACATTCACATGATTACATCTTTTGAGTTTTGACTACCGAAATAGTAAATACCCACATTGCTGCCTGCGCGGGCTTAGCCCACTGGTCAAGTCGCCCACTTCATGCGAGCGCGTCCTCTTTCAATCTCTACATGGAGTATTTGTCTTCCATTTCGAAAACAATTTCTGCTGTAGATACATTGTTTTTTTTTTAAAAAAAAAAAAATTTAG
>JAXCLR010000050.1:63542487-63558039 GCA_035584095.1 Annona squamosa | reverse complement strand
TATAAAGGCATCGCCATCGCTCCATTTGGCCACACGTTCCAGCACTAGGAGTCACCTTAAAATCCGGATTGGAAGAGGGAGTAGTAGACTGTTGCCTGCCTCTTACGTGACGTACCCACGCCCATGGCCGTTGGCCGCCCTCCCCCTCCCTTTGACGTGCACCCGCTATTCTAATCCGCTTTCCACAAGAAAGAAGTGTTTGGATGAGCCAGTGCAATGACAATGGGAGCGTAAGCTGATAGAAACAGCTTCCACGCCAACCAAACACCAAAGGCACACAACTAAGCACATAAGCTACGCAACCTTATAAATATACCAGTTTGAATTGAAGCTCCATGCTTGTAAGTTGGATCATGACCTATCCAACTAAATTTTCTGAAATTTGGACCAATTTAGATTGAAAATTCGAGTAGGTATTTGTTTAATCTATTATAGTATTAATCAACAGACTTTGATCCTATGCTCACGTCAGTCATTTTTTAAAAATTTCATGGCAAATGCCATATATACATTCAAATTTTACTTTTAATTTTCACTTATATTCACAAATTTTTAAAAATTTCTATTATATTTATATATTTTTATAAAAATTTTACTTATACTCATGCTGTTAGGCATCCGTTAACGAAGCAATTAGGACTTATAAAGTAAAAAACAACCCATATTTAATTATGATTCTATAGTAAGAATTCACGTTTAGATAAATTTTTAGCATTTCTAAGCCAGAAAATCATATATTATTCAAATATAAAATTTTTTAATTTGAGCAAATTAATCTCCAAGAATATTAAACCTCAAGCATATTCACCATTTTATAAAGGCACTAATAATCTCTTTAACAAATCTCTAATGATGTAGATATAAGTTAAAATTTAGATAAAACATGTGAGTACATCATAAATTTTTGAAATTTAATAGGTGTAAGTAGAATTAAAAGTAAAATTCATAAGTATACATGAAATTTGCCCAAACTTTTATTAATTTTCATTGGTGGGCTCATGCATGAACTTTCTACATATATATCTTTACTTACTTTTTTTTTTTTTTTGAATTTCAAAATACTTAACTTCCAAAATGGATAGGAGGAACTGTTTTTCCATTTTCAAAATTCAAAAATGCATTTTTCTATTTGCCAAATTTTAAAAATTTAAAAAAATAAAAAAAAAACACACAGAGAAAGCTCATGCTTATGGTCACATACGAATGCAATTTTTTATTTTAAATGGCTCGTGTGCGCATGCGCACGTGAGCACTGGATCAGAGCCCTTAATCAATTACAATAAATATTTTTAGCTAACAAAACAAATTAGGCAAGTAACGATTATATAATAAGAGAAAAAACATTAACAATCGTCTTTTAAAAGAGAATGTTTGAATCTTTCTTCAAATTATTAAAAATTGTTATTTAAATACAGAATGTTGGCAAAGAGGATGTTAAGATCACTTTTTCAAGATCATTAAAAATTGCCATTTCAACGTCTGGTTGAACACAGCTTGATCCAATACCAGCAGCAAATATCCAAATTAGGGGGGAATGAATTGCTTCCTTCAAAGTTGATCTGGTCCGCAAAACATATAAAAAATTCATACTTTTTCCCTTCAGGATGAATTGCACTCCTTGCAGCCATTAGTATAGATTGAACAAGTCTACGGAAATAAATCAAGAAAGTAAAACATGGCTGAATCATGGCTTCCAAAAATCACAGAACAAATGTATTCTATCACACTGTTCACGGATGGAATACAAAACCATGAAGGAAACTGTAAAGCAGACAATTAAGTTCTATTTTAAAAATCAAAGAAAACATAATCTGCAGTTTTAGGGAAGACCCCACCCCACTCGATACATCATGTGTAATAACCAGCCTGGTCTCGTGACTGTTTTAGTATCTTTCAATACGAGCCACCCATTCACCCACCAAAAATGCAGAGAAGGAATACCTCTATTCACATGGATCAATCATAACTAGCATTCAAGAACTTCAGCAATTCATTCCGGTTGTTCTCTGCAAGCTTATCCTCCTTTGATTTCTCAAGTTTCAATTGAATCTAGAAGAAGCAAAATGCCAATTACCCAAATTATTCCATTTCATCTACAATTCTTTGAGGATAAACTTCTGGAAATTCTTCCTCACCTTTTTACCAGAGACAACACTTCGCCGAACATCATCTTCTTTATTGCGCCCCAAGAACTGAGAAAAGTAAAATGGAACACAGCTGTTGAGTACTAAATCCACAAATGGGAGGGCCTGGCAGCATTAAACTAATGTTGTTTACACTAACCTTTGAAAGCTGCACAGGGCTGCTGCATCTCTCTGTCTGCTCCTTCTATATACGGCTCCCATAGCCAGGAGAAGCCCGATCCAGAGACGTCAGTTAAACAGCCAACCCAGTGCCCAGTTACCAGGTTACAGACCCCCGCTCCAATGTCAGAGCCAATCCAGAAATAGGCAGCAAGTAACATAAGCACCTCAGATATTTACAGGACCCATTTACCAAAAACACTTGCAAGTGGTTCAACTAATATTTTGTTGTATGCACAAACTTTATGCCCACAATTTTCTCATGATAACTTCCCATTATAGTCCACAGTGCCTTTGCAAGACAGTAATAGCTGGGTAAGCTCACATACATGGCACATTGATAATGTCATTTTTATCCATCCCGCATCATCGTCATCATTGTTGGATAAGACTTTCATAATGACGACAACAACAATGACAGATTCATGGAAGTGACAGGACAGAAATTGCTGGGTAAGTTCACATACATGGCACATTGATAATGTCATTTTTATCCATCTCGCATCATCATCATTGTTGGATAAGGCTTTCATAATGACAACAACAACAATGACAGATTCATGGAAGTGACATGTTCAAATAGTCCTCAGTGGGCTTGCATGCACAAATGACATTCAAAACAGCCAAAACAGCTGGCTGTTTTGAACCGTAACTCAACAACCCTTCAATAAATGATAATTACAATTTTTTATATGGTCTAAACCACTCACTATGTTTATTTTAAGATATTATTTCATAAATAAAAAATGACTTTGATTGGAGGTTTATGTTGGCTACAACATCAAACCATGTTACAGCCGACGTATCACTATTAAAATTATTTAATAATTACAAAGAGATTTTCGTTAATATGTTATCATGAATTGCAATAAAATAAATAATGTTAAGTGTTTTTTTTTTTTTCTAATAATGTTATGTATTTTAGATGGATCAGATTTCATTCAATCTTTGCACTAAGCATCCTGAGAATTTGTTTATTTACAATACATGCCTTTGCAGGGGGGAAAAAAACCCAAAAATGTGCTTCAAACTCAAAAGAAAACACCACAACAAAGGTAGTGGTCTACCTCTTTAAGCTTGTGCTTTTGACGCTTATGGTGATGACTCTTGCTCCTGTCCTTATCCTTGGCCTAAGGCAAGGAAACCACAAATCAATTGAGACAAAATTAAAATCCAAAACTACACAAATGCACAAGAGGGGGAGGATGCTGGAACAGGCACAGCCTTAACCTTCTTCGACTTGTCATGATGCTTGCGCTTCCTTCGATGATTAGATACCTCATATTCACTGTCAGAAGAGCTCTCACTACTGCTGCAAAACACATTGATATAAAAATTAAGGTCATGGATAACACTTGAGTTATTCAAAGAAACTGAATAAGTATTAATAAATAACTGTTCAAAAAGCACATAAAAAGAACCATGATTACATTGTCATTAGGCCAAAAACTAACAGACTGAACCAAAATCAACATTTGGCAAAAGAAATGAAAAGGTTTCCTGATTTGACCAATGCCATGAGCGAGTAACAGGGAATACACAGAACTGATGAATGGAATCAACTACTTGTTATCCAAAACAAGTGAGAAGAATTAAATTGCTTTATAAATTGGCACAGGAAACACTCTGCCCGTGTTGCCCCCTGGTCCAAAGGCAGAAAAAATTATGATCCAGGGAGAAGGTTTAGAACATTGGTACAAGGGAGCAGTGATTAGGCAAATATATATATGTAACTCCTTCAAAATCTGAAATTTTGATCTTTTGATATATGATGAAAAATCTAATCCATTCATTGTATTTAACATCATTTGTTTATATAGGGGATCAAGTTTCATCCTAATCAAGTATGTTATGGGCCACATTTGTTAGAAAATGTATATATTCATGTGTAAATTATAAAAAATGCTAAAATATCAATTGTTAAGGAGTATGTTTGACATCTAAATCGTCCAAAATATCATTTTTATGTCAATAAATAATTCTATAAAATATTATTACATTCTAATATATGTGTAAATAGGTCTAAGCGTTTTTCGTAATTTATACATGAATACATATATTTTTGAATAAATGTGGTCCATAAACATACTTGATTGAGATGAAACTTGGTCTTCTGAATAAACAAATGATGTTAAATACAATGAATGGATTAGATTTTCCACTAAAGATTAAAATCTTAAATTTTGGAGGGATTACATGGGTCTGCATCCATGTAACCCAGTTACATAGAAGCAAGATTGCGCGCGCGCGCGCACACACACACATATAGATATTCCGGTGCAGCACAATAGCATCGAGCAATGGTACATTTGTCCAAAAATGAGTCTCATACATATTAGAATATAATGAAATTTTATACAATCATTTATCTATATAAATTTTATAACAAATTATTAACATGTTGAAAAAATCATTTTTAAGTTGTTATTTACATCAAATTATTTTATTACGTTCAATTTGTATTATTTTCTTATGGAAACAAATTGTATACACCCGACTACATTGGGGTCCAATGCACCCAGGTGTACTACACCTATTTTTGAAATTTTTTCATGAAACTGTTAATCTAAGTGTATTTAACATGTGTATCAATTTTTAACATTTTTGAAGACTTTTAGATTTTTAAAAATTAGTGACATTTTAGTAATTTTAAAATAGTAAAAATTGATACACATGTTAAATACACTTAGATTAACAGTTGTGTAAAAAAAAAATTTTTTAAAATAAAAAAATGGGTGTATGCACTCCTTTTCAGATGGGGTCCATAAACATCCAATTGGGATGAAAATTAGTATAATAATAAAATACATAATTCTAAATACAATGGGTAGAGAAGATTAAAATTTTATGATTATATGAGACCAATTTTGACTCAATTGCACCATAATTACAATGCGGTTGCGCTACACTTGAATATAACTTACATATATATATAAGAAATATTCAGGCGCAGCTTCATTGCACCACAATTACAATGTAGTTACCTCGAAATGGGCCCACATAATCATAAAATTATAATATAAACCGCCCATTGTATTTGGAATTATGTATTCTATTACTATATCAATTTTCATCCCAATTGAATATGTGTATGGAGCTCATCTAAAAATGGTACAAATTCAACGTAATAAAATAGTTTGATGTAAATAATAACTTTAAAGTTGTTTTTAACATGTAAACCATTTGCTATAAAATTTATATATTGATAAATGATTATATAAAGTACAAATACATTTAAATACATGTAGAGCCCATTTTAGGCAAATGCACCATTAATTATGGTGCAGCTTCACCGAACAGGAAAAGTTCTCTCCCTTGTTAGCTAGAGTTAAGCAAATGTCTTGCTTAGACCACTTCAAAAAATCTATTTAAAAATATTTTTTTCCTTTTTCTCCATACACTAGTTTATTGAAGTGTATTTTAATATACAAACTAAGTTTTAACATTTTTGGATATGTGTATATATTTTTTTAAGATTTTTAATCATAGGGGTATTTAAAACGCATATATATACATTGATATTTAAAAATCTCAAAAAAAAATTATATATATATATATATATATCCAAAAATGGTAAAACTTGATTTATATGTTAAACACACTTAGATAAACAAATGTGTTGAGAAAAAACAAAAAAAAAGTTTTTAAATAGGTTTTTTGAGGTGGGCTAAGCTTTCCATATTGGACACTTCCTCTCGTGGTTCAGACATATAAATCAAAAGATGTAAGCATGGGAATCTATATGGTCTGCCTTTGTTTTCTTCCTGTCAGGTTGATCTGCTAGAAAATCAAACAACAAGTCATGACTAAACAAACAGTAAGTGTAACTCTGAAGATACATGGACATTACAAAATTTAAAAAGATGAAAAAAAATTTCCCTGTCGAGTTTTTCCAATGCAATCCATCAAACTTGAATTTTGAGTTGCACTCCAAATATTATGCTTCCGATCCCAAAATCATCATACGCCTTGCTTGTCTAAACTCTAATTTTACAAGCTTCCTTTATGTTTAATGTCGAGCATAACACACCACACACAGAGGGGGAATTGTATCCATATAGCTACAGTGTTGCCAATTAAGTGAACCGCCAACAAAAAACCTGCAAATCCCTCTCCTTTTGCATTCCAATTCGATCATGTATCAGCAAGGCTAAGAACAGAGGGCGCAAGAAACTTCTAAAATATTGTCATGAGATTTAAAAAGGATACAATCGTAGATGAAAGTCTAAACAAAATTGAAAGCATGATGCTAATATTTTCCAATCACATTATAGAACTGATCTCTATCCATCGTTTGTTTCACCCCTCTCACATGCCCCTTCTAGCGAAACAATATCTTCAATTCTGTCTCTTTGTTATGTAGCTTGAAAAACATTACAAGCGTTTGACAATATGATCAAAAAGAGAAATTGTAAAAACTTGAAGATTCGGAACTTACCATTGAAGGAAGACGAAGTGACATCTGTGATGATGATGACAATAAACAACTTCAAAAAAAAAAGCGACTGCATCCACACCACACCCCACCCCACCCCGCAACAAAAAAAGTAATCCCCAAGAAGCAGAAAACCACAATAGACAGCAACTATCAGAAATTCAGAACTAATTCGAAGGGGCAAAGACTCGTATTGTATCCAGGAATGTATGCCTCAGCGCAAAGCGGCGATACAGGCATCCTATTTAAGATGCCATTGGAAAAGATAGCGAAACCCTAATGTCCTCACAGAAGGAGAACATGCATGCACAACCGATGGGGGAAATACCAACGATAACAAAGGTGTTGGAGGTGGACTCAGATTGGGAAACCTGTAGCTTTGGGCGGAGGAAGATCCATTCTCCGAGGAAGAATCGTGATGTCTTCGCCTCTTCCTCGACCGATCTCGGTTCGTCCTGCGGATCTTGAGAGAATCTCGGTCCCTGCGTCGACGGCGGCGACGATGATCTCTGCCAGAAGAAGAAGACGACGAAGAAGAAGAAGAGGGAGATGAGGCGGCCATGAGAAAGGAGAGAGCGTCACCGAATCCGACCGTCAGCTCGCTGGACACGCTAGTATTCCTTTCTGGCTCTCTCAAAACTCTTCGAGATTTGGGAGGATCCGCGACTTCGCCTGCGTTGTCTCGTCTTTCTTTTTTTTTTTTTTTTTCTAAAAAAAATTTAATTAATTTCATCTTTTCACTTAAGGACGATTAATTTTACACATTTATCACTATTTTTATTAGTAGTATTTTGATCCAATACATAAGGTTGAAAAAAAAAAAATCATCTTTTCACTTAATGACGACTAATTTTTACATTTATCACTATTTTTATGAGTAGGATTTTGATCCAACACAGCAGGTTGAAAAAACAAAAAATAAAAAATAAAAAATTAATTTCATCTTTACACTTAATGACGACAAATTTTACACATTTATCACACTATTTTTATAAGTAGTATCTTGATCCAATACAGCAGGTTGCAACTTATGTAAGTCGTAGCATGCGGTTATCGGCGCTTTTTATTTTTTTCGGTTCTTCATTTCTATGTGGTTACACGTGTGTTTAGTTTATATACTTAAATTTTATTATTATTATTTTTATAGAATAAAGTTTATTATTTTAAGTGTTTATATATCATTACATGACTAATGATGAAAAATTTGATTTTTAAGTTTTATGAAAATATACAAATTTAAAAATAATAAAATTTAATATAAACTAAATACACTTAGGCTTGCCTAAAGATGAAAAATTAACAACATAAAAAAATCCCATTTCATTGGATTGCAACTTGAAAGCCTACAACCTGCCTAAGTTACAACCTGATGAAGATTACGGAACGTGATCTTGTGCACCTAGGTGCACTAAGTGTAAATATTTATTTTTATTTTTTAAATTTATTTTATGCAATTATTAATCTAAACGTATCTAATATGTGTATCAATTTTTATCATTTTTGAAGATTTTAAAATTTTTTGAGATTTTTAACATCAATGTTATTTTTAAATTACTAAAAATATTATTGATTTTATTTTCTAAAAAATGCTATTGATTTTTTAAAAATTCAAAAAATCTAACAACCTTCAAAAATGGAAAAAATTGATGCGCATATTAAATATACTTAAATTAATAGTTATATAAGTTTTTAAAAAAAAAGCTAAATGCACCCTGATTTACAGAAGCTAAGTGCACTCAGGTGCATATGATCACGTTACTTAGATAGTAAGTACTTTAATAAATAATTTTTGTAAGTATTTCCATCTACATTTATTTTTTCTCTAACTAAACAGCATTAGAATTGCATACAAATATTCTCAAAGCGTGTTTATCTTCTTCTTTATTTCTTTCTTTCTTGATTTAAATGATGGGTATCACCCGAATATGAAATTCAAACCCTTGGATCCTACACCTATATGCACTCATCTATAATGGTATCCTAGTGTTGACCATACATCTATTTTGATGTCCAGTAGATCAAGTCATTTAAATAAACTTAAAAGATATGAAAATTTAACTAATGAGAATTCTTAGATGTTAGATTAAATAGAATGGGATGGAGTTTGGATAAGAAAAGATTATCATATATTAGAAAATTAGAAAACATATTAGGAATGTAAAAAATTAGTATTGCAAAAAAAGAAAGATAATTTTATTATATTATTGGATTAATTTCATTGAAACTAAAGATCGTTGGAGAATTAAAGAGCAAGGATTAATGTCCAACACCATCTATGATTTCTACATTGATTTATTTTTGCTATTGAATGTACATGGGTGTACTTAGTTTTGATGAACTTGCATATATTTACCCATTCTTTATTTTATTAAATTTTTATTGTATAACTATTAATCTAAGTTGATTTAATATGCATATCAAAATTTATCTTTTTGGATAATTGTAGATGACATTTTTCATAATTTTAAAAGACTAAAATGCTACTAATTTGAAAAATTTTAATGATAAAAATAATGATAAGTAGTACATTAAAATAGATAAAATATTTGTATGAAAGTATATGAAAACCTAATCAAAATATGTAGGTAATAATAGAAAATAAGATATTTAAGTAATTAAGATATCAAATCATTTCAAAAAGAGTGTATGTAAGGAAAGAAGTGGATTTATTTTACTTTTCACATTGTTCAATGTACGTATTTAAGTATGCTTAATGAAGCATCCCGTTCTTGCCAATTTGATAATTAAATTAAAATCTATTTCATAAATTATATTTAAAATTATAACTTTTTGAATAAAAATTAAATTTTATTCAAATCAAGGTCATAATCCAACATCTTATAGAGTGTCAAATCAACATAATACATTTCCAAAAATTTATAAATCTTCAAAAATGGTAAAACTTGATACACGTGTTAAATCCATTTAGATTAAATATTGTATAAATTTTTTTAAAAAGGATAAAAAAAAAGAGTTAAATACGCCTGTGTGCATTCAATCAACTACCTTTTATATGTCAAAGGTGTATTTGAAAAGTGGCAAAACTTTTGATGAACATTTTTTGGTGTAGAAGTTTTTGAATTATTAAAAAAATGTTGTAATATAATACGTGTAATAATGAAGAATAGAAAGAATAAAGTTAAAATAAATATAATAATTGTATGAATAGTTGAGTAAAAATAATAGAAAAATAGGGTGAAAAGATGTAAAGCAATTTTAGAAAATAAGGTAATTGTAGAGATTGAAAAGTTTTGATTAAAATTTTCTTTTTATTGCCAAACACCCCTTTAATTTTAAAGTTGTTGATTCAACCTTTAAAATATAGGCATGTTTGGCAAAGATAAAAACTTTTTACATAAAATATTGTTAGTCTTGAATTTTTCACTCTACATAACTATTCTATATTTTAATTATTTTTATATAATTACTTATACAACTAACTATCTTTTTTAATTTTATTTTCTTTACTCCTCATCATTATCCATATCATATTAATATGATTATTTTCTTTGGATTCAAAGACTTTTACACCAAAAAATTTTTATTCGAAAGTTTATTATTTCCCAAAACACCCTATATAAAATATCATTCTGATATACATGAATGACTATATTCAATATCATGAAATTTTAATGTGTATACAAATAGATTTAAGAATTTTTATAATTTATATATTATTATTATTATTGATGAAAGGAAATACCCTATCCCTTCTCCCTCTCAATATGAAAGGGGTTAGGGATTGAGTAATCCGAGTAAATCATCGCTAAAAAATTATTACAAGAAGAGCTTAGGGGGTTGCCCCACCATAGCTGGTGTTCCACACGAGAGCTCAAAACTAGCTTAGCTAGGGAATGAGTAACCGTATTTCCTTGCTTCAGAATATGATGGACCGAAAAAGATAAGTTTCCTTTAAGTATAGTCCTAATTTCAGAAACAATTAGACCCACAAAGGAGGAGATGGGATCAAAATTGGACAAAAAGTTGCACAAAATGAGAGAGTTCATTTCAAAGTGGGCACTATTGATATTGAGCTGGAGCGCCCATTGAAGTTCCAATACAAAGGTGGTATCTTCCATGAGTATCGGTTCCGTTACGCCTGCGAGTCTCCACCCTCTAGCTGCAACAAAGGAACCCTGAGTGTCTCTTATAATAGCTGCACATGCAAAAGCTTTCGTGTCCCCTTGTCTGCAAGCATCTATGTTGATCTTTACAAACCCCAATGGCGGCTTGCACCATCCGGTGATAAATTTTTATATATTATTGATGTGTTTAAGAAGTAATAAATTTTTTGATGAAAATTTTTTTATGTAAAAGTTATCAAATTGGTAGAAAATGATACGACATAATATGAGTAAGAATGATATGTAAAGAAAATAAAGTTAAAATAGATAAGTCAGTTATATGAGTAGTTACGTATAAATGATTACAAAATAAGATAATTGTATAGAAGTCGTGAAGTAATAATTCTAAAATATAGTATTTATAAAGAGTGAAAAATTTTAGATTAAAAAGTTTTATTTCAAAATTTTTTTTGTTGAAGACAAACATGACATGTATATCAATAACACATACTCCAGAGTGATTATATATATGACACATGTGATACCTTATTTCGTTATTTTTTTTTACTTTTTTCATAAGCATATTTTGCTGTGTGCAGTCTAGATATTGAATTTTACTATTTTACAATACTTTTATATATTTATTTTTAATTTCTAAAATAGAATTTAAGTGGTGAAAATGACTTAAATGCCATTTGAATTAACAATTTTAAAAATTAAAAATAAATATAAAAGTGCTATAAAATGGTATAACTTAGTATATAGGTTAAATACATATAAAAAATATGTTTATATAAAAGAAAAAAATAAAAAAAACATATGGCATCATGTTCCGTACATATTATTATATATTTGATGCAAGTATGACTTACTAAACACTTTATTAAAATAATTCTGGATGCTATGATAATACAAATAATATTAACAAAATGAGAAAATTGAATTTTAAATTTAATCATCAAATGGGCAAAAAAATGGGGTAACACCATCAAATAACTAACTTGTGTTATCACAATTACATGTGTCAACCTCACTAAAAAACTTCAGACATTATCGCTATGATCAAGTAAGTCATGTTACACATATTATTTTTAGCAACAAAGTTTTTATTGATTTTAATATATGGCAACAAGTTTTTAATGCTTTAAAAAGTACTTTCAACAATATAGATATATTGTTGCGAAAATATTTTTTGCAACAATAAAATTATAATGTTACTAATATTTTTTGTAATAGGGGTATATGCAACATACCCGCAACAAAACTTTATTGTCGCTAAAAATTTTTAGCAACATTTTTTAATAAATAACAACAAAATCCATTATAGTTAAATGTCATTTTTGTTGTAGTGGATATATTAGTTATTTATATGATTAATTTATGGGAAGAAAATCAATTTGGAACATGAGTCAGCAATAGTGAACACTTTTTATTAAAATAGACATTAAATTTTGTTGCAAACGACACTTTTTAATGAAAACTTTAAACTGTAATGGGCTTACCATGGTAAATTTATACCTTCAATTGCACATCATTGCTAAAGGTTCATTTTATCGCAGTGATTCCAAAAGTTATATAAATTAAAATTTTTTATATTTTATATATCTATTCTCAAATTTTAATAAGTATAATCAAATGATGATGTTAATTTTTTAGAATATGTCTTCAAAGTGATTGATGAGTTGAACCGAGGATGTTAATTCTGCTGGTGATCATTTTGTGTATATGTCCCTAACAAACTTGGAGAGGTGCTTTGGTCTCTCATTTTATTAGGGATGTATGTTCGTCATTTGTATTATGAGTGTTATCTCCTACAAAAATGTATTTATAGAAGACGCTCTAACTAAAATATCAGGATTGATGCCATATGCTCCTTACCTAAGTAAGAGAATTGACCAATGATTTAGTTGAGTGGTTTTGCAAGCATTAACATTCTCTTTACAATGATGATATTAGTGTAATAGTCTAAAAAAAAAAAAAACATAAGGGGCAACTTGGGACATGAGTAGAAGGCCTGATCAGCAGTAGGGAAAAAAGAAGGGAAAAGAGAAGGAACAACAAGAAGTAATAGGAGAAGGAAGAGAAAGAGAGATAGAAGGGAGGAAGTAGGCTGCCACACTAGACAGTCGCCATTGCTCACCACCATAGTTGCTATTGTTGTTGTCACCATCGCCAAAGGTAAGGGAGAAATAAGTTTTTAACATTTTTGAAAATATAGAGTTTTCATAGAAATCTTCTAGATAATACTGGTGCAAGTCGGTCCGGGTACCCATGGGTCGACCTGCTGGGTACCCGAATTCGGGTCGGTTCGGTTCCATAGAACCTACCCACCGGTTCCACGGGTAAAATACCCGTTGAAATTCGGTTAGGGGTCGGTTCCGGTGCTGGGTACCCGGAACCGATCCGGATTTCCTATTAGTATATATATTATTTATGATAAAATATAAAAAACTCCCCCAGCCGGCTAGCCCTAAATCCCCAATTGAATCCCCGATCCCATATTCCTATCCCGGCGAAGACGATCTGCATCTGCCCTGTAACCTCTGCGCCGTCTTCTCGCCGGCGCTGTCTTCTCTGGCGATCTTGGACGTCTTGGTTCTCGTCGACTTGCACCCCTATCAATCCCGTATTCCCGTCCCAACGAAGACGAATAGCCCTGTAACCTCTGCGCTGTCTGCTCGCCAGCGCTGTCTTCTTTGCGCCGTCTTCTCTAGTTCTCTCCTCTGCGCCATCTTCTCTCCTCTGCGCCGTCTTCTCTCCTCTAGTCCTCTGTTTGCGACCATTCTTCTCGCCGACGCAGCTTCAGCTTTCAGTCCTTCCGGGCTTCTCTCCTCTGCGTCGTCTTCTCTCCTCTGTTTGCGGCCATTCTTCTCGCCGGCGCAGCTTCAGTCCTTCCGACCCTCTCCTCTGCTTCTGTCCGTGCACAGTGGCTTAGATCTGTCCATGCACAGTGGCTGTTTAGAATTCATTCATTCGTCGGGTAAGCAGGTTGCAGTTTTTCAAGCAAATGCTGATATTTCCAACTTGATATGTTGATCTGTCCGTGCAAATGCTGATATTTCCAACTTGATATGTTGCAGTTTTTCAAGCAGGTTGCAGACTTGCAGTTTTCTTATCTGGCGGTCTTGGACGTCTTGGTTTGCCTTAAGGTTTGTTGTATCTTGTTCTTTCTTTAATGAGTTTGGATTCATTTTTCATCCTCCTTGTAATTGGAGACAATTTTCTATGTTTTGATATGAAATGGAACCGATTTGGAACCGAACCGGAACCGACCCGCACTTGAAAAAATTGGGTAGGGTAACCTTCGGACCGACCCGGTCTAAAATAGGGTAGGGTAGACATTTTTAAAAAATGGGTAAGGGTAGGTTCCACCCCTACCCGGGGGTACCTGAATCGACTTGCACTCCTAATAATATATATAAGGTTGTCAATAAATGCATTGATAAAAAAATTTCGAATTATCGTTAAAAGACATTTGTGAACTTTCTTGTGCATTTTGGATAAAAACTAGGAATCAATGTGAACCAATGTCATAAATGTTGTAATAAATGTTTAAGCAATGCCAAAACAATTAAAAAATTCCTGCCATAAATGCTATGTGAATGCATGCACCTTGTGTTTTTTCCCAATCCATTGAACTGTTTGTAACCGGTCTACACGGTTGAATCGGCGGTTCAACGATTCATACAATCTTTAAAGATCAAACTGAACCAGCTATAATAGAACTCCAAAAGCTATCGGTTCCCGGTCGGACCGGTCCAGTTTTGATAATAGTGGTCCAAACCCACTTTATTTTCATGTCATTTTCTTCTCCTCTTTCTTCTAGATGACCCTAGTTTACTACCCCCATTAAAACCCACATAAAAGTGCTTAACTTCGTGTAATTTTGTATCAAAGGGCTTGATTAGTAAGGGGAAGGGTTCTTTATCCAAAAAAAAAAAGTAAGGGGAAGGGTTGAAGCTTTAAATATCTTGGAGTTTCTTAGAGAAAATCAAATTTGAGGTAAGTAAATTGTTTTTGCTTTAAAATGAATGATGGATTTGAGTTGCAAATGATGTGTTTTGATATTTCTTTTATTGGCATCGACTTTTGTTGAACATTCTAGATGAATTTTCACGATTTGGGGCTTATTAGAGGTTGCATTGGTGTTGAAAATTAGGAATTTGGCAAAAATGCATGTAAATAATGAAATAGAAATGTTTAGAAGTGATTTCGTATAATATTATGATGTCTTAGGTGGAATCCCATGGATTTTGTATGAGTTATGCATGATTTCATATAACGCCTATGATATGTTCACTAAAATACCTAAGTGAGGCTAAATATGTGATAACGACGTATAAATGGGCATGTAGAACTTTGTAAATGTAAATGATGCATTGAGAATGTTTGGAACATGTGAGATAATGAATTATTAGATGTGGAACTTGTGATGGATTTGATGTGCATGAGTTGTATAATTTAGAATAATGGTTTGAACTTGTACTTGAGTATATAGTTGGAAGAATGCTAAAATTGTGTAATTCATATTTGAAATAGGAATAGAGGCTTGGTTTGGATGATAAACGAGGCTAATGGATGTGTGATCCATTAGCTAGGTTTATTTAGTTGGATGAGTACTAGGTTAACTTGGCTTTTGAATTTTTATGCCAAGTGTTGATTTAGGTCTAGGAAATTTGAAAATAGTTTGATATTGCTAACTATGTGTTCATGTATGGTTTTGATAAATTGATTGTGCATGATTCGAAAT
>JAXCLR010000050.1:63518522-63532369 GCA_035584095.1 Annona squamosa | reverse complement strand
TTTGATGAAAAGTTTTTGGAGTAGAAGTTGTCAAATCAATAAAAAGTGATATGATATAATAAGAGTAATGATGAGGAATAAAGAGAATAAAGTTAAAATAGATAGGTTAGTTGTATGGGTAGTTGTGTAGAAATTATTAAAAAGTAGGGTAGTTTGTGTAGAAAAATGTGAAAAATAATTAAAAAATAAAAAAATTATAGAGAGTGAAAAGTTTTAGATTGAAAAGTTTTAGTTGACACTTTTTTATCCTAAACAAACACACCCTTAATGAAAAGTTTTGAAGAATAAAAGTTGTCGAATGATATGATATGATAGGAGTAATGATGAATAGTAAAAAGCATAAAGTTAAAATAGATAGATTAGTTGTATGGATAGTTGTGTAGAAATGATTGAAAAGTAGGTTAGTTGTATACGAAAATGTGAAAAAATGATTAAAAAATATGATAGTTGTAGAGAGTGAAAAATTTTAGATTAAAAAGTTTTAACTTAACAATTTTTGTCAATTGCCAAACACACCCTTAGAGTCAGGTTACTAAACTTTTTCTATGTAGGCTATCTAGAGTGGTCTAAATGGCAAAATTCTTAAACATATAGCTGATTTTATTTTCATGTGTAAAAAATACTAAGAGCTAATAGGGTTCGTTTTGAAAAGATACCAGCAGAGTGAATAAGTCATCTCACCACTCACGAGTTACAAACTTTGCCAAGAGCATACCAATCAATTGCCCACCTGAGCAAAAATGAATTCAGATTTTTTTTTCTTTGCATTCAAATTACAAATTAAATGAAATAAACTCATATTCAAATACGAAATGACAAAGATTCCAACTCAATTAATATTAATTTTGTAAATGAAATCAATTAATGGACAATCAATCCAGCTTCTTCTATAGCATTATTTCCACAAAGCATCGAATATTATGCTCCATACAAAATTGAAAAGTGAAAACACTTCTGTTACAGATACATAAAAAATCCAAAAAGAGAAATAAAAAACAAAAAATAAAAACAAGACAAAAAGGGCAAGAAATGGCAAGAGCGCCGGCCGCATCTCCAACCATTATCTCACGTGTTAGCTAGCTAGCTCCCAAGATCGAAAACCGCTTAATTATTCCTTTGCCCATGCCCATGCAGCAGCGATCCAGTTCACGTAAAAGAAAAAGCTGGAAGCCGAAATAATATTCATACATGCAGGCACATATGCAAAACGAAGCTTGTAGCGGATACTAGGAAGCAGAGAGCAAGCCCGGCGTGAAGGGCACGCCGGAAGCCGGGAGCCAGTTTTCACCGGCGATGAAGTTGGAAACGGTGAACTTCTGAGCTCGATCCGGTGTCAAGCTCTTGATTCCCTTCCACGTCACCCGCTTGGAGGTGCCGGCCCCGGCTCCTCGGTTGTCGTACTCGGCGTAGAAGCAGGTGCTGAGGCCGAAGTCTCCCCCCCACGGGAGCCAGCCGTCGGGCTGGATGAGATCGCCGATATCCGACTGGATGTAGAAAGTCCTGGAGTACATCTTCCAAGGGCGGCCAAGGTAGGACTTGAACTTTTGGCGCACGGGGAAGAGCTCAGGGTCTGCCACGACGGTGCAGTTGTGGAGGATGATGGCCGTCGGTTCCCGCCGGTCCTTCCGCCCCTGCGCCGTCACGATGTTCTGCTGGTTGTCCATCGGCTTCCGCACCACAATCTTGCAGTTCTGGAACACTACCGCCGAGTTGCCGAAGATGAAGTCGATGGTGCCGGAGATGGTGCACTCCCGGTAGAACTGCCTGTGGGTGTGCACGTAGAGGGTGTCCTGGTACCCGTCCATCTGGCATCTGTAGAAGATGGATTTCTCCGACTGCACCCTCAGCGCCACCGCCTGGTGCTTCGCGGCGCCGGCGGAGTTCTCGAATCCGATGTCCTTCGCCATGAAGCCGTCCCCCATCACCGCTGCAAGCATGAAAACGAAAAGAACAAGGATTTTTTCAATGAACGACGGACGACATATATTTTAATTACAGAATGGTGGTGGCCTGGTGCATCGGTGGCAATGGCGCGCAATTGGCATTAACATACCAACGGTCGCAGTCTTGAATGTGGGCGTCCCGTCGATGAAGTTCTGGTTGCCGGTGATAATCGTCTTTGTCTTCCCGTCGCCGATCATGACCACTTGCGTCATGGTTTTTTCTATCGTCACTTGCTCCTTGTAGACTCCCGCTTTGATGTAGATCACGTACGGGGTTCTGCCCTTCGTCGGGACGGTGCTCAACGCCCCGTTGATGGTTTTGAACTGCCCGCTGCCGTCCTGGGCCACGATGACATTGGGTGTCAGGTTATTGACAGACAAGCTGAGCATATGCCTCCTCTCGGTCGTGACCCAGGATGGGGGGTCGCCGGCAGCCATCGTTTCGTCTTCGGTGTTGAGGAGGCGGCGGTTCAGGAAAGAGAGATCCAGGTTGAGCACGATGGAGGAGAGCTGGTCGACGATGGCGAGGAGGTTACTGGTCAGCTGGGACGCGGCCTGCAGGGCCTTCCTCATCTTCTCCCCGGCGTCAGTTTTGATGCCGTCGAAGCCGTCGACGCAGGTCTCTTGATAGGTGAGAGCGCCGCTGAGCCACAACTTGATGTCCTCGATGAAGTCGTCGAGCCTTGTGATGTCGAATTCCCCAAGCTTCGCGAGAGAGGTCTGCAGGTCATCGATGGAGTAGTTCATTAGCTGCTTGCAGTTGTCGAGGGCTTTCTTCGCCATGGGGTCCTTCTCCGCTTGCTTGATCACAACCGATGCGTTGAAGGCCTTTTTCACCTTGTTTTTGGCCACCTCGTAGGCCAGCTTTACCAGCTCCTTGGGGTCGTTGGTCTCGTTGCCGCCCATCTCGTTGAGGCTCTTCATGCACGTCTGCTTGTAGTCGGTGTGCTGGCAGATGGTCGCGACGGCTTTGGAAGAGGTCGTGGTGTGTTCCGAGTTGCCCCCAGCATTTGGGACGGCGGCGGCGTCGTTCTTCGGGACGCCCACGGCGATTACCATCGCGACGAGGATGAGAGATGAAAGTCCCGGGGTAGCCATCTTTTTGCTCTCTTCGCCTCCTGCTGCTGCGTTTCTTCCTCTCCTGTTTTGCCCGTGACGTTCTGATGACATGTTCCTGCGGGATCCCTAGTTGGAAGCCATTGCGAATGAGATGAATGGATCGGAATGGGTGATTGGTTTATATAATAATTTTCGCAGGAACAGCGGGAAAAGATGGAAAGCCGTTGGCCCTCCTCAAACGCAGGAGAGCCACGGCAAAACACACGGTCTGCTTTTTACCCTGTGATCTCTTCTTCCGATCCCTCGTCTGTGGAAGGCGTGAGACTCTGACCTGATCTTTCTCTCTTCACCCATCTATTTGAGTGCTAGCCGTACCAGTATCCATATCAGAGAAGATGTGCGTAATTAATGAGCCGCAATAGAATACATATTTTCGAATTTAATATAAATAATATTTATTTTTCAACCCACCGGACTATCGTTACATATACATTGGAGTAATTTTATACAATCTTACTATTTTTAAATATTGATAATTAATATAAAATTTAATCTATTTATTGTATTTAATATCATCTGTTTAACTAGAAGATCAAGTTTCATTCAAATCAAATATATACATATGTTATATTTTCTCAAAAATAATTTTTTTTACTTCTTCAAAAAATAAATATATTTATATGTTAATGAGGAAAATATTTAGACTAATTCACATTCGCGTTAAAACGTAATAATATTTTATAAAATTATTTATTCGCATAGTTGTCATAGTTTAGATTGTTTAGATATTGAAAATACATTAATATTTAGTATTAACTTATTTTATTTTGTTGATTTTACACATTTATAGATGACATTCATATATGGTAATTTTACATAATTCCACTATTTTTTAAATATTGATAATTGATATAAAATTTAATATTTATTATATTTAATATCATTTGTTTAGCTTGAAGATCAAGGTTGATCTAAATCAAATATATGCATATGTTATATTTGCTCAAAAATAAATATATTTACTTCTTCAAAAAATAAATATATTTATATGTAAATAAGGAAAATATTTATACCAATTCACATACACATTAGAATATAATAATATTTTATGAAATCATTTATTCATATAGTTGTAATATTTTTGATTTTTTAGGTATTGAAAATACTACTGAAAATTAATATTTAGTATTAAATTATTTTATTATATTGATTTTACACATTTATAAATGACACCCATATACAGTAATTGAAGGGGTTCCCACGATAATGTAAATTATACTAAATAAATTTTTTTATGCAACCTTCTTCATTTTTAATATTTTGATAGAAAAATCTACTTCATTTATTATATTTAATATTATTTATATTATCATGAAAACCCTTCATTTGTCTAGTACCCGCATGCATGACCTCATCTACGATATACAAAATTAATATAATAAAATAATTTAATACTAACTATTAATTTTAAATAATATTTTAAATATCTAAACCATCTAAAATATAGTTGTTATGTCTATAAATGATTCCACAAAGTACTATTTATTCTATTACATATATGAATGACATTCTCCTTAATTTACCCACGAATACATCCATTTCTAAGCAAATGTAGGTCATGCACGTATTTGACTTTGGTAAAACTTAGTCTATTAGTTAAATAAATGATGTTAAATATACTAAATGGATTAAATTTTATATCAACCATCACCATCTCAAAAATGAAAGGGTTTATATCCAATTGTTATGTATAGCCTAGTTACATAGAAGCAGAGTCCCATATACTTCGCATTCGTGAAACCCTTCTTTTAATATCTTTATAGTTGATGAGTAATTTTCTCTATCTATTATATTTAATATCTTTATATTATATGAATTTTTTTTCATTTATTTAGTATCATTTCATATGAGCCCTCTTTAGAAACGAGCTTGCTTTTATGAAATCCTTTTCTAGTTAACCCTTTTCATTTTTCAATATTTGAATAGTTTATGAAAAATCCAGTCCATCAATTATATTTAACATCATTTATATTATTATGAAAATTCTTTCATTTGTTTAGTATAACTGTATATGAGCCCATCTACAAATGTATAAAACTAACGTAATAAAATATTTTAATATTAAATATCAATTTTAAAGTTATATTTTTAATATTTAAACTATCTAAATTATCATTTTTATGGATAAATAATTTTATAAAGTATTATTACATTCTACTACATATGTGAATGAATAAGAGCATTTTTACCAATTTATACATGAATATACCTATTTTTGAGCAAATATGACCCATGCACATATTTAATTTGGATGAAACTAGGGGGCTATTTGGCATTGTTTAGAACTTTTTGACGTATTTTTATGGCTTAAAACTCGTCAGCCTCAATTTCATGGTCGACCTCTAAAGCATTTGAGTCATACTGACAGCAGCACCGTGGCCTCAGTTGACACGACGCGTTTTTGCATTTTCATACCCGCGTTTGAAAAGTTTTATTTAAACGGGGGAGTTTTTAATGTTCCTAAACAGCCCCTAGATATTATAATTAAACAAATATTATTAAATATAATAAATGAATTGAATTTTCCATTGAGCATCAAAAACTTAAAAAATTAAGTTTTTAAAGGAATGAAAATGACTTAAATGCCCTTGAAATTTATTGTTTTAAGAAATAAAAAATAAAAATGTAAAAATATTGTAAAATGGAAAAATTTTATATGTATATTTAATACATGTCGGAAAATATATTTATGAAGAAAAATTAAAAATATAACTAATTGTAAAAATAAATGAAGCATTTTTAACCTAAAATACATCATGATGTATATAATCATGACCCAAAATAATTTAATACTAAATATCCCTTTTTAAGTAGTATTTTTAACATTAAACTATCTAAAATATCACTGCTATGTGGATCAATAATTTTATCAAATATTATTATGTACTTATATACTAACACATATGTGAATTGACTTAAGTATTTTTCCTAATTTACATATGAATGTATTTATTTTTGATCAAATGTTGTCACACATATGAATTTGATTTGGATGAGACATCATAGTCTTTTAACTAAATAAATAATGTTAAATGTAATGTAATGAATGAATTAGATGTTGTATTAATCATTAACATCTTAAAAATTAAGAGGGTCACATAAAATTGTTATTATGTAACTTAGTTACATAGAAGCAGAACCTTATATATACAGGCCCACTCTCATGAAACTCTTGTTTTATATAACCTACTTCATTTTTAATATATTGATGGTTGATGAAAAATTTACTTCATATATTATATTTAGCATTATTTATATTATCATAAAACTATCTCATTTGTTTAGTATCATTCTATATGATTCCATTTATAAATATATAAAATCACCTTAATAGAAAATAGTTTTTAAATAATAGTTTTTGCATCTATGTGAAAATTAGGTATTTTTATTATAATTATTCTTTTTCCATGAGGTAATTTGTGAATATATCACTAGTAATTAAGGATATTAACATTGTGTATACTGTATATAGATGTAGCACTCAGGGGGACATATAGTGTATGCACACACTAAAATCTTGGCATGTTGTGTTGTATAGGGCACTATTCACGATGATATTAAATGAGTATAAGTTGTGTATTGGCATGTTTGTGTGTCTACACTACTTGGGGTATGGTATTATTTATTAGGCCTTGATTTACAAGTGTATGATTGAAGCATTATTTAGGACTTTATAACTATCTTGAACCTCACAGAGTAAATTTAAAATATATCACTTATTCAAAAATGATAAATTTTGGTTTATATGTTAAATACATTTATATTAATAAGTTTATAGTGAGAGTAAAAAAGTTTTTTAAATAAATTTTTTGAGGTTACTTAGCCAGCATTAGTTCTCAACCTACATGATTGAAGGATATTACGCTAAACCAAGCTCAATATGGATGAACCACTCAAAACTAATAATTTTAAAAAAAGTCAACTGTTGACTAGTGACCTCAAAGTAGCTGTTGATTGTTGAGGTTAACCTACCATCCTACATCAGTAGTGTGGTGAAAGGGGAGGGGCCCATTTCACTATAAAAGGACAGTTGGTCCCCCCCTTTGCCTATACACAAGATTCTAACATCAGAAACGATTTTTGGGTAAAGCTAGGCCGAATTTTTGGCTAGGCTAAATTTTTGGCTAGGCTAGAGAGTGCTTTTGGGTTAATCTGTTTTGAAGTATATTGTTTTTGTAAGCATTTTAATATTCAATTTTCATTTAGAAAAGTTATTTTTCATCATTAGTATAATTGTTGTGAGATATAGATATTGCTTTCATATATTTCAAGTAGCATTATTGTAGGCTTATTTTTGAGTATTATTATGAGATTATTTCAAGTAGTATTGTGGAATTATTTCCAACTACTGTTATTGTTATTGTATGAAATATTCCTAATAAGGGGTGTTAGAGTAAGCATTATTTTGAGTATTATTGAAGTTGTATTGAGGTGAGCAAGATCGCCTTCTAAATAAGACTTAGCAAAAGTCAAGTTAAAAATTCTTTCAAATAGCTTCAATGAATAGTATTATACAACCATAAATTCTAAAGCTCACAAGTAAAAATTATGAACATTAAAAAACTTAGATAAAAGTTATTTTTAAATTTCAAGATATTTGAGATATTATTAAAAATGGGTATGAAGAATCTAAACTAGAAGTAGAAAATGTTATGCACCAAGCACGAAAAATTGAATTAAATAATGTGAGAAAGAAAGACCATAATGATCTTGCTTTTCTATGCCAAGCAATAGATGAAGAAATTTTTGAAAAGATTGTAGCAATAGAAACATTTCATGAAGCTTGGAATATCTTTGAAAAGAATTTTTAAGGAATTGCATGTGTTAAGGCTGTTCAATTACAAGTCTTGAAAGCTGAATTTGAAAATCTCAAAATGAAATCATTGGAATTGATAACAGATTACTTTATTTGTATGTTAGCTATTGTTAATCAAATAAAAGCTAATGGTGAAAAAGTTATTAATTTTTATATACAAAAGATTTTTAGATATTTGACCCCAAAATTTGATGTCGTAAATGAAATTGAAGAATCTAAAAATTTATCTAATTATTGGTTGATGAAGTAATGGGATCACTAATGATACATGAATTCAGAATAAGTCAACGCTCAATTAAAGCAGACAAAGCAAGCTTTTGGTAATTCAAATGCAGAAAAAGTAGAAGTATTTCACATGGCAAAGGTCGAGGTAATCGAGAAAGATTCAATGCAAATGAAGCTCGTAGAGATATTTAGAATTAGGAATTCAATATTATAATTGTAGAAAATTTAGTCATTATAGTTCTAAATGATCTAGTAATCATACAAATCAAGAATGAGTTAATCATATTAAAAAGAACGAGATGATAGAAACTCTACTTTTAATATGCAATGCTATACATGAAACTGAAAATTCTATATGGTACTTAGATACTGGTTCTTGTAATCATATATGTGGAAATAAAGAACTCTTCTCTGAAATTGATGAAAGTTTCTATTCTACTACCAAATTTGGTGATAATTTCACTAAAGAAATTATAAAAAAAGGAAAATTTCAATTTGGACAAAAGACAGTACTTAATAACATATATTTAATAACTTTATGTACCAGAACTAAAAACATAATTTATTGAGTATGAGACTATTAGAGAAGGGTATGAGATTAACATGAAATCGGATGCTATAAAATTGAAAATGAGCAAAAAAATAAGTCATTGTAAAGGTCAAGATGACACCAAATAAAATATTTTCTCTTCATATTAAGAGCGAAAGATTGCTATGTTTCAATGCTATTGTGAAAAATGATTCATGACTTTGATATTTGAGATTTGGACATTTGAATTTTAATGGATTTAAATTATTCTATTAAAGAATATGATAACAAGATTTTCATTAATTGATTACCCGAGTGATGCATGGGAAGTTGCATAGTGGAAAAGAAACATCAAATTTCTTTTTTCAATGGGACAATCTAGAAGAGCTAAGAAACTAGTGGAAATTGTTCATTTAGATATATATGAGCCTATTGAACCTTGGTCATTTGAGAATAAAAGGTACTTTATAACTTACTAATGATTTCAGCAAAAAGACATAAGTTTTCTTTCTTGAAGAAAAGTTCGAAGCTTTTTTGGTATTTCAAAAGTTTAAGGGGGTGTTTGGCGAACAAAAAAACTTTTCAAACCAAGCCTTTTAAATTTCTATAACTGTTCTATATTTTAATTTTTTTGCATATTTTATACAACTACTCTATTTTTCAATCATTTCTACACAACTATCATGCAACTAACCTATCTATTTTAACTTTATTTTTCTACTCCTATCATATCACAACATTTTTTACCTATTTAAAAACTTTTACACAAAAATTTTTTATTAAGAGTTTTACCTTTCCCCAAACACACCTAAATTATTTATTGAAAAGCAAAGTGGTCGTCTGATTAAATGTTTAAGACTTGACCAAGGTGGTGAATATACCTCAAATGATTTTGTTTAATTTTGTGAAATTTATGACATCAGACATTAATTGATAGCAGTATATACTCCATAACAAAATAGAATTGTAGAAAAATTAACAATTATGGAAATAGTCAGAAGTATGCTGAAAATAAAATTTCTGCTAAAAATGTTTAGCTTTTTGTTATATTTCTTATGCTTATATTCTGAATAAAAAGAGAAAGAAGATGGATGATAAAAGTGAGGTATGCATTTTTATTGAATCTAATGATAATTTTAAGACTTTTTGACTTTATCATTCCAAAACTAAGATTATTTTGAATAATAGAGATATAACTTTTGTCGAAAATAAGTCTTTTCAATGGATAGAAAATAAGGGAAAGATAATTCCTTTGAAACTTATAGAAAGTGGAAAAGAACTGCCAAAATTAAGCAGAATATTGGACAAAGCTATTTCACCCATAAGAGAATCATCATCCAAAAGAGAAGAGTCATTAAGGGATGTAACTTCATCAAGTACCAAACCCTAAAGAACTCCAAAGCAGTCAAGTTGGATGAGAAATTTTGTAGTAAGTAATGGCAATGATGATGAAACTTCACTTGTACATTTTGTTTTTTTTTGAAATTGATCCATTAGATTATAAAAGTATTGCAAAAGATGAAAAATGAAAAAATATAATATAAGAAAAATAAATTCAATAGAAAAGAATAACAATTGTAAATTGGTTTATCTTCTTGAAGGACATAAATCCATTGGTGTAATGTAGGTTTATAGAATAAAAATTAATGTAAATAGTGAAGTTGAAAAGTATAAAGCCAAATTTGTTGCTAAGGGCTACAAGCAGAAAGTCGAAATTGACTATAATGAAATATTGGCATCTGTAGCTCAATAAGAAACAATTATGTTAGTTCTCTAATTGGCTACTCAAAATTTAGGTTTGTTTTTCAATTGAATGTAAAGTCCATTTTTGTATATGAAGATGTACTTAAAGGGGTGTATGTGGAATAACTCTAAGGTTTTATTAGACTAAAAAGTAAAAATAATGTTTATAGATTGAAAAAAGTTTTGTATGATTTAAAATAAGCCTCTCGAGCATGGTACGGTCACATTGACTTTCATTTGAAAATATGGGATTTATCACACAGGCATACTTCTATGAAACATTATTTCTGTATAACTCATTCCACTTTCAATATCTAGATGGTCGATGAAAAGTTTACTTCATTTATTATGTTTAGTATCACTAATATTATCATGAAATCTTTTCATTTTTCTAATATCACTGTATATAGGTCTCATCTACAAATATGTAAAATCAATATAATAAAATGACTTAACGCTAAATATAAATTTTTAAGTAGTATTTTCAACATCTAAACCATTCAAAATATCATTACTATATGGATAAATGATTCTATAAAATATTACTATATTTCAATACATATGTCAATGCATCTAAACATTTTTTCTAATTTATACATAAATGTACCTATTTTTGAACAAATTTAGCTTGTGCATATATTATATTTGAATGAAACTTGGTCTCATAAATAAACAAATGATGTTAAATACAATGAATAAATTGAAATTTTCATCAAACATCAACATGTTAAAATTTGAGAAGGTTAAATGAAACCGTTTTTATATAATCCAGTTACATTGAAGTGGGCCCATTCATCAAATATCTATATGAACATACTCTTTGTGTAAAATATGAAAAAGGAGACAAAATATTAATTATTTGCTCATATGTGGACGATTTGATAGAATAATTAATTTATGATAGATGAATTTAAAGAGATAATAGAAAGATAATTTGACATGACTGATATGGATTGATGAGGTATTATCTTAAAATTAAGGTTGATCAGTCAAAAAAGGACATCTTTATAAATCAAAAGAAGAATTTGAAAAAAGTTCTATAGCATTTTCAAATGGAAACAAGTAAGCATGCATGTATTTCAGTTATTATAGGAATGAAATTATCTAAAGATAATGGTGGAAGGAGAGTGGATAGTATTTTATATAAGCAGATTGTGGATAGTTTAATTTATTTGATAGCTACGAGACTAGATATTATATATGCAGTTAGTTTGATCAGTAGATACATAGAAAGTCCAAGAAAAATTCATCTACAAGGTGCGAAAAGGACCCTGAGTCACTTGAATGGGACAAGGAATCTTGGCATTTTATATAATAATAGAAATTCTTGTTTTACATGTTTTACGGACAGAGATTATGCAGAAGGTCTACATGATAGAAAAAGTACATCTAGATATCTTCTTCTATGGAGATGAAATAGTTTTATGGTCATCAAAGAAGTAATTGATCATGACCTTACCTACCACAGAAGTGGGATTCGTTGAGCAACAACATGTAAATATCAAGCTATTTGGTCGAAAAATATACTTCAAAGGGTTGGACTATCTGAAAGTGCGCTAATTCTCATTTCTATAATAATAATTAGCAATTGTACTTTCCAAGAATCTAGTTCATCATACATGAAGCAAGCACATTGACATACCATATCATTTCATCCGTCATTTGGTGAAATAGAAGGAAATCGAGCTTGCATATTGTAAGACATCTGATCAAATGATAAACATATCACTAAGCCTTTGAAAACTAATATATTTGTAACATTAAGAAATTTACTTGATTTTTGTAATTAGATGGTTCGATTTAAGGAAGAGTGTTGAGCTTAACCTCCCATCCCACATCGTTAATATGAGGAAATGGGTGGGGGGGGGGGGGGCATTTCACTATAAAAGGCCTGCTAATCTCCTCCTTTGCCTACGTACAAATATCCAACAACAAAATTTATCTGGGGTTAAGTAGGTTATATGTTTTGCTAAGCTAGAAAGCACATTTGGATTAAATTGCTCTGAGATATTTTTTTTTTTATAAGCATTGTAATATTTAGTTTTTCATCTAGAGAAATTATTTGTCGTGATTAACATAATTGTTATGAGATATGAGTGCGGTTATTTCCAAGTGTTATTATGAGACTATTTTCAAATAGTATTGTGAAATTATTTTCAAATAGTGTTATTGTTGTTGTGTCGAATATTTCCGACACTAATAAGCAATGTAGAATCAAACAATATAAAATATCTTGCATCTTAATTTGACTTAATCTCTTTAAATATAATTAACTATATAATCAGCAGTAAATTGAATGCGTCGATCTCTAAACAAATTAATAAATATTTCTCTTTCAAATTAAACTCATTAACAACTAATTCTTGGACTAATAACCATCAACAATTTTGGATCACCTTCGCTCGCCGAGCTAGGACACCATTTATACATATCTCGCATCATAAAAGGCCTCCAAAGTACGGAATGCCGGCGAACGGCAACCAGCTGTCGCCTAAGATGAAGTTGGTCACAGTGAAATTGCTTGCATCAGAGCCATTGATCACATGATACCCAGCCCACGGAGCTCTCTTATCAGGGACAGATCCTGCGCCCGTATTGTTATACTCCGCGTAGTAGATGGTATCCAAATTGGCAGACTCCGGCGACCACGGAAGCCAGCCTTCGGGATTTATAAACCCGGCAATGACTGACTGCATGAACACCGTCCTGGAGTACACCTTCCACGGCCTCCCAAGGTACGTTTGGGTCCTTCCATCGCTCATTCCTAAATCCGGGGCCGCCTTAATCGTGCAGTTTTGGATGGATATGCCCGTGTTCTGATTTGGGTCTGTTCTGCCTTGGGCTGTGATGGCGTTGGACTGCTCCATCATGGGCAGCCTCGCGTAAATGTTGCAGTTCTGGAAGACGACCGCTGCGTTCCCGAATATGAAATCGATGGTTCCGTAGATGTCGCAGTCTCTGTAGAACTGCCGCATGGAGTGCGCGTATAAAGTGTCTTGATAACCTTCGATGCTGCATCTGCGGAAGGCCGAGAGGTCGGCCCCGTTCCGGACAGCCACTGCCTGGTGTTTGATTGCCCCGGCGGTGTTGCGGAAGGTTATGTCGACTGCTACGAATCCTTGGCCCACCACAGCTGTAAAAAATAATTGATAGAGGTTGGAATTACTAATAGAAATCTATCTATCTGGAATCGAGTCACTAAGGGAACAGTTGCCAACATGGGCCACGTGGTTGAGGATATTCATACAGCATTTGTTTTAAGCTATGAGTTTTTTTTTTTCATCGAAGTTTCCACACCGCTTCATTCTTTTTTTTTTTTCTTAAACCCTTCTTTCTTTTTCCTTTTAATTTGTATTTAGTTTTTCCCCTCAAAACAGACCCATATGTAACAAATTTGCTCAGTTGCCGATTAAACATTGTAGTTTTTTTTTTTTTTTTTTTTCAAAAAAAAAAAAAAAACCTTCACAGATCA
>JAXCLR010000050.1:63469276-63518422 GCA_035584095.1 Annona squamosa | reverse complement strand
TTGTATTTTTTTTTTTTTTTTTTTTTCAAAAAAAAAAAGTAGACCTTACACGATAAAGAATGGCACAAGACTAAACCCCGAGGAGATTTTAGATGTGAAATGGGTTTAACGTCGTTTTAAAACAATATTAGAAACTGCATTTAACTGATTTGCAGGAAACTGTTGAAGAGCAAATTCAATATACATCCACAAAATTTACTCGTAATTGTTTTTATACTTATAAACCTTCAAAAATTTGAAATATATTTATATATTTTGCTTAAAACCGTACTTATACTTTTGCCTCTGGATCCATTAAATAGGTCATTAGCCCTTTGTGAAATGAAAAATATGTCAACACCTTAATAAAACTTAAAGTTAATTTGCTCATAGTTAAATATTCATATTCAAGTAATATTTGATTTCATAGTTATAGAATTACAAAAAAATCATTATAATATAAAATTTTAACTATAAAATCATAATTATGGATGAACATATTTATTATTTATAGAAACTTAACATCCCTTCAACGGATCTCTAATAACATACTTATATATGGAATTAAATCAAAATTTATATGTAATAAAACATAAGTATATAAGCATTCTACAATAGTTTCAAATTTAGAAGTGTCATACTATAAATATCTAAATTATAAGCGTTAATTGACATTAATTAGATAAGTTATTCGATTTTGTAAAATCCTCTTTTTTTGCATTTCTTATTAAAATCGTAATGATGATCAAGGAAGGAATTCTAGCAAGCTACTTGCATGTACCTTGCTCTTTGGTGACGGAGAGAGGTGCTTTTTTCTTTTTGATTTGAAAGACATGCTTAATAAGGCGGATAAAAGCTAAAGAATTACTGTTACCAAAAGTTGCAGAATTGAAAGTGGTCCATCCATCAACGACGCTGCGATTCCCCGTAATCACCGTCCGATTGATCCCATCACCGATCATCATCAAATTCTTCTTATTCTTACCAATGGAGACATATTCCTCATAAACTCCCTCCGCAACAAAAATCACAAAATATCCGCTGCTGATATCGCTGTTGTCGGGGGCAGCGGCCACCGCAGCATTGATCGTCGTGAAATCCCCGCTCCCGTCTTGCCTCACCACCACCACACCGCTCACCGCGACACCATCCGACGACGACGACGACAACTTTCGCCCGCTTAGCATTTCGAAGACGCTGGGGCGCCGGTGGGAGAAGGAGTTGAAGGGCAACCTCTCATACTTCCAGCTCTGCACATTGGTGTTGGGGAGCTGTCTCGTCGGCGGCGGCGGCGCCTGTGCGGACGCTTTCTTTTTCTTCTTATCCACCCAAGCGCGGGTAAAGAGCGCAAGAGAGACGCTGAACAACCTTGTGTCATTCCTGATGGGGCTGTAGAGGCTGCTCCCGACGCTCGAAGCGGACTCCGACGTCGACTCGAGGCCATCCAGGCAGGTGAGCTGGTTGGTGACTATTGCGCTCAGCAGCGTTTGGACGTCGCAGGCTTCTTCGAGCAGAAGATTGTTCGTGGGGTTGATGGTAGCCGCCACCGCTGCAAGGAAATCTCCGTTCAGGCCTGCCAGAAGGCGGCAGTCCTCCAGCGCCTTGACGGTCGTTTGAGAGAAGCGGCGGCGGCGTTTGAGGTAGTGGTCGATGAACTTGATAAACTTTCTGGCGGCGGAGAGGGAGCGACGGATGGAGAAGCGGCCGTAGTCGTAGAAATTGGATTCTCCGGAGGTTGGAGGGAGGAGAGATTTGCATAAGACGGGGTGAGGGGTGGCGTCGCAGGCCTCGTCGGGATCGATATTCTCAGGAAGTGTTTCTGCTTCAGCAGAACAGAGGAAGAAGAATAAGACTAGGAGAGCGGAGAAAGAGAAAAACGGGAAGAAGAGCTTGCAAGCCATGGCTCCTCAGCCTCCTCTTTCACTTGCCACTTGCACTGGGAAGAGTTGGACTTTATGGGATTTTCGCACGTGCCAGAAAACAGAAAGCGTGCGACGTTGGACTTGGAAATGAAAATGGGCGAGTACGACGTCAAGACTCGCGGTTGCGGTAAAAACTAAAATGGTTTGCATTGGTTGACTTGCGATGTGGATACGGTTATAGAGTTGACGAAATTAAGGATAATGGGCCATGAATCAAGGGTTTCGTGGCTTGCGTTTGGAAGTGAGCTTGTACGGTCGTGGAAAGCATGCACGTGGGGGGTGGAGCTCTCGCATTTACCGTTCGAGGCTCGAGCTACATAAGCGAAGTGCGATGGGACTTGGGAGGCCGCTCTTGCTCGCTCCCTCGTCATGTGTCCTGCTTCATATTACGCGAACGAGGAGGTGCCGCAGGATGCGCGGGCTTCCGAGCATCATTCTCACAAGCCAGCTATCCAAAATTCGAATTAAAAAACAAAAAGAAAAAAAAAACAAACGAATAGTTGGGTGATTGAAAAAAACAACTTATTGCCTTGTTTAGGAGGAGCCATTTCTATCGGGGGTTAAATAAACGGCAAATGATCATTGCCGTCTAAAATGGGCTAATTTCAGACCAACCCAAAAGAAATATTTTTTTAGTTTTTTTAAAATAATCATCTAAATACATTTAATTTATAAATTAAATTTTATCATTTCGAAGATATATATTTATTTTGAATTTTTAAACATAAAAAAATTTTAGTCAACTGAAATACATTTAATTTAAAAATCTACAATAAATATATAGATATCTCCAACGATAGTAAAACTTATCCTAATACAATTATTCCGATACCGATCCGAAACTAATTTGAAATTTATCTTCATACATATTAATGAAATGGATGGTTGGACCAACCTTATCCCGATCAGGTATAAAAAATTAAGGTTAAATAGAATTTTTAAAATTTAGGATAAGAGTTGAGCACACCTTAACCTACCCAACCCACTCCGATTTTCACCTCTAATATTTTTTGAAAGGTAATTGTATTTCCATTATGAAGAGCTATATAAAAAATCCAAGTAAATTGGATGTACAATGAAGTTTGGCGGGTTTCCCCACCAATACCATTGGGATTTACATGATTTAACAGAGAAGTCAACAATAACATGAGCACACATGTTTCATGTTCTAAGAACATGCTGGAAACTAATAGAGCAAAACATTTCAGCTACTTTCTTGATTTCCTTGATCATCACACCAACAGGTGATAATATCACTCTGTCAAAAACTTAAAAATCCCTCCATGTGAGGGAGTCTGTCTGCAGCACAATGTGTTGAATGCCTAATTTAGTGGCCCACATAATTCCCCCTGAAACTGCTTTGGCTTCCATGTCAAGTAGCTCATCTGTTTTTCACCCTTTTCCTGCCATAAATCTGCCTTCGAAGTTTCTCAATACAGACATACAATTTCTTATGGTCGATCTCCTCCCATCTACATTTATCTTGTAGTGGCCTTCTTGTGGTCTTCTCCGACATAAGACCAAAGATTTATCAAGAGAGCTGCAGCCAGACAGTAGCTGTGTCTTCTCAGTAGATTCTCAATACGCCCTTATCATTCAATTATGTCCTCCAATTCGATTTGTGCTCGAGGTTCTCTACATTTGCACCCCTATATTGCATATAATTGTATACACCTAATTTTCTTTTAAATAAACTTAAATAATTACTATAATTATTATGTTATAATTATATTATTTTAGCATCACGGTTCAAAATGGTTGAACAATTGAATCTGAATTAAAGATAAAATGATTCATCTTCTTGTTCAGTTTTAAAAACTTTGATATATCTTAGGAGCGTTCATGAGATAGGTGAGGATGATGTAAAATTTTTTGTTATAAAGGATATTTTTTCTTCTTAAAAAAGAACACAATGCTTTTTCCGTTTCTCATATATTTTTTTCTAAATTGCAATACAATTTTTTCCATTTTCAACATAAAACAACACTTTCTCATTACATCCCATGTTCCATTCCATATCTCATCTCAGCCATGAACACGTTGATTTAGGAAAATATAAAAAGCAAAAAGTAAAGAAAAATGAATGGAAATTTTTTAAGAGAGAGATAATAATGTAATATGATAAGTGTAAGATTAGCGTAAAGAAAATAAGTTAAAGGAGATGAGATAATTATACGGTAAAATGTGAAAAAAAATTAGAACATAGATATAATAATAGAATAAGCAGCGTTATGAGATAGTTGAGATGACGAACTTATATCAAAATTAAAGGTGTGCAGGAAGGAACGAATTTTTTTAACTGGTCCTTATATTACAAAATAGGGCGTATAGATTTAAAAATGTGCAAAACAGACTTTCCTGATAACGTCCTAGGAAATTCTATAGGAACAGAAAATGCGGTAAAATCTTCTAAAAGGTTAAAAAGGGCTTTTTCCAAATATACCAATTACGTTTGATCATATTCCCAAATATGCCTACTACGTTTTGCCAAAATCCCAAATAAGCCAACGCCGCAAGTGATTGTTATGTTAAGTGACGGAACCGTTCCGCAGTGGCTGCTAATTTTTCAAAAATGCCCAGATTACCCCCAGCGTGAATAATAAAAGCTGAGCTCGGGTTTCACTTGAAGAGAGCAGTAGTAGTAGAGTGCCCACGGAGGAAGGAGTGGTGCATCATACGACTAGCCATTTGAGGTATTCGTTTCATTTTTTTGATGCTTTTGAACATATCTGAAATTGAAATCATTTATGCAGTTATTAAATATCAACTCTAGACATTGGATCTTAAAGCGTGCGATATGGTATTTCCTTTTATATCATTCCATTAAACCCGAAAGTAGTTTGTTATAAATGGTATTGATTATGTTAGCCATTGCACAATGGTTCCGTCAATTAAATCTCACAATGATATTTTTGCTTCCGTTTATGCTATTGTATTTTTGGTATTTTTTTCTGTTGGCTTCAAAAATGATAATTTTTTTCTACCATCTATGCTATTGTATTTTTGGTATTTTTTTTCTAGTTGATTTTAAAAATGATAATTGCATAAAGGATGCATTTCGTTCTTGTTATAACCCATATGCATTTTGTCCCCTTCCATCACCATGTACGAACGAATGGCATGAGAGCATATGGGTTATTACAAGAACGAAATGCATCCTTTCTGCAATTATCATTTTTGAAATCAACTAGAAAAAAAATACCAAAAATACAATAGCATAGATGGAAGAAAAAAATTATCATTTGTGAAACCAACAGAAAAAATACTAAAAATACAATAGCATAGACAGAAGAAAAAATATCATTGTGGGATTTAATTGATGGAACCATTGCGCAATGGCTGACATAATCTATATCATTTATGACAAACTACTTCCAGGTTCAGTGGAATGATATGAAAGGAAATATCATCTCGCATGCTTGAAGATCCAACGTCTGGAGTTGATATTTAACAATAACATAGATGATTTCAATTTCAGATATGCCTAAAAGCATAAAAAAAAATGAAATGAATACCTCAAATGGCTAGTTGTATGATGCATCGCACCTTCCTCCTTGGGCACTCTCCCGCTACTACTTTCTTCAAGCGAAACCCGAGCTCAGCTTTTATTATTCACGTCAAGGGTAATCTGGCCATTTCTGAAAAATTAGCAGCCACTGTGTAACGATTTCGTCACTTAACGTAACGGTCACTGACGGCGTGGGCTTATTTGGAATTTTGGCAAAACATAATAGGTCTATTTGAAATTTTTGAAACATAGTAGGCATATTTAGGAATATGGTTAAACGTAATTGGTATATTTGGGAAAAACCAAATTAAAAATGATATCAAGATTGGTGATAATTAGAAGGGAAATTTGTTTGTCATCCAGTGCATATTTGTTTATTATAAAAACTTTTTAAATTAAAACTTTTCACTCTTTACAACTACCTTATTTTTTAATTATTTTTCGCATCTTCTTGTACAAATACTCTAACTTCCAATCATTCCTACACATACAATTACATATACAAGTAATCTATGGGTATGTTTGGCAATGGTTAAAAGTTATCACATTAAAACTTTTCACTTTTCACATCTATCATATTTTTTAATTATTTTTTTACATTTTTCTATACAACTATCCTACTTTTCAATCATTTCTACACAACTACTCATACAACTAACCTATTTTTTAAATTTTATCATTTTTACTACTCATCATTACCCCTATTATATCACATAATTTGACAACTTTTACTCCTCAAAAATTTTCATCAAAAGTTTTACTCATTCCTAAACGCAACCTGTATATTTTAACTTTACTGTCTTTATTCTTTATCATTACTCTTATCATATTATATTATTTTTTCCGATTAAAAAACTTTTCATTTAAAAATTTTATTATTTTCCAAGAAGACCTTTATTTTAAAATTACCACAAGCATCTAAAGTTCATCCGGTAAAGATTCAAGGTTTAAATTTTAAAAGATTGAATTGGAAAGCAATTATGCAACAACGTCTTCCTGCTTCCTAATTCCTTGACCAAAATAATCTTTTATTTAGAATAGGAAAGGCAAAGAAGACAACAAGGAAATTTATATAGAAAGATTTGACGCAAATAAGGATAGTAATTTTAAAAAGGGATAATTCCTCTTATGCCTATAAAAAATGCACGTAATTCTTTTTATACCCATAGTATTTCGTAAATTTCTTTTATACTCATAACATTTCATTCTAAATTCCTCTCATACCTACGCCGTTAAAACCACAATTATCTACCCCATTAAAAATACAATTTTTTCCTTTAAAATTTGTTCTAATTAAAATAAATCAACTTTAATATGACTTTCGAGCTATTTAATATATTATATTAATGATTTACTATCATCAATTGAATCATGTTAAGGTTAAATTAGCTCAATTAAAAAATTTTAAATGAGTAAAATCATCTTTTTAGTGGGATAGGTAACAGTGGTTTTAACGACATAGGTATGAGAGAAATTTACGGTGAAATGTTATGAGTATAAAAAAAATTTACGAAATGTTTTGGGTATAAGAGAAATTGTCCTTATTAAAAACGAAGTAAATAAGAATACGTAGTATCTTGTATCAACATAAAAAAACTGAATAATAATAATAAAAGTATTATTAAGTTGTTAAGATGTGACATCAAAGGAAAATAGTGGAAGACTTGCTGCCTGTTCTGTCGGTTTCTTAATTAAGAGGTCTTGGTCTCTACTATAATCAGACGATCGCAAACGATTAACAGAGAGCCGTGCATGTGCTATCACGCACACAATTGGGGCTTGGGTGGGTGGAAAGCAATAAGTGAAGGAGGCAGTGGAGCAGCATTGCATATGCTTGGAACATGCGTCTCGTCCAAGAATAAGGCTAGGTTTAGTAATAGGTAAAATTATGAGATTGCGAGAAAATTGTGGGAAACGTAAAAGAAAATATTTTAATAAATATGTGATTGATAGAAAATGATAAAATATATAGTTAGAATAAATAAGTTTGTTACATGTAATTGATTGAGAAAATGATTAAAATGTAAGGATAAAAGTAAGAAAAATAATATAATTAACATAGCAATGATTTGACTTGGAAAACTAAATCTCATGGTTTCTCGGCACGTTAACAAATGTGCCCTAGAAATTTAGCAGAAAACGTTGGTAAATAGCAGCACCCAAATTGGAAACGCAGCACATGAATTCGTGGCTACAACTCATATGCTTTCTTTTAATTCGTATGGGAAAATTGGTGCATGTGCAAATAGCTGCACCCAAATTGGAAACATGACACACTTTCTTTCTTTAATTCATCTGGGAATATTGGTGCATGTGCAATGTTCATATCCCATCATGGGTACCAAACATTGAACTTCTTTGGCTGGTTAATCATTATGCTTGCATTTATGGATTAATTTATGGTATCTAATTTTTTTTACTATGTTTAGAAATAAACATTTTTTTATGCTAAGAACGAAGTTATCACGTAGTAGAAGTTTTAATGGATCACAAAATTAAACCATTACAAAGTAAATATTTTAAAATTAAAATAATAATAAATTAATCTATTAAATAGCCATTAATCGAAGGGATCCTTACGAATCTCTAAAGAATGGATACCCTTGACCCGGCCCCCTTGATGTTAAAAGAGTTTTTAGCTATGTGTGGAACTAGGGTGAAAAATTAATTTTTATGATTACGAGACAATTTTCTTCTTTCTTTTTAACCAAACAGGTGTTAGCAGATGAAAGGGCGTTATTATTGTTATTATTATTATTATTATTATTATTATTATTATTTGAATTTATCTCAGAAATTTAAGATTTGGTAACTTTTTCTAAAATTCTTATAAGGATATATTTAGTAATAGGGAAAAGGGAAAACAAAATTTTCGCTGCTTTGTCTTCGGTAACGGCTTCAGCGGAAACAAGTCCCCAGCTAATCGGTTTCTCTGTTCTGTTTTAAAATTCTTACCGTATTTTCAAATAAAATTTAAACCTTTTACAGTACAAGCCGTACAAATCGAAGTATTAATTAATAAATTATAATACAATATAAGTATTATCTATAATATAATGTATAAAATCTGAAATATTGTATTTTTATTTTCATTAGGTTAATCTAAAAAATTGTTTATATCGCTAAAAGGATTAAATTTTATTTTATGTTTTATATATATATCTTTTTACTTATTGATAATCGTATTAGCATCTGGTTTGTGTGATTTCAACTATCGAACAGTTCACATTATTTTTAAAAATAATGTACAATAGGATTTTTAAAATAATAATTAAAATACATGTTGTTTGCACCGTGATCCCTTTTTTAAATTTTTTTTGAAAATCGTTTCATGAAAATGTTAATATAAATATATTTAACATCTATATTTTTTTGGCATTTTTAAAAATAAGTGGTATTTTTAGTAATTTAAAATTACTAAATTTGCCACTAATTTTTAAAAATCCAAAAAAATTAAAAATCTTTAAAAATGGTAAAGATTGATACACATGTTAAATAAACTTATATTAATAATTGTATAAAAAATTCAAAAAAATTTAAAAAATAAGCGTAGGCAACTGGGTGCATACGACGAGCCCTTGTTTGCATTAGTTCTTACGGTTGGCCATCAGAACCAATTTCTATTATTGTTCTCAATTGTTTCACTCCTTTAAATGTGAAGTCACATTTAACTATCAAACAATTTAATTTTTTAATTATTACCTATATTGTCAATCATTACTTAACAATTTTTATACAATTACTTTATCCATTTTATCCTCATTTTCACTCTCATTTTAAAAAAAAATTTTCCTCATAGTTTTCCCCATGTTTTTTTTTTTACATTACCAAACAAACTCTGAAAATTTAAAAATGCCTTCATTTGTGTGCTTTTGTTTGCGAAAAATCTCTCAAGCTCATGCTTTGTACATAAGACTTTTTTTTTTATTGATATTATATATACTATGACATCTAATATTATATATACTATGACATCTAATATTATAAATCAAGCTCATTCACAAACCTTATTACGAAGAGACATTTGATAAAATACCTCAATGCGTAGTAGGACCAGAAGTAAATACTCTAATTACTGGGAAGACACGTAGAAAAGAATATAAAATACCACGCCAGACTGCTGGACAAGAAATTTGAACCTACAACGACAGCCTGAATAACGAACATGCCACGAACTGAACCTAAACATGGTTTAGAGATGTGTAATTGTACTCTCTCTCTTTTTTTTTTTTTCAAATAGTACTCTTAGATTACGTGTCACCTGATTTCGTTAGCTAACGGTTTACTTTTAGATTATGTGTTATCTAATTTTGTTAGCCAACGGTTTACTCTTAGATCATGTGTTCCCTGATTTTGTTAGCCCACGGCCAAAAGATGGATAAGAACCGACAAATTAAAAGAACTAATAATTAATTAAAAATATTTATCTTATTAACTTTTTAAATTTTTCATAAACTTATTAATCTAGATATATTTATTATATAAAGTAAGTTTTACCATTTTTGAAGATGTATATATATTTTTTTGGATTTTTAAACACAAAATTATTTTAATAATTTTTAAAATTAAAAATGGTTAAAATATCCCCATGTTTAAAAATCTAGAAAAATATGAATATATTTTCAAAAAGAGTAAAACTTAATTTATATATTAAATATATTAACAAGTTTATGAAAAAAGCAAAAAAAAAAATTAAAAAGAGTTTCTTGGCATGGGTTAAGTAAGTCATTATTTAGCTTAAGCTAACAAAATTATGTCTTATCAAGGTTTTTAATGACTCTGTAAAAATAAAGCTATTAAGGCTCATTATGTATCTATCTTGAATGCTAGTTCGATAAAAGTATATAAATTCTCATAAGATTTACATTAGTTTGTGCCGTTTGTGTGTTTCTTATGTTATGTGTAGTTTTCATGCATTGTTAATTGAAATTAGTTATAATTCTTACCCTTTTAATAGTTTTAAATTCATTTGATCATCTAGAAATGCATTCACTTATTTTTACTGTTTGTTGCAGAAAAAGAAAGGTTATTTGCTCAGGAATTCAACGCCAAAGTGGATGGATTGGAAGGAGAAGTTCATTGCAGTGAAACTCAAGTTGCCAAGATAGATATATTGAGGTTGCGGAGCCAACAACTGCCATACAGAATTTTCCAGACCGCCCAGTGCTACACGCCAAACATGTCTTCATGAAAATCTCACACATGTGGAGTTCTAAATTAAGGAGGGTATAAATATATATTTTAGGGTTTGAAGAACATAAGCTAAGAGGGCAAGAAGGAGAGGCAAAAGGAGAAAAGAAAGAGTTTCAATGGTGGAGGTGGAGATTGACTTGTAATGAGAAATCTACGGATTTTCATCTTCTCTCTCTATTCTCTTATTTTTATCATTCTCTACGTTTGAGGTGTATTTAAATATAATTTTAATGGGAGTTTTTGTCATGTTCTTGGGCTAAAACTTGTGGTAGGATGTTGTATTTGTATGAGATTTAAATGGTTTCTTATACTTGAATGAAATTGTAAATTTGATATTACATGTATTTGTATGAGATTTACCTTTATATTAAACAAGTATAATGTTTCTACAAGCTTGATCACCTTGTGAATTGATGCAATATCTAAATCTACACTTAAAAAAATGATGTTTAGATGAGATCTACATGTAAAGCACAAGTTTTCAATGACTAATAGTCATTGAATATTAATTCAAATAGGAATATACCAATTAATGTTATGTGATCTTGCTTAAGTTTGGTGCAAATCAACCTTATTTTTCTTAGTTACATGGGAATATAGCAATTGACTAAAACAAAATTAGACTTGTATTAGAAGACAAAAATGAATATAAATAAATCTAGATTAGCAATTCTCTACACGAGTATTTAAAATAAACCAATTTGGCCTAGTTTTGAATTAAGGGATTCATAACTTCCATTTATTTAATCATCTCTTGATAATCTCCATTTGTTGCTATCCTATTAATAGTCATTTAGTCGCTTTTTCTTTTTATAGTTTGATCTAGTTCATGTTCAAAAATTTCCATTTAATTTGACAATTTGTAAAGACAATTGGAATTTTCGATGGTGCTATGTTTAACTCTCTCTCCTCGTAGAAACAATACTATACTTACTCTTTATTACTTGATTGAAATATATATTTATGTAAAAACGAGTAATTTTATTAGACATATACACAACTCAACATTTTTCATCCATATCTATCATATGTCCCATTGTCCATCAAATAAATTCATGTATCATTCAATAATGCCATTAAAGCAAGTCATACAAACCTGTGAGTCGCACAAGTGGTCAAAGCCAATGCCTCTTGTAGTAGAGATCCGGGTATCAAATCCGGGAGTTCATGGTTTAGGAGTTTTATCTCTCCATTAATATTTGGAAGCATGTGGTTTTCCCCTTGCTACTTGAGAACTTGTTATTTTCTCTTTATAAAATTGTGAGAATTATCTTAGAACTTTGATGTAATATGAGTTGAGCTGTGATGTAAATATATCCCAATAAAAAAATTTGTTAATCAAGATCTTGATTGGTCACACATCATTAATAACATAGTAGTTGAGCAGCTAGATTAATTACCATCGCTTAATTTAAAACATAATACATAACTTGTGCAAGGAGAACAACACTTAATTAATTACCATGTAGTTGCAGGTGCTTGGAATTGTTGCCCACAGGCGCGGCAGAACTTTTTGAAGGGCACTGGTAACATTCATCGAAAAACCCAAATGATTTTATTTGTCTGACGAAGTTGGTCCCACTAGCCCATCCTCCAAACCCAAATCCAAAGACAAACACCCATGTGGCTACAACAGCACTGATGCAGTACATCAATAGCCCAAATTTTGTGATCACATCTTTAGCCTGCACGTAAAACTTACTCTTTTTTATATATTAAAAAAAAAGTAGATCACAGGAGACATTCAAGCTAGATAATTGGGCAGCTTTTCATTTCTGTTTCTGTGTTGGTGAAATAAGAAACCTTTCACAAATGAAGATAAGTTGGTGGATTTTTCTTTTTGTACCTGATGAGGTTTGCTAATCCCACAAGTGTGCTCCTAGGAGGAACTAGAAAAAATTCACTTAAAATGCATCATCTTTGTATCTTTTATTTCAAATTTCAGTGTTGTATGTTTTCTCCAAGCACTATTCTTTTCCTTTCCTTCCTATGTCAACTATCCAATATCCAAAGATGATTGCCAAATTAAATAGGAAAGAAAGGCTATGTATGGGATCTATTATTCACATCATATTGCTGAATGCTAACCTTTTCTACACAATGCAATGACCGACTTCTAAGACCAACTAAACTAATTCAATTAAAACTCATATTGTGTAATTTAATTGAGTAAATTAATTTTCATTTGCATGTAAATTGGACTCAAAATAAGACTAGTGCTCGAAGTGATTGACAGGATCTTAATATAAATCAAACTAAGATAGATGAATGGACAGTCAAGATTTATTGTCTAATGAAAACATCAATCCAGAATTTAACTGCATAGGGTTCGCTGCTGCTAAAAATTGTGAAACTTTTGCCAAATGTCCAATGCCAATCCTGAATGTTACTGTTTGGTTGTTTGCAAAGCTCGATTAGATGGGACGTGGTTTAGATGACAGCAATGAGAAACATCACTTTGGCTTTTCTGACATGAATAAGTGAGTTGAAGCATTTACTAGGTTGCTGTTGCATGGAATAAAGAAAGACCAGCACATGAAAATGAATTTTTTACTTACAGTTTCTAATTGCTTCTTTGAATAAGCTTTCATGAAAGCCACATTGGGAATTATATAGACAGAGAAGGAGAGAAGGAATGCACCCATGACGGAGTTTATCGGTCCAAAGAAGGGAATGGCCAACGCAACAAACCAAGCAACAAGCACAATTGGAACCCTGGCCACTGCTTTAAGCAGAAACCTACTCCCAGTGTGAATTCCAATAACTTTCTCCCATGCCAGGAATAATGGGTTTGCATTAAGCAGGAATGCTACATACTGCAGGAGAAGGTGAAAAGGAATAGTAAGACCCAGAAGGAAACCTGTAAGAAACCTTTTTACACGCTGCCACCCAAGAGCATGACCATGATGTCTCTTCGTTGTGAAAACCACTCAGGAATAGTACATGCTACATACAAATCCAGGCAGGAAAAATGATCTGACTTGAAACAATTCTAGTATAAGAGCAACAGAAGATACCTGATGCAAGATCATGGAAATAATGCACACATTTTTCGTCTTTGAGGGAGGTAAAACGCCAAATGCATTTGATCGGTGAAGGAGGTCATCTCCATATGCCCAGTAAACAGCCACAGAATCTGGTATAGTTAGCAAGTAGGTATATAGGACTGCAAATATATAGACAAACTTGTATTTTTTAGGCTTCCACATTGCCTCCATCAATTCACTGAGACAGAACAAGAACCGTGTCACTGACATAACCATGCATGCATTCCAGATGCAAATAAGTGAGGCCCAAAGAAAAATTCAACAATACATAAATGAGAAATATACTGACACAGAGATTTGGCTTCCAAATGAGAAGAGGATGTTTGTGGCACCAGTGAAGAAATCCACCATATTCTTTGGTCCTTGATGCCTTACATCCGTAATCTGGTTCCAAGAAAAAAAATTCTTACGTGAATTTTTTTTTTGAATACATAATTCTTACGTGAATTTAATCATGAGGATTTGTATCTGAACTGCAAAAAAGTGTCAAATACAAATGATGCTCATCCATTCACCAGGCAGGCCATGGAAGCAGATACGAAGCATTGGAAGTTTTAATTTGTTTGGACTACCTGGTGCATGGCATGGCTTGGATGTCCCATACACGTGGCATATGGAATAGCTATATTATATGTGGGCTCAGTGAAATGCCATTTGAAAGTTAAATTATTATATTATTCCATCACCTGACCATGCTGAATTGCTGCTACTGTCAAGTAAGCAGCAGTAATAGTGGTTGTTGCAATGCCCAGAAATGTGGCAACACGGAAATTGTGAACAGTAGGTAACAGGACAGTTGGAATTGCAAGAGCTCCAAACAAATAAAGCCACTGTCGCTTGTTCCAGTTTGAGTTCATGTAATAGACATGGCTGTAAATTTCCAACATAAAAAGTAAGCCACCGAACATTGCTGTGGTAAGATTTTGCATTGTAGCTCTCATATTTAAGTGCATGGCATCTACATTGCATTGGAATGTTCAACTAAGACTAGACCATCACTTCTCTGTGCAGTCAATGCACTAGTGGAACATGAAATTTATAGATTTGAGGAATGGATGCATGGACTAGTACTATTCATCACACTAATCAGCTTGCATCGATATCCTGTGTAATTAGAAAGCATGTAACCATTTCAACACAGCTTTTAAGCCATGATTTTTCTCTACCAGAGAGAAACTCACCTCTGCTAATAACTAAATTATTAATTACTTTTGCAAGCGGTGCTGCCAAAAACAATGTCGTTGATTTGCAAGCAAAATTGCTGATTTCCACTTGTGAACATGAGTTTCCAACTGTTTCACTGTGTCTCAAGTGCAGTTCTAAGAGCCTAGATTTTCAAATTTGAGAGGCAGCTACAAACAGTCGATTCGGTTTTTTAGTATGCTATGATAGTTCTAGCATTTATACTCCATATTTACAACGCAAGCACAATTATTTCATTTTTGAGTTGATATTTACTTCTAAGGATTCTAAACAAGAATAATACGTGCGGGGTTAAGACCTATGGATCCAGGACAGCATAGAAGGTTTACCTGGAACATGCTATGAGTTGCAAAACGCACATGAAGGCCAGAGCAGTCATGTTGAAAGCAAGAACCAAATTACTGAGTGTCTTTCCAGCAACTATGTTGATCACTTCATGATACTGGAAGAAATGGACATTGCCAAAGTGAAAAACTAAATAATTAAACAAAAAGGTAGAAACAATCACAGAAATAAGAAGGAATTACCCACGCGATTGTGGGGTGCCCAATGAGGGAATAGAATAGCAAAACAACCAGGAAGTCCAACCTGGAGGATATGTTTTTCGTGTATGGCACCAGTGAATCTCATCCTCTGAGAAGCCTCAGCATGAAATAGACTGATGAGATAGACAGACCAGCAGCCAAGTGCACCGTACAGAAGCTGCAATCCAATCCCAAACCAATAGCCCACTTGCGCGAAAGTGTATGGCAGGGTAAGAATCAAAGCTCCAACCTAATTAGCAAGATTCAACAGAGAAGCACTTCTATGTCTTTCAACAAGGTAGAAAGAAAGAACTTGCATTATTCCAAACTCCTTTTATTTTTACTTAGGAAACTAAAAATTGATGAATGCAGACAATGCCAATAGCGCACATCAGAAATTGCTAATATAAATCGCACTGAGAACTATCCATGCTCGTGTTGTAGCTGAAGTAGAAACATTTTCAAAGGTAGAACAGAGAGACAGAGAGAGAGAGACTGGATTTCCAACTTTCCTCCCATGACACCACCTGGTATGAAAAGAAGGGACTCTTCTTCAAATTCCGACAAACCAGAAAGCTATCTGAATGATAGGAAAATAAAGCGGAAGTGGGTATATAAGATTTGAATCTATGCAATTGGCTTGAAGGTTGTTGTGTGAAGCGAAGACTATCCGAATTATATCCTACTCCACCGATCAAAATCCCCACCAATGTTCCCCGCAGAGTCCGAAATTGAAGTCAAGACATGACTGTGGACAGCAGAAAGAGAAGCACATGCACAGAAAACAGAGCGGGTACCCTTTTTAAATAAATAAATAAATAAATAAAAAGCAGAGCCGGCAAACTGAAGGGAAGGAAAGTACCTGAACAGCAACGGAATTGAGCCATGCGTCATAAACAGAGCCGCCATGCCATACTACCGCGTTCCAAACTCTCTGAAGCGAACCAGCCTTCTTCCCCATTTGGCTTCCACCAACGCCAACCTCCCCATCTCCACTGCCAACTCCGTTCTCCTCCCCAGTCATGGCTTTTTATCTCCAAGAGCCCGTCAGAACTCAAGAATCTAACATGGGTAGACAAGCCAAAACAAAAAAGGTCAAAAACTACAAACACTTGCAAGTAGTAGTAGGAGCAACAGCAGAGCATGGTGGGAGAAGAAAGGGATTTTCCATACTGAAATTTTGTGAGTGGCGCTGGAATATTGGACGGATGGTCGGTACGACTACGACATGCACGAAATTCTTACAATGCCGAGTCGTGGATAATCATCAATCATAACGTTAGGCTGAAAAAATTACTGCCGGGTCACGTTTACATGCATACAGAACTTTCCCGACTGTTATATTATTCAATTACTTCTTCGCCTATTTTTATATACTTATTTTACTCTTTAATTATTTTCACATAACTTTCTATATAACTAATTTGTCTATTTTATTTTTATTTTTTTTACTCACTGTTATTATTCCTGTTATACCATATTTTTTTTCCATTTAAATTTTTTTATTACTTTCCAAAAATGCACTTAATAAAATTGGATAGAAAAATAAATGAAAATTTCTTTTTAAGAATGAATAATTCTTAAAATTTTCTCTGATCCACGGGAAGAGGATTTCCCATTCTCAGCGACTAATATAATTTTTTTTTTAAATTCTCATCTCATTTCAAGCCTAATGAATCCTTCCCAATTGGAGTGATTGCAAGCAAAATATTATTTTTATTAATAACTCAAGTCCTAAAATGATGGCTTTTATCGTTAAGTGCACACCGCTTTTTATTAATTAAATAAAGAACGAGTACAGAGCAGCATGGAAGACTAGAGTATCCAATCATGAGTCACGTCGTCCGGTGGTGAAAATGGCGCCTGGCATTTAGGAAACGTGGTGTGACCGTGGGAGCAGCAAGGCGGCGGCGACTGACGCCCACGCACAGCAGTGGTGCCATTGTCTCAGTGTGACTTTCTGTGGAATCTCAGTAAGAAGCTACCTGATTTTTTGTTTTAAAAAATTAGCTACCTAAAAATTTTTTTTATTAGTTTGTATTATTAAACAAAAATTTTATTAAATATTGTTCAAAAATGATTTTCTCAATGTGATATTTATATGTCTTTGGTAATAATGAAACCAAAGGTGGATTATTTTCAATGGCACTTCTAAATATACCCACTGCAGCTTTTAGAAACGTGTAAAATTATAGAAAAATGAATATTTTGAGAAATGCGTGGTTAATATGAAATGATAGTGGTATAGTTAGAATAAATAGTTGTTGTATGTGGTTGATAGGGAAAATAATTGAAATATAGACGTAAAATAGATAACATAATGGGATTGATGGAGGAATGATTGATCTTAGGAAATCAAATCACATAATTTTCTATGGTTTCCCACACTTGCACGTTAACAAACATGAGTCTTAATTTCAACTATGTATTCTTATATTTGAAAACTTATATTTACACTCACCGAATATGTTATCAATTTTAAGCATATCTAATCTTTTACAAAAACCATTAATGATTGGAAATGACTAGAAATCCATCAGATTCAAGTTTTGAATCATCCAAAGTTGTTGTCAACAACTGTATCAAATTCGGCTCTCTCAAAACTTACAATGGCCAGATATTATCCATATTTATCAACTTTGGAGGAAGAGAAACCGGAGGTCCTAGTTTGAAGTTTGGTATAATTAGTAGTTTCGTTACTTCTTCCTTGGAGTATTCCTTTATTAACTAAATATTGTCTAAACTAGGTGGCCAGTAAAAATAAAAGGGTATTTTTGTCATTTTTAATCTTAATTAACCGTTTCTATTACGGATATAAGAAATAACCTTTACCGTCTGTTACTATGACAGATATAAGAAATAACCTGTACCGTTATAGAGGATAGGAAATATCTGTAAAATTAGGATGGGCTGGTTACAAGGTTAAAAATCATAAATCAACCAATATTACAAATATATATATATATATATATATATATTCATTTAAGCGGCTTTGCTTTTATGTAATATCTCTTTTATTTAATTCTTTTAATTTTTAGTTGATGAAAAATTTAGGGTAATTTGCATATATACCCATATAGTTTGACCCTAATTGCAAATATACTTATGTAGTTTCACAAAATGCATAGTACCCCTACATAGTTTCACAAAAATTGCATATTAATATTTGCAGTTATATTTTAAAAAATGACGAAAATGCTCCCATTTATAGTTTCACGAATTACATATCATCCCACATAGTTTCGCCAAAATCGCATATTACCCCTATGAAAATGAGGGCATTTTCATCATTTTTTAAAATATAACTGCAAATATTAACGACAGTTAATGGTGTAGAGGTAACATGCATTTCATGAAACTACATGGGTATATCTGCAATATCGGTGAAACTATGTAGGTATATATGTAAATTACCCAAAAATTTACTTTATTTATTATATTTAGTATTATTATATTTTTTAAAAAATCCTTTTATTTATCCAGTATTATTTTACATAGCCTCAATCTACAAATGTATAAAATCAACTAATAAAATGGTTTAATACAAAATATCAATTTTGAATTTATATTTTTAACATCTAAACCATCCATAAACCATCCCATAAGTCATTAGTACATGGATAAATAATTTTATAAATTATTATTATATTCTAATACGTATGTAAATAAATTTAAATATTTTTCATAATTTACGCATATATATATATTTCAAAAAATGTGACTCATATACATATTTTATTTGGATGAAACTTGGTCTTTCAAAGAAATAAATTAATATTAAAAATAATGAAAGAAGCGGCTATCTAATCAAACGTTATGATATTAAAATAGAATGGGTTACATGTTGATTTATAGATTTCCAAGTAAAATTCTTAGTTGAATTATGCTTTTTGAATATAACGTCGCGTAGGTCATTTCAACTAAATAACTTGGAACCAAAATGTGAATCCCCATATCACTTATAGTAGGCTTCAAACTAACTTTACCTAAATTGGATAGTGTGGAAGTTTTAAAAAATGTGGTGTGAGCATACGACCAGCAAATATATATATATATATATATATATATAAGAAATATTCAACCGCAATTTCACTGCACCATAATTATGGTACAATTATCTTAAAATGGGCCTCATATGATCATAAGATTATAATATACTCCACCAATTGTATTTAAAATTATGTATTATATTATCATATTAATTATCATCCCAATTGGATATGTGCATGAACTTCATCTTAAAATAATACAAATTCAACGTAATAAAATAGTTTAATGTAAATAATAACTCTAAAGTTATTTTTCAATATATAAATCATTTGTTATAAATTTATATATGGATAAATGATTATATAAAGTATTAATACATTTAAGTACATGTAGGTCTTATTTTGGACTAAATGTACTGTTAATTATGGTACAAGTTTACGGCATAGGAAATGATATATATATATATAGACGCAGAAATTACGAAAAATGTTAGGTGTATTTAAAAATAAAAAATAATTAAAGGTATCCAAAAATGGTAACATTTGGTTTATATGTTAAATATACCTAGCTCTACATGTTTATAAAAAAAATAAAAATAAATAAAAAAATATATTTTTGGGCCGAACACATGGGGGCAGCCATGCGCCCAGCTACACCTGAACACCCCTCTCTCTATATATAGAGTTCTGATCTTTTCAGGTTAGATGCATGGCCTTTTCCGTACATTCGGCCCAAAAACTTGTTTTTTTAAAAAAAAATTTCATTTTTTTATGGGTAAGTAAATCTAAGTTATTAAATCTATAAATCAAATTTTACCATTTTTAGTTATTTTAAGTATTTTTTTAGATTTTTAAACATAGTGACATTTCCGTAATTTTTGAATCTCAAAAAATTACAGCACCATGTTTGGATTATATATATGTCGAAGACAACCGGAGGAGGGGACAAATCTTCACACGATTCATAAGAAGATCACTATCCTTCCAAAGGAATTCAACAATACATGAAAGGGGTTGTGACCCATGAACATTTAGGCAGTCCTGAGCATCATGCTTTCTCACAATTATTCTATATTTCTACGTATATTTAATCTATATGCCCAATTTTATCATTTTAAAAATACGTGCATTTATTCTATAAACCAATTTTTACTATTTTTTGAGATATATAAATATTTTTTAAAATTTTTGGACACATGGGTATTTTAGTCATTTAAATACCCATTTTATCTCTTGAAAATGACTAAAATATTCCTATATTAAAAAAATCAAAAAAATTGCATATCTCCAAAAAAAGATAAAAACGATTTGTAGATTAAAACATAGATTAATAGTCTATAAAAAAAACCGAAAAAAAAATAAATTTTGGGCTGGCCTCTAGCCTAACATATCATAGCTCTTTAAAAATAAGATAAGAATAGCATACACCCTAAATAAGACCTACTCAACTCAAATTTAGCTCCTAATTTTTTCTCTTCTTTTTTTTATAAAATAACATGCAAGTGATGGAGACCAAAAACATAATTTTTTAAACTTTTATTTATTCTAATTGTAGTTGCATTGTGTGTGTGTGTATCTATATATATATTTAAGAATCTATATTTTAAATTCCCATCAAATAAAAAATCTATATTCTGACCTTAACTAGATGTATCTATGCAAGTTGCTCCCCATCACAAGCGGTAATCCCTTTTTTTTTTTTTTCGTTTTTTATAAATTTGCTAATCTATGTATTTAATGTGTAAATCAAGATTAAAACATGTCTAAAAACCTTAAAAAATACATATTCAAAAATAGTAAAACTTAATTTTATAAATCAAATCAACTTAAATTAACATGTTATTAAAAAACAAAAGAATTTGCGGCCGCACGAGATCGACCGCATGACAACAAACTACAATCGGCAATGCTTATATGAAATCAGATTTCATAAAAATAAATTTATGTACTCTTCTTTATTTTTAAAATGTTGATAATTGATGCAAAATCAAATTCGTTTATTGTATTTGACGTTATTTATTTAATCCAAAGAACAAATTACATTTAAATACAACACAACATGTACATATGCCAAATTTATTCAAATAAATCTATTCATATGTAAATTAGAAAAAAATTTTAAATCCATTCACATACATATTAAAATACAATAATACTTTATAAAATTATTTATCCACTTAGATGATTTAGATATTAAAAATACTACTTAAAAATTAAAACTTAATCATTTTATTCTTTTAATTTTATACGTTTGTGAATTAAAATAAATTTTCCGTCAACCATCAGGATCTCTGAGAAGAGTTCCGTAAAAGCTGAGTGTCGTAGGAATATCCCCTAATCACGAATACACGTAGTAAAATAAAGCACGTGAGTATCTTATAAAGGCAAAATCTCGTGGGTTGCGATGATTTGATCAGAGCCATGTGCTTTGTAATTATTTCAAGTCAATCCCACTTTTCAAACCTGTGGGTAAGGCTGTAAACCACTTTTCGTACCTATTGAAACTGTAAGCTGCATGGTCCCCTCTTTTCTGGAAATTCCGACGGATTTTTATTCTGTTGCGGGATGCTAAATTATATGTACAGCATGAGTACACGACAGATTTCACATTCTGGACCTTACAAAAACACCAATCTCCAACTAGAAAAGAGACATAATCAGCTTCAAACATGCATACCAATATATCTTCTGGATTTGATATTTTCCATCAGATATCTAAAATCTTCAAGTTTCCTTATCACACACGTTGACAACAGTATCATTAGGGGTTGGGCATACTTTTGCTTCAATATCATTCGTCAACTGCCAATGGAACGGATTTCGCCTGAAGAAAAGCAGATAAGACGTCAGATTTTCATACATTTCATGTCAGAACACATGCAGAGGGTTCTTCCCTGGATATAGAAAGCCAAAAATGGGAGCAGCTTTTTCTTTTCTTTGAAGGAACTCTCCAACTGTGGAAATTTTAAGGAATAATTTTTTTTTTTTTTTTTCCCTTTAAAGTTCTGTGGTTTTCAAATCACACTTTCCAAACTAGTAGCATTGTAATGAGAACCAAAACACTACAGATTATCTGAATATCAGTTTTAGCTTGGTACCAAGCTAAAATTGGATTTTCCCAGACAAACATCAATCAACCTGATATTCAGACCATCTGAAATACAGTGTGATTTTGAGACAGTTTATGATGGTTGGGATCTACGTTTAACCAGCTCAATTGAAGTCAGGCATATTCTGTTTGCGGCTCCTTTTCCAAGATTAAAAGCTATTTAGTGGAAGAGCTGGAAGCTATATTTTGTTACTAACGGCCCATTTAGCCTGATGCTTTGTGGTCTCCACAGCAAATAATTGTGGTGAGCAGAAGCTAATAATCCTAGCTTTCCTCCAACGACACTTTCTAAGAACTTTTTATGTGCTCTATTAAAGGCACCAAAATAGAACAATTGTCCAAACAGGTTTTTATCCAAAGTGTGCATTTCAGAATAGAAGCACCACAATGCAGGAATACCACATGGCCAAATAGGCCTTAATGGTCACAGACAATGGGTGGATTGAAGTGGTTACCAGCTCTCGGAACTTGAGGATGTAAAACATTTCCAGATATCGCCGTGTCTCACGCCTTTCAAGTTTGGAGACATGCTTCCAGAAGCTATACACTCCAGCCAGCGTCATTAGACGTTCAGAATATATCTTCCAAGTATACCTGCAATCTCAAAGTTTAAATGTTGACAAGAGGTATTGACAACATTATAAATCTTTTATTTGAGAAGCCATCATGAAGAATGCTTATGCATACTACCATTAGCAACAAATCAACAAGGCATATACAAGGAGAATCCAGTCAAAATACATCATGGCCGCACCATGAAGATGGATATTGCCTGAGAACACAACATGCTCACCAATCAGATTTATGACTATGCATTGAGTGTGGAGTGTTGGCAATCTCTCTTATGCTCTGTTTGTTTTCATGCATGCCAGACATCTTACATGCACGCCAAAGGTTAATATCTATTTCAAGAAAGGAGCAAGAAGGAGAGGGAGAAAATGACCTATAACATCTATGTCAGCTCTGCTGCCTTAATCACATCCAAAGAGACACTTTGTTGATGATTTCCTTGGATGTAACAAATCCTCCTAGCTACTTTTGTCCCTTATTTCTAACACCAGCAAGAATAATAAGAAAAAAAATTTTCTTCATTTTTCTCTCTTTTCCCAATACGCTGCAACAAAATGGCAATGTGATGGCTCTAGAAACCGAAGTCAACATTCCAGGCTATCTTTTGCTTAAAGCTACACATTCAATCACACACCAAGAAAAAAAAAAGACATACCAGTGCACAAGGTTCTTGCCTAAGTAAGGTTTGGTGAAGACAAAATGTATGCAGCTGTACCTTCATTTTTGAAGAGGCATATGATAAATGTTCAAAGTTATCATTTCATTCACAGGTATGAGGATCAATTTAAATCATGGTCACTCCATACTCCACTATGCTCCAATTGATAGTTTAGATACTGTGCCATCTGCCTTATGAACCAGGTTAAAGGACCGCAAATGAGGTTCCAAGCTCAAAGACAGATTCCAGTTTACTTATAAAGCTTACAACAGGTATCAACCCTGGCACAGCTTACCTTCAAGACATTTTGAAGTGAGTCTGCACCTATGTGCTTTCATTACTGCTAAATTAGACAGCCCTTTCACCAGGCAATCCAAAAACACACACACACACAAGCGACAGGCCATGCCTGGCAAATGGATCAAGTGACTAGTGACCAATGTGCACGGGTTCAAAAGAGACCCATAGAAATATAATCAATGTGAGCTAAAGAAATATTGATCAAAAAACAGAACATTAGGACAGACGAATGAAAGGGCATAAGAATGATGACAGAATCAAGAAATCACTAGTAGAGAGACCTTTCATAAATTCTTTTCAGTCCTGCATCAGAGATCCTATTCCAGTAGTTCAGATCATTCTTACAATCTGTGAAGAACTTTGTCAAAAGTGCAGCCACTTCATCAGGGTGATAAGGATCTATATGAAATCCCGATACTCCATGTTCAATAATCTCTGCAGGACCTCCATTACAAGTGGCAAATGTTGGGAGCCCGGAAACCATTGCCTCCACAACTGTAAGCCCAAAAGCTTCATATAAAGCTGGCTGAAAAAAGAGCAGATTCACGTCAAAAGAATAAGGATTCAGAGGCAAGAATAAAGAATGCAACACCATACCTGCACAAAAGCACCTTTTCCATCTGCTATGTATCGATAGAGCTCACCATTGCGAGCTCTGTTCGTTTGGGCAGATATCCATCGGAATTGTCCATCTAACTCATACTTCTTCATAAGCATGTGCATTTTCTCAATCTCTTCCACTTCTTCTCTGTCACGGGATCTCTTCACATTGATGTAACCACCAACCACAGCAAGGTTTGCCAGCTCTCTTAATTGTGAGCTCTTACCATACAACTCAACTAGTCCAGTTAGGTTCTTCACACGATCAAGCCTTGCCATGGAAAAGATAATGGGCTTGGAACGGTCACTAAGCCTGCCACTGCAACAAAAAATCAAGCACATTATTGTGAGCAGAACTATTTTTCAACATTGGCTGCCTATTCCAAATAAAATTCGAAGAAAGAAAAAATGCATCATTTAATACGAAAGAAAATACCTTCATCACTATTTACATCCTCTGACCGGCAAAGAATATATGCAAATATTTCCCTTGCCCATTTTGATTGTTTAATTGGAACTGAGGCAAAGTTATTGAATCCATTGCATACAGGCAAACCAAGTACTTAACTCTGTGCTATCAGCACATTAATTTCAATTTAAGCCTGCTTTAGGCAGAATCTCCTTCAACAAGGGAATTACCAATGTCTCCATTAATTCCTAAATGGCCCATTCCCCCTCGATCTCTATGTTATCCAATTAAACCATGGCATGACACATGAACATCAACAACAGCCTAAACATAATCCAAACAGATTATAGGTTTCTGCAATGGCTGCAGTGAAATGAGAAGAATATTGAAGATGAAATTGTTAAACAAGAGTAACCCAACAAACCCAAAGCAAATTCACGAAACATCTCGAGTTTAACCTGTTAGAACCAGAGATGGTTACCATATCTACAAAACTTCCTTCCATCATGAGACATGCATGATAAAGAACCAACCTGCTAAGAAGATCATAGCATTCTACCATTGGGGGCCACATATGACAGAAATATCATATGTTATGACATAGGACAGGAAAGGGGAAGATAAAAAAGGGGAGAGAAGAGGAGAATAGAGATAAAAAGAACAGGTAATTGATTTCCCCCCCTCAAGATCAAATGCTTCCCAAGAAATTGGGTGACTCTACCTAGAAAATTTATTTTCCTATGGGAAAAAAAATCACTTTCCGAGGCCTACTTCCATTTTTATGCGATGGTTTTGAACTTTTCCCAATTCCTTTCTACCCGCAATGAAAACCAACTAAGGGCGTGTTTTGTTACACCAAAAACTTTTCAAAAAAAAAAAAAAAATTAAATTTTAATTTAAAACATTTCATCCTCCACAACTACCTAATTTTTAAATTATTTTTTCATATTTTCCTATAAAACTACCCTACTTTTTAATCATTTTTACACAACTACTTATATAACTAACCTATCTATTTTAATTTTATTTTTTTTACTCCTCATCATTACTCATATCATATCACATTATTTTCTCTCATTTCAAAAATATTTTCACCAAAATCTTTCATCCAAAAGTTTTATCACTTCCCAAACACACCTTAAGTGTTTCACTCTCCAAGTAATGACCACGCTTTTGGGTTCCGTACTTATGCCTAGCATAAGTGTATTTGAAATATTTCCCAATATAACTCCCCTTGGGTGGCAAATATTTCCTGATGTTTGAAATATTTTGATTCAATTAAGGTGGATTTGAGTACAATCTAGGTTGTAATTTTCCCAAGTTCCCCTGCCTTAGTGATGCATTGAAGAACACTTCAGCAAACATAACAAGCCTAATGCCTTAAAATGGCTTTAATTGGTTATTTCCGACAAAACTAGTGGGAATGAAGGATCATATTTGATCTGACATCAGCAGAGGTTCAAGCCTAAGTGCCTAACCAAACTCAACAGCGACTCAATCCTACCAAATTCCAAGTCTGAACCAAGAAACTGTCTTTTTTATCCAAACCCAATCCTCCAACATGACTTGTAAAATTCCAACCAACTAACATTTTGATCTCGGTACTACGATCTCATCCATAACAAATAATAGCGCCTAGCATGTAGTATCAATTTCAGAACTTTTTTTCTTTTTTTTCTTTTTTTGCAAAAAAAGAATATAGTTTGCAGAAATTGGCAAGGGTTTTCATGTAAGACCGAAGTCCAACTAGCTACTAAAACTATACAGCCTCCTTTACAAAAAAGACTGGCTTAAGCAAACAGTGCTACAAAAACATATTGAGAAGCAGAAAAAAGCACAACTTGCTACAACTTTTTTCAAAAAAAAATGGGCAGCCGAGTGCATTAAGCTCCCACATCACAGGTCCAGGGAAGGTCGGACCACTTTTTGGGTCTATAATATGCAACCATACCTTGCAAAGCAAGAGGTCATATCCATGAAACCCACGACATTCAGATCACATGATGACAGCTTTTACTGCTGCGCCAAGGCTACCATTCCGTAACATTGAACTACTCATTTTTAAATATAAAATTGAAACCAGATAACAAAAAAAGAAGCATATGATAATCAAATAAACCACAGCAAGAACAACTAGTTACATCTGGTTAGTCAGCCCTAATCAATAGAAATGAGCTTTTGAATCACTAGAACATTTTCAGGGAAGGGTTCTCTTGTACATTCCAGCTTGGACCAAGTTGGTTTTGTATTAAATGACCAGTTATCCCCAGTCAGACTTGATTCAAGACATTTTTTCATATGTTCTAGCCCAACGATCCTTGCTTACCCATAATTACGTATCCCAACTTGATAACCACAACCTTTACCTTTTCTCCTCCTGTATCAACAAAGATGATCTGATAGCCACAACTTTCCTCACTCCAGCCAATGCACAACTTACATTTTATCAGAGTCTCAATCATAGGCCTGCCTTCATTCATGTGAAATGTGAGAGACTTTTTCATGTTGACAACGCCAAATAAAGATCATAATTCATTTCTATTAGCAGTTTCTTTCTCCAATAACGAATAACATTGCTACTATTACCTCCTACATTGAATAAAATTCCAATATGATAAAGTAATTACAAGAAAGGCATTTTACATGCATACAACACTCAAGTAAATTGAAAGCCAACCCAGCAAAACCTGACCCAACTAGAAGATGATTGTTTATTTAATGAAAGTAAAATCCAACTTGCTTTTGTTGTGATTGGATTTAGGCAGAGTAAATTGTACTTTTTTTGTGTAAACCAGCCCTCTTACCCCTCTCAACTCGGAAGTACTTCCTACAAGCAATAGGGAACACAGAAAATTTAAAAGCTAAAATGGGCTTTCTTGCAGCTAGTAAACCCAGTTCTTCACTTACCGCAGGCACCTTGAACGACTTGTGCTCCACCAAGGAAAAATTATGTGAGGTTAATTCTATGAAGATTGCTTACAATAAAAAAATTTCATCCATCCTCCAATAGCATGATTTACAAACAGAGCATGTATAATAAAGTTGGCCACTTTGTCGACAGGAAAAACGGAGCAAATGTAATAGAGGTTGGCCACTCCATCAATAGGAAAAACTGTGTTGGTACACTGTATGTCCATCTTGACTGATTCTCCTTCAACAAATCCGTTTTTTTTAATACCTATGCCCTGCCTACGAGTAGGTTATCCATTTTAGGCAGAAATCAATGAAGTAAAGCCTTTTGATAGAGATTAAAAAAATAATAATAAATATAAGGAAAGACATTGTTTCTTGAGAATCTTTACCAGAGAAAAAATATTGAAAAGTGCTTACATGTGTTCATCATTCTGCTCTTCACCATACAACATCTTTTCAATTGAACCATGAAGGGAAGTCAGCCTTCTGTCCTTTTCTGTGTATGGAAAGTAAATGCTCATATCTGCACCAGGGGAGACAATATTGAACTTGGGATCGAAAACATCAACGCCATGAACAACTCGGTAAAGTCCAGGAAGAGTGAAAGTAGTGTGACTCTCATATTGCCCAACAGTGTTTTTGCTGAAAAAAGAGAAACAGAATATCAATCTAAACAATGTGGTGATAAGTGCTACAAAGTGGTTTAGTTGTACCACAAGCTGAAAAGAAAATGAAGAATGGCCCTGCTTATTATGGGTGTTAAGCGCTTTGTAAGTTTCAAAAACACACATGCATCCCAATGGTAAGTGTTTGGCAATCTCCTATAAAAGCAAACTTTAATTATTTTTTCTCCTAGAAAGCCGGATGTTGGCTTTACAGGAAGTTAGGAATCCAAAACTTCCCCAGTGCTTATTTTGTTGGCTCCTTTGGGAATCGTGGCCAAACAGGCCTGAAGTTCAACATTCTGTGGGAGGATCGGAAATGAAGGACACTAATGTGGGATCGACTATTTGTTACATTCTCATGAATGCAACCATCCAAATGCATTTCAAAGTGGACCCCTTTACAACGTAGAGCATGCAAAAGATATTTTAAATATGTGTACTTTGGTCAGGTAGGAACACGCATGACTCACTGATTGGAACTTCAACAGAGTAGCAATTTAGTATCATTTACAGCTATTCCTTCATTAAAAAGAGGGGAGAGAGAGAGAGAGAGAGAGAGAGAGAGAGAGCGAGAAATAATAAGGGCAATGTTATCATTTGGATCTTGTATTATTGTTTCACCTTCGATGCACTTTTACAATAAAGTAGGAGTATAGGACTCAGTGAAAATAGAAATATTAAAATCAAAGGTTATTAAATTGTTTGTATTTTAGATGTCAAGAATATATTATGCATTAGAGAAAGTGGATAGCAAGCAGAGGTTATTTCTAAAACTTCAAGGACATGGAAATATAGGTACCTTCCAGCTATCTCCTGGTATGTGCTGGTGATTATGAAATCTGAATTGTTCATCGCGATTATGTCTGCAGTAAACTGACATGAGAAATGGTATTTGTCTTCAAATTTCCTCCAATATATATCGGAGTCTGGATACTTGGTTTTCTCCAATGCATGTGCAATCGTGCACTGTAAAAATTACATGAAAGAATAAAAACTTTCATCAATTTTGGTAAGCAATAATTTATATACATTAAACATCATATAACATATCACATACCTGTGTAATTCCTAGTTTATAAGATAACAACGAGGCAACAAGATTTCCATCACTGTAGTTGCCAATGATAAGATCTGGAGAGCCATGCAATTCAGCTGCAACTTCACCTGCTACATCCTGAGAACAATTTGCCGGCATGTTTAAGGAACTCCAAATATAGATGGGGGAAAAAAAAAAGGAATGATTTGCATTGGCAGATGAGAGATCAATAGTAATAATAGAAAATGGCACTGGACACTAAACCATTTGAACAGGCGTTAACACAAACTTCAACTCAGATTGCCAAGAAACATTTTATTATTGACACAAGCAAATGAAGAAGCATTTCAAGAAAACAGTGTCATGATTTGAGGATTAAACTCTAGAACTCATAATAAACTGAACAAGATCAAACTTTACCTGTGCAAAAGTCTCTAAATAAGGCCATACTTCAAACCTTGAGATCCATTTATGAAGAATACCATTCTTTGTTCTAAAAGGAACGCGTAAAATATAGGTGTGTTCTGTACCAATGATTCTTTCCAAGCGTTGGTTGCACGTCGTCCCTTTCGCATCAGGTATTAGCCGTGTCACCTTACATCAGCAACATTACCAGCATCAGGTGTAAAACAAAATTCAATAAGGCACACAGAAGATATCAGAATTAACCAAATAAAATTTATATTTACCACAAGAATTTTTGGAGTAATATCCAGCCCTTGACTCTTTATTCTTGAAAGCATCTCTCTCTCCAAGGCACGGACTTGATCCAATATGTAGACAATCTGCCCATAAGTAGCATGTAAGAATCTCTTACAACACCTAAATTTGGAATAGAAGGGGTAAAAATGTAAAGACACAACAAAAAATGGTTCAGCAAGTCCAGTAGAATGGACCAAATAATCGAAAATTACCATATCCTAGAATGAGGAGTAGAGTTCCAGCAATACATGGTTAATAAACAGAGACTGATTATCAGACTATAAAATATACCTGGCCCCCGGTGTCAGGTAGACCCAATACATTAGCTTGACCAAAGTATCCATGTGGAGAAAGAATGACAACATTAAACACCATGGGTATTCTCCCTAAGAATGTTTCCAAAGTAGAGGGATCAGGTGCCTGTAGTATATCCAAGAGAAGATGTATCATCTCTAACACTCGTTGAGCTGTATCACCCCAGCCCTTCTCCAAACCCATTTCCTGAAGACTGCAAAGAAGAGTAAATGGAGGTAGTGCATACAAATCAAAATGAATATGTCATATTTTAAAATGAATTTTTGAGGGCAGTCAAATAATTGCAAATGCATGTAGAGACTTCCATCATAGGATTCTACATTTGAGCAGTAATGCTGCCTTCCATGGTTCAGAGCAAGGATATAGATACATACGCATAAGCAAATTGAGAGAATGGTGCCTCAGGTGGCAGCTTAGATAGGTATTCCTCTGCCTTTGCCAAACAAGACTGAAGTCTGGATAAGCTATGTATCCTATCATTTAGCATCATCAGCTGCAAATCACAATATCATTTCGCATATCACCTTTAAAGATCTCAGCTTGAATAAAATGAGAAATTGCGATAAACATGTTCATTGATATGGTCTATCACTTGATGAGGCAAGTAAAATATACACCAGTGAAATTTCTAACTTTAGACTTTTAAACAAAATAATGAGACATGGGGAATGCAGAGAAAACCGCAACGACATTTGAGAAATAAAAGATTCGTTCAGTTTGATGGAAGGACTTACATGGCCCCTGTATCTATGTTCTCTCAGAAATTCCAGCAAAGGCTCCAAGCACTCTTTGCTACGGAATAGCATCGAGGAAAGGTGGCGATTAAGGAATTGAACACCATTACCAATTGACGATGATCGGGTTGGTCGTGGAAACGATGCATTGAAAGGTTCAAAGTCCAGCTCAAGCGGGAACAGATCATTATATCTACAAGAACATGGGGGGGAAACCAGCGTCATACATTGTGACTGCCCAATCCTAACATACAACAAGGCAAAGTGCATAATCATAGGCTTCAAGTAAAGAGGAGTAGAATTGGCTTACTGTTCATCTGCAAGTTCTTCTTTGAACCTCAGGTATTCAGGTATACTCAGTTGCTCAACACTGAGTTCGTAAACATTGACTCGGACGTATTCCCACACTCCAGGCCTTGGGCGGACAGCAATAGCAACATATGGAGGCAGAATTATAGCTTCCTACACACGCACAAAGAAAAATGGCAAAAATGAAGAGTGGGTTTATTTGGGTGTGTTTGGAAAGTAATAGAACTTTTGATGAAAGTTTTTAGTGTAAAAATTTTTGAAATGTAAAAAAATGATATAATATGACAGGAGTAATGATAAAAAGTAAAGATAATAAAACTAAAACAGATAGGTTAAATGTATCAACAGTTGTCTAGAAATAATTGAAAAACAGGATAGTTATATAGGAATAAGTAAAGAAATAATGAAAACATAAGGTAATCGTGAAGAGTGAAAAGTTTTAGTTTGAGAAATTTTATAAGTGACTAAACACCCCATTGATATAAAACTTTTCATCCAAAACTTTTTAATTTAAAACTTTTCACTCTTTACAACTATTTTATTTTTTAATTATTTTTTCATATTTTCCTATATAAACTATCATATTTTTTAATCATTTCTATACAACTATAGATACAATTAACATGTTCATTTTAACTTTGTTATCTTTATTTTTCATCATTACACTTATCACATTACATTATTTTCTCTTAATTTAAAAACTTTTACTTCAAAAACTTTTCATTTAAAAGCTTTCTTTCTTCCCGAACACATCCGAAATTATCCTTTTACAACATAATGATTCCTAGTTCTCAATGATTGATCAGCAGGGTCAAAATTCTGAACATCAAGTTAAAAATAATTGCATCATCAGCCAGTCGATCATAACGCAGTGTTCATGTTCAAAAATTGAAAGGGGAAGGGCATTGCAAACAGAACAAATGGATTGCCTCTATCCGTTCCGGGCAACCTGACATCCGTCCGTAATTTCGTGTTGCAAATGTAGCATGCGTGTACAAATGGGTCCCCCACGGTCAAGGGCATACCAAGCTTATATTACTTTTCCCCTGTAGAGCGATTCACTCATTATAAACACAGCGTCATTATGCCAAAGGCACGAACTGCTTAAAATTTAAACCTTCCATTTTGGTGGCCATAGAAATATCAGATCAATTGATTTGGCCCATCATCCTAACGATATCCATCTTGGGCTGATATTTATTCAAAAAACCAAAGCCAAGACCACTTTTGTGATCACCCTTTGTCGTATCAACAATCCTAGAGGGTGGGGAAGTACGACTACTTGAAGATCACACAAGATCCTACTTGGCCAGATAGCCTACCAAATGGGATCCCGATCCTACTCAAAAATGGTAAAAATTAATACACATGTTAAATACATTAACACTTGTATAAAAAAAATGAGTTAAAATACTGGAGCTATGTGCACCCGAGTGCACAGGATCGGAATCCTACCAAATGACAGTCGAAAACGATACCAAATCAGTATCAACTCAACAACAGCAACCAAAAGGCAACACCGTCAATGTGAGGTATCTGAGAAACTAGAATTACGAAATTTCGGAAAAAATCGATGTCAGCAGGCTCAGAACTTAAGTTGCTACTCTGCTAGAAGATTCGAAACCCGTCAAGCCAGAAATGCACAGACGAACTAGTTTTGAAACGAGTCGCTGCAAGCTCACCTGAGCGGATTTGATGATTTCGCTAAACGGCCCCTCGGCGAGCTTGCTCTTGCTTTGATCATTCGCAATCACGCTGGCGAACTCATCGAGCAGATGATGGCGCTGCAGCATCCCCTTCCCCTGTGCCACATACCTACACAGCGAAACCTCCAGTTCGGGCCCTGCTCCTCGAATTCTAATGAGAAAACGAAGATCGAAACGGGAAAACCCGAAGGGGAAAAAGACCTGGAAAGAAGCGAGACTAGTTCGTTGCGGTGGTCGGCAAGCGTGTCCTCGACTCGCTCGCGTATGCTGGGAATTCGCTCGAGCTTGGGGTTTGGCATGACGACACAAGCGCTTGCTGATTATGGAAGAAGCGTCGGAGCGGTGAGGAGCAGAACAGCCAGTGCCGATGAGTCTTGAGCTCAGTTGATACGAGTTTTATAGCTGATTGTTTTATTTATAGAGATAGGGATAATGATAATCGATTAGGATAAGATGCGATGGTTTTGAGATTGATTTCTTTGTCCGCTGCACCGAAAAAAGCTTGGAACTGGAATTGTCAATCTTCAGGCCAGGGCCGTACCGCGTGAGAAACCACCGGCTGCTTGCTTTGTTGCCGCGTTTTGATTCGCCGTTGGTTTTGGAGCAGAATACGTGGATTCCATGCACCTCGGGAGTTGCGAGGCTAGAACGTATCCTTCCGCGGCGTGGGCTGAGAACTCCAGAATCGGATCTCGGACAGGTCCTCACTGCAGTCTCGCGGAATAAAATGAGGGCGCCATTTTTTGAGAAATGCAGACGGAAGGAATAGCAAATGAGCTCCACGTACACACGTCCTGTGCGTGTGGTTGGCCAGCTGACACTACGGGTGCAGGGTCCGACTCGATTTTAAAACAAGTTTGGATTTAATGTTTGAAATTTTTTCAAATTAAACACTGGTTTCAACCTGATCCGATAAAACCCAAAACTAATATTGGGTTTGCATCGACCCCGTAATAAAACCAAGCCCGGTCAAAACCCCATATTCTACCCAATTTATTAAAATATTTATATTTATTTATGTATTAAGTATTTTAATTATAATTTCAATAAAAGTTTTTTCATATAATCATGACTTAGTTAAACTTTAAAATGTTTATTTTAAAACCTAAATATTATACGTATTTGCATATAAAAGTTGAAATATATTACATTTACATTAGTTTTATTTACAAATAATTATAAAATACCAACTCTTTAACGATAATACATATATATTAATTAACTACGTTAAATATAAGTTTCACTTTTATTAAACTTTAGATAATAATTTTATTTATTTTTCTTATCTTGATTTTTTTAATAACATTGCCTTGATTATCATGTGTAAATTCATTACTTTCATTATATTTAGAATTATCTTTTAATTAAAAGACTAACTTTCATGAAAATTAAATATATTATAGGTCATATAAATATATTCACATGTAATTATTCATGTTCTAATGGAATAATGTTTAAAAAAATTATTATGTCTATCAGCAATTCAACTTATATTAGTTTGAGAATGACCCAAATTTCAACCTAAAAGCAAGACCTGCCCGGATTTTAATGTTAGGGTTTAGGTTTAGGTTCATATAAATCCGATAGATTTAGGATTTGAGTTCACTCAAACCTGGTACAATCCGATCCGAGTTGCACCCCCAGCTGCCCCACCCATTAGTCGCCTTGGTTGGCATCATGTTACGTGCTAATTAAAATGTCAATTACCAGCGTATTTCGCTATTTAGAAAATTTTTTAAGCTATCATTTACCAAAAAATGTATGGAATTGGATCCTGTGCACCTGGATGCACTTAGGCTCAGTGAATCCACATGAATTTAATTTATTTTTTATTTTTAAAATTTTTTTATATAATTATAATCTAAGTATATTTAACATAGAACCCACTCCTATGAAACCTTTTTTCTATATAACCCCTTTTATTTTTAAAAGCTTGATAGTTGATAGAAAAACTACTCTATCAATTATATTTAGAATTATTCATAATATTCTGGAAACCCTTTTAATTTTTTTAAATTTAACTATATATGAGTCTTTTTATAAATATGTAAAATCAACATAATAAAATTATTCAATGCTAAAATATTAACTTTGAAGTAGTTTTTTCAATATCTAAATCATCTAAAATATCAATAATACGTGGATAAATGATTCTATAAAGTATTGTTACATTCTAATACATGCGTAAATGGATCGAAGCAATTTTTCACAATTTACACATGAATATACATATTTGTAAGCAAATGTAACCAATGAGTGTGAGCAAATGTAGCTCATGCATATACTTGATTTGATTGAATGAAACTTGATTTCTTAGCTAAACCAATGATGTTAAATATAATAAATAGATAGATTTTTTTTTTATCAATGATCAATATTTTGAAATTTAAGAGGGTTACATGGGACATATGGAACCCTTTAACATATGTATCAACTTTTGCTTTTTTGGATTTTTTTAGATTTTTAATTTTAAAAAATTTGAAAAAATATCTAAAAATTTCCAAATTTGGTAAAAATTGATATATATGTAAATATACTTAGGATGTGTTTGGTTGAAAGTAAATTTTTTTGATGAAAAGCTTTCGAAGTAAAAATTATTAAATTGATAGAAAATAATGCGATATGATATGGGTAATGATGAAGTGTAAATAAAATAAAGTTAAAATAGATATATTAGTTGCATAAGTAGTTGTGTCAAAATAATTGAAAAGTATATAGTTTATATAGAAAAATGTAAAAAAAAATTAAAAGTAAGGTAGTTATGAAGAGTAAAAAAAAATTGTTCAAAAGTTTTTGTCAGTATTTTTTTAGTTGAACCAAATACACCCTTAAATTAACAATTATGTAAAAGATTTTAAAAAAAATTTTTAAAAATAAATATTTGCATCTAAGTGCACTGGGCTTAAGTACACTTGTATGCATGAAATCGGATTCCGAAATGTATAGAAAAGTGACGAAAACCAGGAGAAGCCACCCATAGTTTGGTAAGCCATCGGAGCAAAGAGCCAATGACATACTCAGGAGTACGCACGAATGATTGTCCCCTCGTCCCCATTAAAACATGGCGCTCCACGAGATCCGCTTCCTATTCTATTCGAGTTTTGTGGCCCCACAAATCCACGATACACATCTTTCCCGCCCCGGGGTGGTCGCCTGCACCATACCCCTTTTTTTTTTTTTTTGAAATTTTTTTTCTAAAAAGGTTAATACAGGTGTATTTAATATGTGTATAAATTTTTACTATTTTTGGAGATTTTTAGATATTTATTTTTTATTTTTAAAAATCAGTGGCATTTTACGTAATTTTAAATTACTAAAATGCCACTGATTTTCAAAAATTAAAAATAAATATCTAAAAATCTCAAAAATGATAAAAATTTATATACATGTTAAATACACTTGGGCTAATAAGTTTATGAAAAAAATTTCAAAAAAAATAAGGGTATGCGCCCGGGAGCAGGCAATGCGAGTGTAGGCAATCGGGGTAAAAAACGTAATTATATAATTATCAGGTGCTGTAATTTTAGAATTACATAAGCCATGTTAAACGCAATAAGGTCTTTAACTCTTAATTTTTTTTATTTTGGTTTGCTAATGAAATTTTCTTATTTGGATTATTATATTCTATAATTGACCAATAAAACAAAAATTATTGGCCGTGAAATAAGATTGCTAGACTTATCTCATTAATTTTCTTTTAATTATTTTTTAGTATAACCAACTTATAATATGTTCCAAAAGTGCTAAAATTTTTGAAAGAAAAGTTTTATATGTAAAAGTTTTTTTATTTAAGAAAATAATATAATATGATAAAAGTAATGATAATGAGTAAAAAATAAAATTAAAATAGATAAATTAGTTATATGTCTAATTTTGTAGAAAAGATTGAAAAGTAAAGTAATACACATCTTTTTATATAATTACATATTTTTTAATCATTTATACACAATTATTTATATAACTAAGAACTTGAACCTATGCACCCGAGTGCACTTAAGTTTGGTGCACCCCGGTGCATTTGTATTTAAATTTTTTTTAAAAAATGTTTCTATACAACCGTTAATTTAAATGTATTTAACACGCGTTTTAATTTTTACCATTTTTTGAAATTTTTATGTATTTTTGATTCTTTAAAATTAGTGGCATTTTTAGTAACTTTAAATTACAAAAAATGTCTCTTATTTTAAAAAATCCAAAAATATAAAAATCTCCAAAAAAGTAAAAATTGATATATATATATATATATTAAATATATCTAAATTAATAGTTGTATGAAAAAATTTTAAAAATAAAGAAATGGATATTTGCATCCGGGTACACCAAGCCTAAGTTCACCCGAGTGCATGAATTCAGATTCTATACAACTAATTTATCTATTTTAACTTTATGTTATTTATATATCATTACGCCCATCATATAACATCATTTCTCCTAATTTAAAAACTTTTACGCAATAAACTTTTCATGCAAAAAGTTTTATCACTTTCTAATTATGCCTTAAAACTTTTTATCTAAAAATTTTATCACTTTTTAAGTGTACTACAGAACTTTTCACTTTTCACTATTAGCCCATTTTTAAATTATTTATTCACATCTTTCTATATAGTTACCAAGCTTTTTCGTCTACCACTTACCAAACACACATTTAGGAAATGTTTGTTTATACCAAAAACATTTCAACCCGAAACTTTTCATTTTTTATAAATATTCTATTTTCTAATTATTTTTTCACTTCTTCTTGTACAACTACCTTTTCTATTATTTATACATAACTACTCGTATATCTAACTTATTTATTTTAACTTTCTTTTTTACTCTTCATTATTAATCATATCATATTATTTTCTTTCATTTCAAAAACTTTTACACTAAAAACATTCCATCAAAAGTTGTACCACTTCTTGATTTGTTTTTCTATACAACTTTGTAACCAAAATTTTTTTAATTTAAAATTTTTCACTTTCCATAACTACCATATTTTTTAATTATATTTTTCACATCTTCCTATGCAAACTATCATACTTTTCAATTATTTCTCCATAATTATTCATACAACCAACTTATCTATTTTAACTTTATTATCTTTATTTCTCACTATTGTTCCTGTCATATCACATTATTTTCTCTCATTTTAACAATTTTTCATCTGACAGTTTTATCATTTCTTAAACACACTCTTAATATTTTAATTATCTTATAATATATTTTTTCAATTCTATCCTTAAATTTCAATTATTTTTTCTTCTCTTCTAAATTTTCTCTTATCATATCACATCCATCGTACAATTCTTAAAATTTTTCTTTTCCGAGCTACAACACTTTCCAACTCTCCCTTCTTTTCTTCTACATTGTTCATGTAAAAGGAGGAATTATCTCTTTCAACAAGAAAAATTAATGGAAATTGAAGTAATAATAAACCACTTCCCTTATTATATTTACACCAGTAGGGGGTGAAAATCAGGGTGGGTAAAGGTGTAGCCAACCCTAATCCTATATTTATAAATTTTGTTTGACTCTACTTTTTATACCGAATTGAGACAAGGTCGATCCGACCCTCACATTTCTCTAAAAGGTCTCAAGGCAAACTTTAGGTTACTTTAGGGTCTCAGGTTGAAAAAGTTGGTCAAAGTTTAAAAATTTATATACATATCAATGTGAACCCATATTTATGATAAATTTAAGGATTAATTGATTCAATATTTTACTATTTAGTAAGTAAAACATAATTCTGATAAGTGAAATCAATTCTCGTAATAAAATATTATTACATTTTTTAATAAGTTTTCTATTAGAAAATATTTTTATAATAATTTCATTTACAACTTAACCTTGACAAATATGTGCATCAACCTAAAAAACATAGGTGTAAATTTTGAATTACAATTAAACTACTAAATTGTAAAATAATAATATTTATTCTTGACAGTTATAAACAATATAAATAATATATTTTATTTCATTGATAAATAAATGAATGAGATAACTTGAATAACATATATGCAATTGAGAAATAAAAATTTATCAATATAAATAAGTTATAAAGTTAAATTTTAATAAGTCATAAAGTTAAATATATTTATCCAACAAAACAACATTCATATAAATAAGTTATATAATTTATAAAAATAATTTACAACTTGTGGGGCAGGTTGGGACATGGTCAACTTGCCTACCTCTTTGTAAAATCCAATATTTATTTGTAAATATTATTGAGGAAGGGCTATTTCAAAATTTTAATTGAGCTAAGGAATATGAAAAATCTATTTGAGTTGATGATGAATTTACAAAAAAAAATTTTAGCAAGTAAATTATTTGAGTTTGATGGATGTATTTTAAAAATGAGCATATGAGCATGGGCATGATGTATGAGTTCATTGTTGCATGTTGAGCATGACATATGATAATTTTCTAGGTGAGTCGAAGAATAAGAAGAGTTACGGTAGACTGTGGTATAATCATGTGAGATATTTAATGAAGATGAATCTACTCGGTGTGTTGGGTGACATTGATGTGATGTTGATGATGAGCATTTTGCATTGCACGAGCATTTGGAGCATGGTTGCTTTCACGAGCATAACATGAAGGAGCATACAAGCTTTAGAGACTTTGTTATTTGCTGAGATTTATGTATTTTACTTACGCAGAGTGTAATAACTGTTAAAGTATTTTTAAAGGATATTTGGTAGGTTGATATAAATTTTCATCATTACTAGAGAGATGTAATTATGGATTTAGCATTTTTCCTTAGCTTTGACTGATCCTAGGAGAGTTTAGGTAGCAACCACCGGTCGTATGAAGTGTAGGTCAGTGGGGCATTACAGAATGGTATTAGAACATAGATTGATATGAAAACTTTAGTATTTTTCATATTAAAGAGAGAAACGAGCCACAATAACCTTGATTGTGTGATGGAACAAAAGTGAAAGCTAGAAAGAGTTATTAAATTGGAATTGTAAGGAGAATTCATTATTAGATTTGTTCAGTTAAATAACTTTATTTGATGAATTTTGTTTAGTAAGATATTAGTAGATGAAGAATTTTAATTGTTGATTTAAATTGATAAAGACAATTCTTTGTGTGGCTAGACGAAGAAAGAGAAATCCTATCATATGCTCCCGGAAGCATGCAGCGCTGCGTGCTCCCGGGCGAATACATCTATTTTTATTTATTTTTGAAATTTTTTGATAAAACTATTAATATAAGTACTGATTTTTAAAAATAAAAAATAAATATCTAAAATACTCCAAAAATGGTAAAAATTTATATACATATTAAATACACAGATTAACAATATTGTAAAAATTTTTCAAAAAAATTAAAAAAATGGGTGCATGCGCCCGGGAGCATGCAACACGAGAGCATATGATGGGGCTCTGAAGAAAGATATTTAGTTAGCAGCATAAGGGTTTGTATTTGTTTCAAGTTTGGGTTTTAAAGTTTTGACATAGTGTCAATATTGATATATGTGGTCTCGACAATGCTTAGTAGCAAGCTGAAACTATGAATTTATGACATAAATTGCTAGTATGCATTTGATGTAGAGATAAATTTTTACTTAATTGGAATGCTTGATTGCTCGAGTTAAAGAGAATAAATTAGTTAGAGGAAGAATAGGTCACATTCAAAGGAAATTGAGAGAGAAATATGTTTAAAATAGGAGAGTGGGCAAGAAGAAGTGGATGATCTCATGGAGATAGGAATGCACAAAGTTCTTGCACTTCAAGCCTTTTTATAAGCATTTGACTATTAAAATAAGGTGGAGATCTTGAGATAGTTGAAGGTTTGAAAATAATAGAGGTAATAAGTTCCTTCTTTTGCTTTCGGTTTCGGTGATGTAAGATGATTTTCGTTTGATGTAATTTTGTTTATCCAAGTTGATAATTATATCATATATTGTTAAGTAATATGAATGTCCAAAAGTAGTCACTCTTTTGGCTATATAAATGGTCTTATTATGTATATTTTTCTGAGAAGTTTTGGTGCTATGTTTTATTGTATTTTTATATGGTTCAAATCTAAATAGAGCGATAGGATGTTGCACCATCTAAGCAAAGTAAAGAGGGGGTTTTATTCACCATAACGCTTTCCAATATTATGGAGGTAGGTTGTCAAGTGAGCATTATGTAATATTAAGTACATATGTGGAGTGCTAGATTTTCATTATCATAATATTTAGGTAGTAATATTTTATTATAAAGATGATTTTGGCCAGTGATGTCTAGGGGTTGTTTGGATGATGCTTCAATTGGTAATAAAAAAGGTCTATGATTTATTTAAATGATCATAAGTTTGAATATAAAGCACGTTTGTCAAAAGTAGTAATATGTTAATGAGTTTTTAGTGTGTGTTTTAATTGTAAGTATTCAAGGTTTGACTCTAGATGATGAAATTTGAGAAGGAAAGTTTAGTTTATAAATATGAGGTAAGTAGGATTTGAATCGAGTTTTGAGAATTTATGTATCGAGTCGCGCCAATGGATTTGATGTTTATTTGATGAATTTTAGTTTCAATGAACTTACGCAATTTATTTAATATTGAGCATGTTTAAATTATTTGCACAACAACTTTGATTTATGATTTTGATTTGTATTTGAGAATGTATGATTTAGCATATCATGAGCATAATGTTTCAATGATAAGCATGACATGAGAAAGATGACTTAATATTGATGAGATGGTTAAGGGCTTGCACGGATATGATGAGATTAATTTCAGTCTGTAGGCCACTGAGTTAAAGAGGAAGTAAAGTTAAATGATTAAGTGCATAAGTCTGAGCGGTTTTATCATTATAAGAGCATCAGCATTGATATATTAAATGTTATGAAAGTTTTAATATTTCGATTTGTTGTTTTGAGTTGATTTTCAAATAAGTAGGAGGTTTGTGGTTAAGTATTGACTTAGTTGATTGAGTACAAATACTAATGTATTTAGTATATTGTTGTTCTATTAATGTATTGAAAATTTTGTTGAAAACCTTATAAATGAGAGATTAGATATGATTTTGTATGAGATTATGACGCATTGTCTGGAATCTCATGCATTTTAAATGAGTTTGATTTAATTTTTATATATTTCCTATGAGGCATTTAATGAAATGCTTAAGTGAGGCCTAATGTATAGATACAATGTACGAACAGATGTATAAAACTTTAACAAAGAGAATAATGTGTTATAAATGCTTGGGAACATATGTGATGAAATATAACTTATGATGGTGATGTAGGATAGGTGAAGCTAGAGATATGAGAACAGAAGAAGGAAGATAAAAAAAGTAGAAGAATGAAGGGAAAGATAAGAAAAAAAGAAAGTAGAAGGGAAAATTAGAAACATTTGTTTATAATTCTCAAAACTGATGCTCTTTAGAGCTTACAGGTGTTGTATTTACAGGTGAACATACCATCTAATCTTAAAAAATTATTAAACATGAAATCTTTATGGAAAAAGAAATTATATATTTAAAGTAAACTTTTTAAGGAAGTAAACCTAAAATAAATACATGCTTATTTTAAATAGATTCCAAAATATCCTAAAAATCTTCTAATATCTTTCAAAAATAGCAAAAATATTGCAATAAAATCTTTCTAAAATATCATAAGATTATTTTTCCTTTACGAGATTCTTGCACCTAGAATAGACAGATTTGAAATATTGCTTTCTATTATTGCTTTCTATTTTCATCAATTCTCTTCGGCTTCAAAAAACTCACAACTGGAGATTTCTGACTTTAATACTACTCAAGAATATGTGGATTCAAGTGGCGTAGTTCATCTTCAGTAATCCGTGTAACATCAGAATCGAGCTTATTTTTCCACTTGATAAGAAAATTTTGCATAATGTCCGATCTAGTAGTGACGAGTTCATCTTGTAGGATATTCTCTATTTGCTATGAAAAAATAGACAATACTCGTGGAAGTATAGGCACGTATAGTATCTATTGAAATTCATGCAGACAAATTTGAAGACTCAAAAGTACCTTGATAAAAAAATAAATCCTCTATATTAAAAATAGAACTAATTTTTATATCTAAAGGCAAATCAAGTTTATATGCATTAGATCCTAATTTTCTTAAAACACGAAAGAGACTACTGGCTTATGCATGCAACTTTTTAAAATTTTTTTGAAGATTTCTTTCTGGACGTGCACGAACCATGACATAATCTTCAACATTAAACTCTTGTTTTCTTCTATGAACATCTGTAGCAAGCTTATAATTTTCGTTCCTTAGAGTCATCTTTCTTCTCATATCAACATAAACATTTCGAAATGGGTATCAATGGGTAAAAGAATTAAATCGATGGGAGCTCGAGGAATATAACCATAAACAATTTCAAAAGAAATTTTTTAGTAGAATGATTGACTGAATTGTTGTACACAAATTCGGTAATAGCCAATACAGAAGCCTAACTTTCAATATGTTCTCCCACCAAAGTCCTAAGCAAATTTTTCAAACTCCGATTAACTACTTTATTTTGGCCATTAGTTTGTGGATGAAAAACATATGAAAATTTTAACTTGGTGCTTGAGAGTTTCCACAATATTTTCCAAAAATAGCTTACAAATTTAACATTCCGATTAGAAACGATAGAAGTTGGTAAACTATGAAGCTTAACAATTTTTCTAAAAAATAATTTTATAGTATATGAAGCATCAACAGATTTAGTACATGGGATAAAATGAGCTATTTTCAAAAATCTATCAACTACTAGAAGAATTGAATCAAATCATCGAGAAGTTTTAGGTAATCTGAGAATAAAGTTCATACTATTGTTTTGCCAAGGAATATGTAGTACAAGCAAATGAGTGTATAATGTAGTGTTTCTCTTTTGAGCTTTAGCAAGTTGACATATGAGATACTGTGAAACGATTCTTGACACATCTATTTTCAATGTAGGCCAGTAAAATTTATCCTTAACTAATAAAATGGTTTTATCCATACCAAAATGACCAGCAATACCCCCAGCATGTAATTCTTAAATTAAAAAGTCTCGAAGTAATGTACTGGAAATATATAGCTTTATTCCTTTAAATAAATATTCATCATGAATCACATAATCATTACAACTTCCATTTTGTGTTTCATGAAAAATAATTCCAAAATCAGTGCATGATGGATATTTACTTTCAACCTATCAAATCTAACAATTTTAACATCATAGTATGAAGAATTAGTAAAAACATGACGGAGAGTGTCTGTAGGTTTGTTCTCAATTCCATCTTGATGTTTGAGAACAAATGTATACTTTTGCAAAAACTCATTCCACTTTGCATGTCTAGCACTTAATCATTTTTGTGATTGCAGAAACCTTAAAGTCATATGATCTGAATACAATACAAATTCATGAGGTAGCAAATAATACCTCCAAAATTTAAGTGCTTACATGACAAAATAAAATTCTCTATCATATGTTGAATATCTTTGCTTTGTTTCATTGAGTTTTTGAGAAAGTACGCAAATAGATGACCTTCCTGGCTCGAAATGACCCTAATCCCAACTCCTGATGCATCACAAACAATTTAAAAAATGTTGAAAAAATCAGAAAGTTGCAATACAAGTGTCTTAGTTATTTTTTTTTTAATCTCATTAAATGCTCTAGGTGTAAAAGTTGACCAATGAAATTCCTTATTTTTCAGACAATTTTTGATAGGTGTCATGATTGCGCTAAATTCTTTAATAAAGCGCCTACAAACATGCAGCTAAACCATAAAAACTTTGTACTTGAAAAATTAATGTGTGTTCTCGTTATTCCCTATTGACTTTTACCTTTGAAGGATCCATAGAAATTCCATTAATTAAAACCACAAATCTTTAAAAAATTGCTTGATTTATCAAAAAATAATATTTCTTAAGGTTTACAAAGAACTTTTCAGATCGAAGCATTTCAAAAACCATTTTTAAATATTCAAGTGTTCTTCCTCGGAACGGCTATAAATAAGAATATCATCAAAATAAATTACCACAAACTTTCCAATGAAATGTTAAAATACTGTGTTCATGATTTTCATAAATGTACTCGGGACATTTGATAGTCCAAAAGGCATAACCAACCATTCAAATAATTCATCTTGAGTTTTAAAGGTAGTTTTCAATTCATCCCTGTTTTAATTCGGTTTTGATGGTGTATTTAACATCTTTATTAATTTTTACAATTTTTAGAGTATTTTAGATATTTATTTTGATTTTTGAAAATTAGTGGTATTTTAGGTAATTTAAAAATAAATATCTAAAATACACTTAAAATGCCGCTGATTTTCAAAAATTAAAAATAAATATCTAAAATACTTCAAAAATGGTAAAAATTTATACACATATTAAATACACGCAGATTAACAATATTGTAAAAAAATTCAAAAAAAATAAAAAATGGGTATGTGCCCGGGAGCATGCAGCATTGCATGCTCCCAAGAGCATACGATGGGTCCTGAATCTTCTAATATCTTTCAAAAATAGAAAAATATTACAATAAAATCTTTCTAAAATATCATAGGATTAATTCCCCTTTACTAGATTCTTGCGCCTAGAATAGATGGATTTGAAATATTAATTTTTATTAATCAAAAAGGGAGTTTGGACTTTGTGCTTGAAGATACGACTTCAAGTAAGGTAGGTAGGTTTTAAAACCCAAAGCTTTTCTTCTTGATGTTGTATTCAATTATTGAAATATGAGAGGTTGATTTTTCCTATCCAACTATTTAGGTTACTAATGCATATGAGAATACAAGAGATTATTGAGGTTATAATTAGTATTCATTAAAAATGATTATTTACTTTCATTATGAAATAAATAGTACAAATGTTGATCCCCATAAATTATTTTATGCTGAGAATTAATAATAATTTATTAGTGTTGAGATGAAAGATGTTTACATCATGTGCAAATTAAATTTTGAGGATGAAATTATTGCTAGGTGGGTAGTACTTATTTATAAATATTATTGAGGAATGGGCTATTTTGAAAATTTATAAAAAGCTAAGGATTAATTTGAAATATTGCAAAAAGGGTTCAAATGCCCCAAATTGCCATTTAGCTTCCAGTGGCTTTCCATGAAGAGGGGGGAAAACTAGCAAAAAAAAAAAAACGATAAAAGAAAAATGAAAAAGAAGAGAAAATCGGAAGAAGAGAAAGAAAGAGAGGGAGAGAGAGGGAGGAGGAGGAGGAGAAAACTTTAGTGTTGGTAGATTTAGATTTTTGTGTGTTAAGTTTGAAGTTGGAGGATTTAGTAAAAAGTGGATGGAAACTAAGATAAGTAATTTATTTTCAATCTTTCTTTATTTTTCTAGTTTATTGCATTCATTTAAAATATCGTGATGCTATAGAAGAGATTTAGTATGAAATTGAGATGTTAGAGTTAGAAATTTTAAAACCTAATAGGGTAGAGGAAAGAGGATTTTACGTAGAGATGAAATTAGATTATGAAATTAAGATGGATGATTTTAGAATTATATTTTATTATGAAAACAATAGATATTTTAGAAAATTTAAATTGATGTGAGAGATGTATATCTCCAAATAAGTATTTGAAATTTGAGAATGACAAAAATAGGGTATTTGAGGACAAAATTGAAGAAAATTATTTTTGAAATATTATTTATGCATATTATTATTATTTGGATGTAAATTAAAGTGAAAAAATATTTGAATTTTATAAAGCATAAAGTTGGAGATTTGAAAATGTGTATAATAGGTAAATAGGATTTTTTCGCTTTTATTTAGATGTTTATGGATTTTTATTTTTGGCCATGCATGTTTTGTGATGAATTCAATTTTTTTTTGAGATTTTTATAAAAAGTCCTTTCTTGAGATGTATGATTTTCTTGGTTTAATTATTTAATTGAGTTGAGGTGAGGAGTATGAAAAATCTATTTGATTGATGATGAATTTATAAATTTTTTTTAAAAAATAAATTATTTGAGTTTGATGGATATGTTTTAAAAATGAGCATATGAGCATCGGCATGATGTATGAGTGTATTGTTGCATGTTAAGCAGGACATATGATGATTTTTTGAGTGAGCCGGAGAATAAAAAGAGTTACAGTATACCGCAGTATAACTGTGTGACATGTTTGATGATTAAACTAAGAAAATCATACCTTATGAGCCAAGTGACATGAATGTGATATTGAGGATGAACATTTTGCATTGCATGGGCATTTAGAGCATGGTTGCTTGCATGAGCATAGCATGAATGGGCATACGAGCTTTAGAGACTTTGATATTTGAGTTATTTGATGAGAATGATATTTATTTGTTTTAATATTTGAGTTTCATCATTGTCTTACTTACCAAGTTGTCCTAGACTTATGATTTCTTATGTTGATTTTTTTAAAATGATAGAATTAAGAGGAACATTTGATATGATGCATAGTTGAGTAAGGACTATTTTAGTAAAAAATAAAAATATTAAATTTTTATAGGGTTGACGTATGGTTAATAATGATGGTAATTTGGAGGAAAATGAGAAGCATTTATTTTAAAAGAGATCTCGATGGGTATATATAAATTATTATCCCAATTGTAGAAAAGATTGAGTTTGACATTTTTTGTAAATTAGTGATGTAGAAAGACTTCTTGTAAAGTTTATTTTATTATGAAGTTGATATATGGTTGTTTCTTAGGATGAATTGAATGATATTTGGTAATAGTTTAGCTTCTATATATTTTTTTATATATATAAATAAATGAATAGTATGATGTGAGAATGCTTGTACATGGCGATTCTATCTAACCCTCAACCTTATGATTTTGAGGAGATGTTGCCGGATTTTTTGATAAAATTTCATGATTGCTAGCTTGGTGGGGAGGTTAGCTGGCAATGCATAACAATCTTGAAATAGAAATATGGGTCTAAAATCCTGACTTGCCCTATTTCACTGGGTCAAGATCCTTGCCTAGACCCTCTGTAACTATTTTCACCCTTATAACACCAACGAAGTCATCTGCTTGTCGCGTAAGACTAAGCCCTTGGATTTGAAAGATTTTTATAGGCGTGGACTTTCCTTGATTTTTGATTCGTAAAATTTAACATTTGTTGGAATATTTTTAGTATTTTATTATGATTTTCGAATCAACAAGCTGGGCATATTCTTTTCGTAAAGTTTCAAGAATAAAATAAAATACTACTTACGCTTAAAATTTTCAAATTTAACAAAGAAAAGATCTAGATGGAGCTTGTATATTTGTTAAAAAAAATAAAAATAGTATTTTTCTTATCATCTTGTTGACATTTTGATATAAAATTAAATCCTTGGATGAGATGGATGGTTGGCAAGTTTGGATTAAATTATATCTGAAAAAATGACATTAGATTTGCATCCACACCATTGGTGCCCACTATGCAATTTAAAGCAACACTACATGAAACTGGACGGTCCAGATCGATGGATGCAACGTGCACGGGCATAAGTTTTTATATTATATCGGAGCACCAAAAGACCAACACCTCATCTTCCCAAATCGCACGGCCTCGTTGTTGATGGAAAGAAACCATGACTGCTCATTTGCGATCTCCACCGGCAACCACTGGATGACCGATTAGAACCGTTCATCATGCCGAAAGCTTGCACAGTATTGCCCATCTTCTTCGGTGCAGCCTTACTTTCACGCCTCCGGCGGATCCACCTTCTTCAAAGTTGCATCTGAAACCCAACGACCAACTAGTATTGATACCGACAGTGACCTGTTAGAAAACAACTATTGATTAAATCCATAAATCAATGTAGGATCTATCTCATGCTAGATCATCAAGAAATTAAAA